>JANRGV010000104.1:35062262-35075464 GCA_024734035.1 Alethe castanea | reverse complement strand
GGAGCTGCAAGTGTCTGTTCAGGACTGCTCAGCATGGCATGGCAGAAACTGGCAGGGACAGGGGACCAAGGAGAGCATCCACTATCCCAGGTTGTTCCAACCCTCTGAGTAATGAATTTTTTCCTATTCAAATATAAATTATATAAATATATATTATATAAATTTATATTAATATTTCCCATTCAAATATATATTATAATATAAATCTCTCCCTTGTCCACAAATACTTCTGATGTTCCATTACTTTTTTTTTTTTTTTTCTCACATGAACTTTGAAGTGCCCAACAATTCCATGGATCACAAAGGGGCTCCACCATCCCTGCCTGGCTCTCTGAGGCACAAATCCCAGCTCCCACCTATGGAATGGCCACAGTTTGGATATAAAACCTTGCAGAACTTTAGGAAAAACACCAAACACTGCTTAGAGACACAAATGACAATCTCATTTTCGAGGCTTTCTTTTCTAGCACTGAAAAACCTCCAAAATGAGAAATGCTCTCAAATCACAGTCCTGGGGTTTCAGAACTAATAAAAAAATTTTAGCTTCTTAAAAAGCATCACTTCCAAAGGACTCAGTGAAAAGGAGTTTTGATTTAGTTACCACTTGCACATTATTAATCTGTTTAAGTCTATCAAAGCAATTAGCCAGGATTCTCCTGTATCATCTAATTAGATACAAATGTTGCATCATTTTTTTGGGAATGCTTTCCCAGTTTGAAAAGCAGCATTCTCCTGACTAATTAGATCAGTGGTGAATACTTTATGAGGGCCTATTTTTAGGCCAGTGATTCAACAAACAAAAGTGCCTGAAGTAGGAAGGAAACCTTGAATCCTTCAGGATTCTTTTCCTTGGGGTGGAGTCCAGGCCATGGCTCAGCTCTACATGACTTACTCATGCTTTACTCAAGATTTACTCATGATAAACACAATATACTCATGATATACTCCAGCCTTTGGGTTGAAAACAGATCTCACTTGTAAAGTGAGAGTATTAAGAACATTTTGCCACAATCAGAAAATTGCCCTGAATAACTTAATTAAAATGAACATTTTAAATTGCCCCAGTGCCAACTCACTCCACACCAGCCCAACCAGCTCTGATATTGAGTTATTTCTAACTTTTAAAGCAGTTTTATATCTGCAACAAGGTTTATATTCTCTTATTTTACACCACTCTTGATGCTGTGGAATTTTTTAGGATTGGAATTTAACCACTCCATAAAAGAATTCCCTAGAGGTGTCCAAGGAACACCTGGACGCAGCACTCAGTGCTCTGGGCTGGTGACAAGGATGATTTCTGGATGATTCCCTGACAGCCATTTGGATGAATTCAGCCATAAATAACAAAGCAAAAAAAAAGATTCCAGGCCCCTGTCCCTGTTCTCCACCCCCTGGATGTTCCCCTGCTCCCAACCTGCTCTCCCAGCAGGAATTGATTTTCCCAAGCCACTTCAGCCCTGCTGTGCAGGAACCTCCACTAATAAAACAACATGAAAATGATTTTCATGGAGAAAAACTGATTGATGTCCATGGAGCCCAGCTGATCATTTAGGAGCATGGCACATAAATCCCTTTCCTTGGAGCATTTTGGATCAGGGTGCTGTAAATTAACCAGATATAAATCTGATATCCTTCCCACCAGGGAAAAATCAGAGTATTCTCAATTTTGGAGATTTAATTGTGCCAATGAAGTCATCCAAGGTAATGGACAACTGGGCTGAGCTGGGAAGGAGCAGGAATTTTAGCAGGATTTTTTCAGCACCAATCTCTAAAATCTTCTCACTTTTAACCCATCTTTCTGTGCAATTCCCAAAGTTGGGAGCAGCTGAAGCTGTCACTTCCAATGAAAGAATGGATAAAGTCCCTCCTCCCAAAATACAGAGATCTCTGAAAGGCTTTGCACAAAACAAACAAAAAAAAAAATCAAAAAGAAAAAAAAGGCAGGAAAGAAAAGGATTTTGTTTTTAATGCTCATCCCTGACTGTTCACTATGGATTGATTAATATTTACTTATAATTTAATCATATATTTATTATTTTCACCCCATGATGGACACCCAGGCTGTTCTCCCAGGCTTTCCACCACAGGGATTTTTTACTTTCCAAGGGGAACAGCTCAGAACTGTGCATGTGACACAGATCTATTTTGTGTCAGCATGATGGCAGCACTCTGATTTTGTCAAAATTAAGGTTAATATTTGGTGTACACCAGAAATCAGCTAAGAATGATGTCACTGTTCTCCAAACCTTTCCTAGGGAATATTATTAAATGGAATATTACTGAGCAATCTGTTAATGAGAAGTGGAGAAACTTCACATCCACTTTATTTTAGGGGTATTTGGATAAAGAAATGAGGAATTTTCTTTCAATTCTCATGTTTCAGGGTTCCAAAAAGCTGATATTATTCAGCATTGTTCTGCAATGCTTTTATAATGATTATACGAATTTCAGGAATCTTTGATGGAGAATGTTCTGAAAATATTTAATAAACAGATGTAGAAATTGAGGAAGAAATAACTATTTGTATAAGTGTTCAGTTCTGCTGCACATTACTGATTTAGAGGTTACCAGGGGAATGGAAATTTGGGAAAATAAAGATTTAATTTAAAAGGAAAAAAAAAAATTGGAATGGAACTCTTTTCAAAAACTGACCACGAAAATCTAGTTAGATTTTAACCAAACAATTAAAAAACAGGAAAAAAAATTAAGATTCCTGAAAATCTGGGGAAAGGCTCTGAGTGCTGGAATAACAATTTTTGAATAGCCCCAGATCTCCATTAATTTTGAGACCAAAAATGAAGCAATAAATGGCAAAAAATGAACCCCATCCTCCCATATTTTCAATAAACAATATCAACCTCCTTTGTATCACACACCTGAAGTTGAGGACGCAGCAATATTTCAATAATTTGAATTATTCAGCCCAAGCTCCTGTGCAGGAGAGTGTCAGAACTGTAGCAAGATTGCAAATTAAACCCATAAATTATGCTTTTGTGCCAAAGTAGTAATCACGTGGCTGTACTATTTTTAGACCCTTGGAATTTTTTCTCCAAGTGCCCCTTTTCCAACTGTTTATTGAATTACGTAGCTCTGCTCAGCAATTTCCCTGATGAAAACACACTTAAGGTATTAAAAAATAGATGAGAACAATAAAAATCAGCTCTTCAGACACCTCAATGCAAACCCTCCTGCCTTATCTGGCATAAATGGAATAATATTGGAGAGTCTGGACTGCCTCTGGACCCTGGGATGCTACAAATCTGATTAATCTCTCCATTAGCAGATAATTACTTACTAATTGAACATGGAAGTATTTGGAGAATTTGGCCCCACTGTTTTATTTGAGACAGTTTTCTCTGTTTTCTAAAAAAAAAAAAAAGGATGCAAAAGTTCAAGGATATTTTTTTTTAAAGTTGTTTTAATCCTTTTAAATGCCAAATGTTTCCTTCTTGCTGTAGCAGAGATTTATTAGTTATGAGTTTAATCATTTTTAAATCAATCTCAATGAAGATTTGTATACATGACCTTTCCTTCTCCAGCCCCTTTTTCTACTCACACTGCTCTGAGTCAGCTCTTTCCTGAATTCACCACTGGATTTAAAAATATTCTTGCTCACCCTGCCATTAAAACATCACCTTTTGTTATTTAAAAGCTTTGAAACCAGTAAAGCCCATATAAAGTAATTGTTAATGTATTAATTAAGTAGGGCAGGGGATTGAAATGAAAATGAAAAAATCCTGACCTTTTTCCTCATTAAGCATTAGATTGAAGGTGGGTCTGTTCATCTTGTTCACGCCAAGCTGGAAAATAATCAGTTAAAACAAAAAATAAGCAATAGTGAGCAACACACTCCACTTAGGAGGTTAAGATTCCAATACTAAATGACTCTTAATTATTTCTTCATATCTACAAACACTTAGAAAGGTTTCTTAGGATAAATGATGAAATAACTATTCCCACTTCTTGTTTTGTACACATTTCATTCCTATCAAACATCACAGCATGGAAAAAAAGAATCTAATATTTAAGAAACTGCCAATGTATGATTTCCTTTTACAAAATCAGCCTTGCTCCATTTAACCTGAATTCTGGCAACACAGATGATCAAAATTCTTGCCTTTATATCCACCTCCCCACTTTTAAATAAAAAAAAATTTTGGGCTTCAGGAGTATCTGGCTGCCCCAACCCCTTCACTCAGATTTACTTTCCAGCAAGTTAAGGTATTTTTAGCCCTCTAAAAGGAGCAAAGTGCCTCCAAGTTGGTGTCTGTGTGTTCTGGGGATGAATTCTTACATAACAATGATCAGATGTGCTCACACCATCACCTTAATAAGGATAAATTATACATTTCCTTGGCCAATAAAGTGTGAGGAGTGGAGCCTGACTCCTGGAAAATGAAACAGTTGATTTTAGCACAAAACATTTCCTGCTTTATGATAAAACATTCCTTGGAGGGGATTTGCCATCCAAACACAACAAATTCATTTTTAATGCACAAAGGTGGTACCTGGTGGTAATGCTCAGCTCTGCCCTGCCAGGTATCCTGGCTTTGCTCTGAAAAACCTGATTTTCTGCTTGAGAAATACCCCCAAAACAGACAGAAAAAGTTTGATTCTCTTGAGAAGGAGCTAAACAAAATGAAGAATCACAGTCAAGCTTGACAAGCATAAGAGAATTCCACCAGCTCATCAAAGCAGGGAAAAGAAAAATGAGAGTAAGGAATTAAAACCATGTGGCCCTTTAAGGATGCAGCACATCCAAGAGTTGAGGAACAAAGCTCCAAAAAAGATAAGAGCCTGGAAAATGCACTGCTCCCATCCCAGCTGAAGGACAATATATATCTTAACTCACAACTCCAACAGCTCTTTATTCTCTGGAAGTGCCCCAAAAAACGGCCCTGGAATTGCCTAATGCAGATATTGAGGATGTCCAGCTCCAAAAAGTGAGTTATTGGGGAAAATGTGGGCAAAGAAGCACTCAGGCAGTTCTTCAGCACCACATATTTAACATTTGTGCTGCAGGTATTTATTTCTCATGTTCCTCTGCACCAGCTCCTGGACTCGGCCAAATTCCAAAGGCTGCTGAACCCCAATTTCACTCTGTCTGAAAGAAGAGCTTTTCAAAGCATTTTCTTTCAGAAAATAAAGGTCCTTTGGGTCATTTTTACTGCACACCTTCAACTGAAAGGTGCTGTTGGGAATGGAAAAGGTTTGCAGGGAAATGAGACAAACTTAATCCCAAAATTAAGGTGACAGAATTAAACTGAGGATGTGAACAAAGAGGGATCTCAGGAGAACAAAATGCTCAGCCCATGGCCAGTGGGGAAGGTGAAAAGTACTGACATTTTCTCTGGAAGCTCCTTCTTTGTGTGTTTTTAAAAGTTTCCTGACAGTGATAGGTAAAATATCCCACTTTTCCATCCATATCTGCAGTCAGATACGAGGTAAAACAAAAAACCCCTGGCCTGTTTTCTCTTCCCACCTCTCCTGAATTACACTTGGTGCAAGCTGAACTTGCTTTTCAGTTTGTTTTTTTTAAAATCTACAGAGCAACCCCCACCACTACTTTGATAAAATCCCCTTATCTCTTTTTTCTGCCCATCTTACAGTGTTCCCTTTTTTCCTACAATAAACAAACCCAACCCTTTCAGCTGTTCTTTAAGAGCCCTGATTTCTAAATCTGGCACGGGCTGGTTGCTCTGCTTTGCATTCCTCTGGCTAATACCAATTTAAATTTATTAAAAATTAATCAATAGACATTAAAATTCATTTTAAAATAAAGAATAAATATTTTAATATTTTTAATATTATTTGTTTAATATTGTTTTGTAAATTATAAGGGTAGGTCCAGTATTGCAAAACACCTCCTGCCTTTTGATCTCAGCATGTGCAAACACACACCAAGTAAATCTGGGATATTTTTAAGGAATGAAGAGATTCCAATGGAAGGAGAATCCCAAAATGGTTGGAGGGACCTTAAAGCTCATCCCAGCCCATCCCTTCCACTATCCCAGGCTCCTCCAGCCTGGCCTGGGACACTTCCAGGGATGAGGAATCCCCAACTTCTTTGGGAATCCTGTACCAAGGAAGAAGAGACTTATCTAAAATTCCACCAAGGAATTTTGGGAGCTCTTGTGTCAGCTCTCCCTAATCAGGGACAGCTCTCAAAAAAAGGATTCCAAATGAGTTGTGACCATCAATGATTCCGTGGGAATGCTGCACACATCAGTTCTGAGGGGATCAGACAAAATTCCACATTTCCTCTGAAGAAGAAAGTCCTGATAAGAATGAAAATGTGTTTAAAATCCTCATTTTGATCCAACAAATATTGTACAGCCACTCCAGTGACTCACTAAGATGCCCAACACTACTGTAGATGTAACTTCATTTAAAAATAAAAACACACACACATTCCTTCAACTGGGCCACTTCAGATTAGGGATCTCTTCAGCCTTTTCTGGAGGGATTTAAAAAAGCTTTGGAGAAATCTTAAAGCTATGGAATTAGCCTGGTATTTATAGCTCCGTTTCCAAGCGTGTTCTTTGAGCTTCCTAGGACGTTCCTCTTCCCCATCTGCTGGTTGTTGACATGCTGTAACCTTGGATTTTCATTAGGAAAATCTATAAGAATGAGAGCATTTGATTTGATATTGTGCTGGAGAGGTCTGGCTCCACCTCAGGCAGCTCCACTTTGCTACTCCAATATCATCCAGGGCAGGAATGGTGCTGCAGATTTTCCAACAGAACTGGAGTTCTATTGTTTGATTATGTCAAAATATATTACTCCCAATTATGACTAATGCTCCATCTGAATCACAGCAGCACAAAATGGTGGCTTTTTTCCCCATTAAAATGCTGTGCTTCACAGGCTGGCTGGATACAATCTCTTGAATTGAGGTCAGGAAAGTTTCATTCTTTGTTCTCTTATCAAAAATCCATGTCTGGGTGCACTGCCCACCTTCCACCAAACTGCTGAACTGTTTACTTCTCTACTTCAGCACCATCAAATGTTGAAGATGCCTAATCTTCTGTTTGGTTTTTTGTTTAATGTTGCCTCAAATATTTTGTCTCAAAACTTTGCTGCTGCAGTGTAAAACTACTAAAATTAAAAAAAAAAAAAGTAAATTCAAAAGTTTCCCAGCTCAATAAATACACTGATTTAGAATACTCACCTACATTGCTTCTCATGGTCTTGCTTCAAGTTATCTTGGGGATCTTTTAGGCTCTTTAGAATTGCTGCTGCACTTTGAGCTTTGCTTTAGAGAGTCTCCTGAGGTGCTCTGGATGATGGGCTATGTCCATTGGGGCTGGCTCCTCCCTCCACCCTCATCTGAGAACTCCTGCACCCCACTCACATCTGCTGAGACAACCACAGGACGTCAATTAAAACAAATGCTCTCATTCCACTCTCCTTGATTGCTCTGTCAGCCCCTACACAATCACTTGGTAGTATACACAAAGTAGGATCTGTTTCTGAGGAATGGCTTTGATGGAACTGAAGAGTTGTACTGATCCACACCAAAACCCTCCAGCTGAAGACAAGAAGCTGAATTTTGGAGCTGTGATGCTGCAAAAAAAAGGCTTTGGTGAGGTAGAAGGTGCCACCAGCACCACTGATGAGCTCCAAATGATGAGCTCCAAATGATGAGCTCCAAATGATGAGCTCCAGATGAGTCTCAGGTACAGGACACTGGTGAATCCCCAGATGAAACAGAAGCTGCTCGATCATGGAATCCCAGAATGGTTTGGGCTGGATGGGACCCTGAAATCAGCTGATTCCAGCTCCTGCCATGGGCAGGGGCATCTTTCACTAGTCCAGGTTGCTCCAAGCCCCATCCAGCCTTGGCTCCTTATTCCCTAACACTGCCTGCTCCTGAGCCATTTCTGTCCTTTTTTCCCCAAATAAATCTTCATTAAAACCAAATGCAACGTCAGTGATTTTTGAATCCTTCAGAAAATGGAAAGAATTAGCTCTGATTTCTCAAATCACCTCTTTGGAATCTCTTCTAAAGCCATTTATCAAGGTCTGGGTTGGTGTTAAAACCTTCTCCTGGCACAGAAAACCCCAACAGAAAATGGGAATGAAAAATTTCAGGTAAGACAAACAAACTGGGTATAACAACAAAAGTCACGAAGTGCACTGGCTGTGAAACCAAACACAGCATGTCCTGTGATTATTGAAATATCTTTGTGAGGTTTAGAAGCAAAATCTGCAGTTTGGCTTCACTGATTTAATCAGTATTCCGAATTTAACTGAGTTTTCAATTGATCTTCCCAATTTAAGTGCAAAATCAGAGCCCAGCATTTTGTAAAAATGGGCATTAATGACTCTTAGCTGTCTCAAACTGCATTTACCAACCTGGTAAAGCCTTTCAGGAATGGTTTTTTTCACATGCAAGCTACTTAAAATAAAAATGATTAACCCTGTAAAGTTCCTTCCCCAACCAAAACGACTTTATAAATGACACCCTGTAAATTATGAATATATATTTAGATTTTCTTAAGCACTTGGGCACAAGAAAACTTCAATGTTTAGTGTCTATAGAGGATTTAGCTGGTTTTAATATCAAGCATTAACAAGGAACATTCAGTCCACAGAAATTTGAATATACAGATATTACTGAATGGAAGTATTTAAAAGATTATAATTTTATGCAGGTTATTCATATAATTATAATTTATCTTCACAGTAACAAAAACAGATAGAAAGATGGTATAACCTACCACTAAAGAATTTGCATAACAATGTATTTTAGATCATAATTCCACTATGGATGTAACATTCTTCATATCAAATTATATATTAATGTTCAAACACATTGAAAGGTATTGATCAGAGACATTCTTATGAATTCCCCATGAGCACAGAATGCTAATCACAGCAACCACTGTAAAACCCTAATTTACTGGAAACAATTCTGATAGATGGATGAAAGAGCCCAAGAATAAAACCCAAAGTCATAGCAGGGCTTAAAAAATCTGGGTCACATGGCCAGTGCAGCAGGGAAAGGAGATCCCTCTAAAGGCCTCAAGAAATCAACAGCACAGCATCATAAGAGTTCATTCAAATGAATAATCTGATTTTGAATTTATCAAAATTAAATAGCAACAATAAATGAATGGTAAAATTATCTCTACGGGGCGTATGGAAATGGATTTACACAGGGACTACAGAATTTGGAGGGTTTTTTGAGTCCATGCACATCCCTAACAAGAAACTTCCCAAAAAGTTGCAGGAATGCAGTGGTGACTTTATCTCTGGGGGAGGCAAATCTGTTTTTTCAGAGCCTTTTGCTGCCTCCTTCCTTTGTGAGTTCCTATTTACATAACAAGTCTGGGCTAACAGATTAAAAAAATCCTGTCCCCATCTAATCTCTCCAGACACAAACAATATTCTTACAACTACAGTATTTGGAGGATCTAAAATTAAAGATACTTTTTATGAGCAAACATGAAAAGTACCAAAAACTGTTATTCCTGTGGGAGCAACAAACTGAACTTTTTAATTGTGTGCTGTCACAAATGAGTAAAAAAGAGGGTGGCAGTCAGCCAGTTCTCTTTTTACTTCAGCTGGGTTTTAAATGCATTTCTTCTAAATCAAACAACTTGATTATTGGCTGTTTCTCAGGTTATTTTTCTTATTTACTCTGTGGCATAACTGAAAACCTCTCCTCCAAACCAGTTAATTCCAAATTAAAGCCATGAGCTCCACGCTGGAAAATACCAGCAGCAGCTTTTGTTTGGGAGCATCCAGTTCTGCCTGATTTTCTTTACAGTAATTGTTATTTTTATTCTGTTAAGGGAAAAAAAAAATCACACAAAATTCTATATATTAATTGCACTGTCTTTCATTTCAGAGAAATGTTGTAAAGCTATTTATTGCATGAATGTATTAGTTTTGCAGGCAAAGAATTCAGAATATTAAAGTCTCTGCTGAATTTTTCTGGCAAAGAGTCCTGAGCAGAAGTAACAGCAGCATTTGTAGCTTTATTCTTTTTTTTTCTTCTTATTTTTAATTTTTTTTTCCATTTTTTTTATTGTGTGTATTTTCTTAATACAGGGGATTTTTATTTATAAAGCATTCAATCAAATTTAAAATATTTTTTTCTACACCCATCAAAATTGAATTTTTAAAGTACGAAAATAGTTTTCACATATAATTTATATATATAGTTTTATCTATGTATGTAAATGGCTTTATTTGTTTCATTTAGAAATGTAAGCAATGTTTTGCTATGTTTTTGCTATGTTTAGGGCTAAGCTGCTGAATTTTAAACCAGGCTTTAGGGCTTTTTCCTTTTTTTAGGCACTTAAAGTATATTTTTATTTACTTAAAACTAAGACTTACACCTTTATTTCATATTTATGTGGTTTAATATATTTTAATTTCTTTAAATACTCTTTATATACTCCAACACCTTGGACACTTCCAGGGAATGAGAATCTTCAACTTCCCTGGGCTGTCAGAAAGAGAGGAAAAGTGAGGATTCACCTACCGGAAACCAGGAAGACTGCTGGGTGGAATCCTTTAGGATTTGGTGGTTCTCAGAACTTTTGGGAAGAATGAGAGAAGTGCTGTTCCTTCAAGTCTTTGTGGTTTTTGCCCGTTTTGTTGCAATAAAGCCTCTTCTTCCTGCAATAAAATAAATAAATAAAATAAAATAATTATAATGATAAATAAATAAAATAATTTAAATAAATAAATAAATAAATAAATAAATAAAATATTGCACTAAAGGGAGATTTGCAGAAAGGCAAATTATTCCTGAATTCCCTCTGCAAGGATCTTTGTCTTCATCACCCCTGCACACAGAACCAGAATTCCCTCCAGTCCAGGTGGGCTCCAGGTCTGGCTGGGTCCTCCCCTGCTTTACACCTGGAGAGAATTTAAGGCTGTAAAAACAGAGCCCACACAGCTGGAGAATGGAGAAAGGGACTTGGAAGTGAGATATTCTTGAGAGTATCCACCACAAAACTTCGGAGAACTGAAATAGCAAAAAGACGCCCAGTTTTGCTTATTTATATACACACTCTTTTTATAGACACTCACACACATGGACATTTCTATAAATTAATATAAAACCCCCCAAAGTCGTTTAGAACCATTGAAAGTAGGTTATAGACTTGCAAACTTGTTTTTTTTTTCCCTAAATGCCTTGTAGATTTTTCCCCCTAAATCAAGCAAAATTCTGTGACTTGAACATGTGATGGCAAACCATGAACTTGGTCTAAGCAGAGCTTTTTATTTAATTTTTTTCCCATAACCAGCAAAAAAAGTGGGTGAAAATGCACATTATTATGCTTGGAGCAAGCACAGGGCTCAAAGGATTTTCAGGTTTCCCCAAATTCAGCATCAATCCAGAAGGCCTGGCTTAAATCAGGGCTCTGCTGTCTCCTCAACAGAAAGCCTGAAAATTCTGGTGACGCCAGATTTTTTCCTTATTGCTCCATTCTCCTGGAGTTTGAGGGAATTCCTGTCAGAGGGCACAACTCATCCCTCTGCTCCAAGGCTGTGTCCTCCTGGATCAGCCCAGATTTGTGCATTTCTGCTGGATTAGTCTTAACCCAGATCTTCCCTAATCCCTGGGGCTGCAGGAATGCTTGGGCTGGAGCAGCAAGGAGTGGCACAGGCACAGGAATGAGAAACTCCAAGTGGAAAGAGCAGCAGCCACTTGGAGAAATCCAGGGTTTTTGCTCACTTTATTTCTGAGCCCAGCAGTGCTGAAAATCTCTTCTGTGTTCATGGGAGCATCTCAGTGTATTTGTTGTTTAAGCAAAAGGGATGTTTATCTATTTGCAGCTTCCTAATTCTAAATTTTAACTGTTAGAACATCAAAGAGCAAGGGAAATGTCTAAAAAAACCTGACTATTGGAACCTTGTCTAAAAAAACCTGACTATTGTTGGAAACAATAATCTTGCTTCCACAGTGATCAGAATTCCCATCTATTATCTGAGTATTTGCTAGACACGGGATCTGGAGAAAATGAAGTTAAAGCAGAACAGATGGCAGAAGAGAAAAGAAGCAGCAGCCACCCCACCTTCCAAGGCTACCTTTGCAGAACATATGGCCTTTTCCTGGGCTTTTGTACCACAGCAAGCTGGCCAGATGAACAGAACTTCCAAAAGGAGCTGTGGCTGCCTAACAACACCGTGGGCCACGTGAAAAACGTGAAATACCAAAAAGCAGGCAGGTCTTTCTGCAAGTTAATTCAGAAATCAGCTGGGAGGTCAACAAACTATCACATTTCCTTAAATTACGTGATACATGGTTATAAATACAACATACTGATATATTTGTATGTATGGATGTGAGGTATATAAAGCTGACTTACCAACATATTTACTTTACATTGTGATTATGGATACAAGGAACATTTTTCAAAGGTTTGGCAATGCTGTCATTTGAGCTGGTTTGAGCACATAAGGTGTAAGAAGGGATATTATTTATTTTTTTGTGTCTCCAGTTACAGGAAATACAAAAAAAAAAAAAAAAGGGAGTTTTAATTTGCAAGAGGAAAAAATCAGACATCAGTTTAGTCAGTATTTCAATCCTATAAATCCTGAGTAGCTGATACCTCTGCCTGCAGTTTGGACATTCTCCACACTTTGATAAAGTTCATACTCAAGATTTAAACCTGTAAAGTCTGGAGAATAAAAGTCTCTCCAACAGTCACATGTCCCAGTTTATTCTGGTTTTCTCAAAACATCTTAGAATTAAATTTGATGAATAATTTACAAATTATTTTCATTCATCTGTAACACAGCACTTTGAAAACTTGATTTGTTTCCCTCAGCCCCTCTGCATACCTGGTGTACAAGCATTGCTGTTTTCTGGCTCACAATGGAAATGTAATCAACTTTTCTCCTTCACTGGTCTTTAATTTAATATAGAGATAACTGAGAAACTGATGAGAGCTGAGAAAATAAACAAAGAATTTGAGGTCTGTATAATGCCAATTTGTCTTTTCGCCCACTTCTAAACAAATGTTGCTAAAGGTACAAAAGAATGAGTTAGTAAAAAATTTAGTTGTTACTACTCCATACTTAAAAATAATTTATTTTTAAAATCACAGAACCCCAGAATGTTTGGGTTAGAAGGGACATTAAATCCCATCCAGTCCCATGGGTGCCGTTGTCCTGGTCGATTCGGAAGTAGGTTGAGATAGGTACATCCTGCATCCCATTGTCCAGGATGGAGTAAG
>JANRGV010000104.1:35004861-35047276 GCA_024734035.1 Alethe castanea | reverse complement strand
GATATTGGGAATTGGGAATTCCTGGCTGGGCTGGAATTCCCAGAGAAGCTGTGGCTGCCCCTGGATCCCTGGGAGTGTCCAAGGCCAGGCTGGACAAGGTTTGGAGCAGTCTGGGACAGTGGAAGTTCTGCCACAGAGCTGGATGAATTTTCATGTCCCTTCCAACCCAAACCAGTGTGGGATTCCCCAAAACCTGTTGGTAAAAGAGGTGAGAAATCACAAAAGCAAATTGTGAATTCCATCTGCAGGGAAAGGCCTGAACATTGCTGAGGAAGGAAGGATTGAAGAATTAAAGGCAGTGGATTGCTGGTTAAATTCCATCTATTTAATGGAAGGGTTTCCTATGGAGGAAAACAGCAATGGTATCATGTAATTAAAGATAATGCACGAGCTCTGAGTGGGTGAGGCAGGGTCAGGAAGGTTTGGGAGTATTTGACTACACAGGAATGTGGATTCCATCCCGAGAGCCCCTGCTTTTAAAAATAGATCAAATGGAACAGCAGCAGTGGCAATACCTGCACAGCTGTGAGCACTTTAGTGGGGGTGGGAAAAAAAAAAGATTACAAAATACAAGTTAAGATGCTGAGAATGAGAACTAAATGTTTTCTTGGATTTCACTGGAGCATCCTGAGGTTTATCCACATGTACATATTAAAACTTTCAGGAAATAACCAGTACAACATGAACCTTACAGAGAAAACTACTTTCCCTGCCCTAGTTTTTCACATAGCAAAAAGGTTTTTTTGGAACCCAAACACAGACTTTGATAATTATTCCCCCAAAACATTTGGTTTTCCAAATGGTGTAGATTCCCATTTTAGAACAAATAAAAACATATGTAAAGGTCTACGCTGGAAGGGAAGAGTGACAACAAAACAAACCCAACCCCTCAATAAGGCAGAGGTATAAATAACCTCTCTCAGCTCTGTTTGTCTTTTAAATGGAAAAATCTTCCTTCTGAGGGTCAAAAAAATCCCCAAACTAAGTGAAAGAGAACTGCCTTCATTTTTTTCCCTTCATTTTCAAAGACTCCATAAATGAGACAGTTAATTTGTGTGGGCTAACAAGGCACTTCCAAGAATTCACTCTTGATACTGCTTAAAAACAGAGATTACATATATATATACATTATATATGTATTAGAAAGATTTGCAGAATGAGCCCTTTCCCAGCAGATCCTGACTCGACTAAAAGAAGAAAATTAATTACAAACACTGAACAAACTTTGTATTTAAATCAGTTTTAACTGTGCTGCATCAGAGCATCACCTGGGCCTCAGCATCCTAAGAACAGTGGAGGTTGTATTCCTCACATTCCCACCTCCTAGGAGCCATCTGAAGTTCAAATCTGAGAATTAAGGAGCTTGTCCATGAATTTATCCATGCCCTTAGTCAAGAGCATTTTACAGGCTTCACTTTGAAAAGCCTCAGCTCGAGCTGGTGCCTCCAGAAGTTCAAAACTGAAGCTGTAGCCTCATTTTGGACCTCTCTTTGCTAAAGCAAAGAAAAGCAAATATGTAAATTCCCAGGGAATTCAAGTGCCCCATTAGGAGCTCAATTATATTCTGAAATGATGTCTTAATTGGTTTGCTCATAGATGAGCTGTACTGCTAACCAAAAATCTACTGCCATAATCAGCACTAAATTTCAGATATTGCCACACATTAAATTAACAGCAGATAATGAGTGGGAAAATTAGTTCTATTTCCATAATAGAAAAAAAAAGGTCCCATATTACCTATGGTGTTATACAGAGTTAGTTTCAAAATAGGAAAAAATGATCCATAAACAAAACTCTCCTGAATATCCTCACATTTATTTGGATCATTTACTGATAATAAATAATACAAGCAGAGAAAATAAATGGCACAGGACACACCAGATTCATGCTTTCAATATTTAAGTTAAAGAAGTCATACTTCTAAAATTCTATAGAAATTTTCAAGAGATCTACCACTGTTTTACCCCTTTTTCACCTAATTTTTGTCTTTTTGAGCATAAGCCCCATCCTCAATTACTTTTTAGATTTTTAGTGCTGGTTCTCATCAGTACCACAAAAATATTGTAATTGATCTCCAGGTCAAAATGCCCTTGAGAAAAGAAGAATAGAGAAAAATATTAAGTGCAGGGGAAAAAAAAACAAGCTAAAGACATTCCTATAACTAAAAGGAGGAGAAAAAACTGAGCTCTTTCCATGCATATTTATTATTTTTCACTTCAGAATAAATAAACATTAAAAAAGAGGTTAAAAGTTGGCAGAGTGGTCAGACTCCCAAACTTCAGCTGCTGTTCAATTTTGGAGGCCAAAACAGAACTTATTACTTTGAGACAAATGCATGATGTGGATTATTTGAGTTACCTTTGCTGTCTGAAGGAAAGAGATTTCAGAGATCTTGTCTGTAAATGATATAATCTTCAACAGTGCTGCCTCCAGCCACCACCATCGTCAACAAGGATCTGCAGAGCCACACCAGAGCAGAAAATCAGCCAGGAGAGCTAAACACTGATTGAGTGATCCATTAAAAAGGCACAATTTCATGAAATACATGAATTTAGGAGCTGCTGTTGAAAATAAACAGTCACTACATGGGAAGGGATTGATTTGCTAGAGGAATATGATAATTACTCTGCATTAGTATATTTAAAAATACACCTAACTTGGGGAGTTCAAAATAACAACAGCAAGGATCCCACGAGTTAAAATTTCAATTAAATAAAATTACAAATTAGCACTGAAATGTGACATATTATAAGCACTAATAGATTATGAAAAGTTAAACTACCTCCCTAGACTGAAATTAAAGGCAACTTTAAGACAAGGTCACTATAAATGCCAGTTATGCTTTTAAAAAATAAAATTATTCAACAATGTAACCCTAGAGCATAATTTGTTAGTGCTGCTTTCATATCTCAGTACTGTAGCTATGGAAAGATAAATATAAAAAATTAAATCACCAGAAAACTCATCAGGCCTAGAAGCTTTTGTCTTGTAAAGTTTTTCTTTTTTACTCAGTCAATTCTATTTGGTTTAGACTTCCTAAGACCATGGAGGAATCTAAGGCAAAGCAAAAGGAAAACTCTCCTGACTTTTATCACCTGAGAAAAAACACCTTTCAGTCCAATTTCTCCCACCAACCAGCAGGTTATGGAATATCTACATTACATCTATTATCTGTATAAATCTATATCTATATCTATATCTATATCTATATCTATATCTATATCTATATCTATATCTAGTATATCTACATGGATACTCTGCTCTTTCTAGAGCTTCCAAAAATGCAAAATCCTCGTAGAGGAAATAACTCACATCAGTTTCTGAAATAAAACTGCCCATGATTATCTTCCCTCTCTTTCTCCTGCAAACCAGAAAAAGCAATTGTGTGTCCCTGCACCTCCAGGCCTGCCCAGCTGAGAATGGATGGATCAGCTGGGGAAAACATTCCAGACCCAAAACGAGCCAGGGAAGTCCCAAAAAGCTGCTGTGCAGGCCCTGGAGGAAATGCTGCCCAGGCAGATTGGTGGGGAATTTCCAGATATGGGGTTGAGGGCCAGGAGAGGAATGGAAAAAATGTTCTTTTCATAATTGAAGGCTCAAGAAGTCATGGAAGTTTCTGTGAAACAAGAGGTGAAAAAGATCTGGGGATGAGCTTGACATCACTGCACAACCCAAGGCACGGAATGTTGGTGCTCTGATGTCCAAGGAACGCCTGGAGGTGGCACTCAGGGCCCTGGTGACAAGGTGGGCACGGTCACAGCTTGGACTCCACCACCTTGGAGGGCTTTTCCAACACCAAAAACACCAAACCCAAACCAATCAGCTTTAAATGCACACCCCTTGTGCAGCCAAAACCTACAGCCCCTTTGGATCAGGAGGAGTTAGGGTTGGAAAAAGCCCTGGAGATCACCAAGTGCACCCAGCACCACTTTCTGACAGCTCTGTTGGCTTTGGGGTCCTTTACTTGGTTTCTAAGCCTAACCCAGTAAAGCCCAAGGAATAAACTGGTCCAGAAGCCAAGGCAGGATCCAACAAGTGATTTCTTTAATGAGTTCAGCACAGAAGTTTGGACAGTGGCTCCAAAGAGGAAAGCCCACCTGCTGAAAACTGGGAAATGGATTGAGAACTGGGGTGAAAAATGGGATTTTAAAGGGAGAACACATAGCATGGAGCAGCTCTGGGATGATAATGTGATATTTCATTGTGCCACTTTAAACACATCTTGTTTGGAGTCTCAAAGGGCTTCTGAGTTGTCCATTAAAGTGCCTTTGTTCACATAATTTGGTGTTGAGGTTTTCTATCAACTGTGCTTCAAACTTGCCATTCAGTTCTTAATCTCCCCAGATTTTTTTCAGTGCCATGAAAAGATCTGTATTTTTTTCTGCCTGACAAGTAAATCATTCTCACGTTGCCTTTTGTGTTAATAGATGATATTTCCTATTTTCTTTGTGAACTGCACAGCCACAATCCAGAAATTTAAACTCTGCTCCCACTGCAGATGTTATTTCTGATGGGATTTAATCATCACTCTCAAACAGAACAACTGCAATAATTGTAAGGGTATCATTAATTTTGTTCTCAAAACCTCTAAGCCTTCTCCAAGGGCTTGGAGCATCACAGCACTGGGAAGAAATTTCTTCTGTGTTTAACCACATCTTTCAAGGGAATCTGCTGAATTTCTTGGGACCTGTTAATTTTGCTGAATGGCACCCAAGTGTTTCACATTTTCATCATATGATTTTATGATCATCACCCTAAGACTAGACTGAGTCACTATGACCAGTTAATGGGAATTTATTGATAAAATTAAATGGTTTTTTTTTGTGATTTACAGTGTTGATTCCTCTAAGATTTGATACACAAATAAAGACAGAGTTCCACAGAATTCCAGGATGGTTTGAAAGCTCATGCAGAGGCACCTTCCACTGTCCCAGCTTGCTCCAAGCCCCATCCAGCAGATCCCCACGGATCCTGATCACCCTTTCCTGGTCACCACAGGAAATTCCTTGGTGCTGCTCTCCAGGTGCTCCCTGTTCTTCTTTTTAAAATGTTTCTCTTCTTATATTCTCCAGCACCTTATTTTGAATGTTGTTCCTCTAAATATCCCAGAGTATGAAGAGTTGGTTCTACAGGATTCTGCATCCTAGTCTGGTGCCAACCCACCAAACATATGTCTCTGCTCAAATGGAAGAATCTGTTTTGATTTCTTTTTTTTTTTTTTAAATGTCTTCCTGGACTGGGGACAAAACATTTCTTCAGATACAACTCAACATTTAGTATCTTCTGAGATAAGAAACTTCCTATAAGTTTTTGTTAATTTATTCCCATGCAACAACTTTGAAGAAGCTGAACTGTCTGAATACATGACAAGAATTATTAAATGTTCAAAAATTCATTACTAAATCAAAATTAATTTAGAAATTCCTGGTTGGGAGGGTGAGGAGAGCCTGGAATGGAATTCCCAGAGCAGCTGTGGCTGCCCCTGGATCCCTGGAAGTGTCCAAGGCCAGGCTGGACAGGGCTTGGAGCAGCCTGGGACAGTGGGAGAGTCCCTGCCCATGGCAGGGATGGCATTGGATGGGTTTGAAAGTCCTTTCCAACTCAATTAATTCCAGAATTCCATGCTAATTCTTCAATTTCACAGGTGACAATCATGCCTGAGCTTCCTAGAGATGTTTAGGAATGAAAAGAAACCCATCAGCTCAGACAGGTGCAAAATCTCACATCATTTTCTGTTAGATAAGGGAATCTTTGGGATGCACCACCACAGAAACACTCCAAAGCCTCTGAAATTTCCATCAGTTGTTGCCTCTGGGACGTGTTTTTCTTGTTTGTGAGAAAAAATCCTTCCAGACACATGAAAATTATTCCACAGGAAGATAAATGCACCCAGGAAACAGCAGAAATTTTCGATGCATAACACAATATCTGCACACAGAGTTAGGAAAATATTTCCTTTTTTTTTTTTTTTTTTTTTCCATAGTGGCAAATGTAAAGGAGCAGCAGATTGGAAAAACACTGTATTTTCACACCTGAGGGGTGCAGGACAGGAGGAGGAAGATGCAGGAAGGAGCAGGGCTGGATTTTTCTCTGAACTCAGAACCCCCACCATGATCCAGCTCGGTTCCAAAGGCTACCTCTGGAGAAGGAGGAAAACATGAGTGTTTTCCTTTATTTTTTTTTATTCCACAATAATGCTGAAAAGGCTGCCTCAATCTTTCTTGTAAATTAATAGTTTGAAGTGAGAAATAAATAAAGCAGGTCAGATTGTTTTTGTCAGAGATGAGCGAGCAAGGACTAATGAGATCACATGACAGATGAGTCTACTCCAAGATTGTCCTAAGGAAGAATTCCATCCTGCTTTTAACTGTTATTTACCATTTTACTGACACCCATAGAACAGAATTTTCAATTACCATTAGAAAACAAGAAGATAGTTTAACTAAAAGTAGGAGAGCCTCACTAATTTTACAAATTCAATGGTATTCTGAGGAAGGGCACTTTTGGGGGTGCTGTGCTGTATTCTGCATCAGATACTTCTCTATATAGTCATATTTAAGTCCAACCCACATATTTTACTTAAGTGTTACATGTACATAAGTATATAGAATAAAAAAAATGTGTTTTCTCTGTGTATATAGACAACAGATACTTTCTTTTTTACTACAGGCAAAATCCCAGAGGTACAAAAATTTCTGAGAACCAAAATATTTCTGGAAGAAATAAATCTCCCAGCCCTCAACAAGACACAAACTCCATTAGAAAGAAATGCCATTTATCTTCCAAACACAAATATCTCCATTTTCTTCCTTTCTGGATTACCTCTAAATACTTTTTTTAGCAGCTAATCTGTCTTTAAAGCTGAACAGAGTAACAGAGCACAGAAGAGGCCATGGGGTGGCAGATTTGGGAATGTTCAGCTGGAGATGGGAGGGATCCAGGGAGACCCCAAAGCCCATTCCAGCTCCTGAAGGGGCTCCAGGAGAGCTGGAGAGGGACTGGGGATGGAGGGACAGGACACAGGGAATGCCAGAGGGCAGGGATGGACGGGATGTTGGGAAAAAATCCATGGATTGAGTCAACTTCCAAGAGTCTCCCCTGCTCTGAGCAGCCCAGAAGTGCAGAGATGGGAAGAATCCCTCATTCATGGAAATTGAACGGGGAAAAGTAAGCTCAGAGCCACTCCAAGAAAATTATCATCCCCAGCAAACTAGGTCACAGGAGTGAGTAGTTTACTAAATATAAACTTTCTTTGTAGTCAGGCAACCACTGTCAGAGTAATGAGATTTACTCATATTCCACCCAAGTGCTCCCTGCACTCAGACTCATTAAAATCACCAAGTGACCACTCACACGTCACTCGCCTCTCAGGTGACGCAGCAGCAAATTCAACAACATAAAAAAAAAAAAGAAAAAAAAAAAGAAAAAAGGATTTTGGCCTTTTATAATCCCAGGTATAAAAGACAACCCTTTGCATCTCCACTGCCATTCACCCAGACATCTCCTGTATCCAAAAATACCCTCCCAAGCGTAATTCTCTTCCCGAGTCACGTGGAGGTGACAGGGCTTTGCTTCACTCCCACAAAACCCTGGTGGCACAGTGAGTTTTAGTGACCTCCTCAAAGCCCTGCTAGGCTGCTGACACAGTTGGAAGGGAAACACAAAATTCCTGTGAAGAGCCAGGGCTCTCCCAAACTTGTGAAACCTGGAAAAATGAATGGAAGGGTGAGAACACTCCCTGTTGTTTATTTTTTTGTGCTTGAGGATGAAAAAGAGAATAATATTTTTCCAGCCATGCAAGTATCAGTGTGTTTATAACAGGATGTTCTTCCTCTGCTGTTTGGATGGTTCCAAAAATATTCCCCTCTGGTTTGTGGCAGTGGCTGTCACCCTGACAGCGTTTGCTGCCTCCAAGGCAGGCTGTGTCTGTAACAAATCTGCACAGGCAACTGATGCCACACTCCCATTTTTCTAAACTCAGAGCTAAAAACTGAAGGGGATGAATTAGATACAAAGCTTTCATTTCTGGATGGCTATTTCCCAGCAGTGCTCGTGTTTAAGACCTGCAAGTTGGGCTAAAAGTTCTATTTTTGGTGGGTTTTGAGACAACTGCACACTGACATTTACTATTATAAAATAATTAATGCTCCTGTGCTTTCAAACACTGGGTACCAGAAACGATGACATGGAATCAAAACCTGAAAAGAGGACACTTCACTGCAGATAAAACACTGACATCTCTTCAGAGACTTCCTTTTAAAAAGGGGAAAAATGGCGCAGTGTTGAGCCTCAGTTGTTTGAAGAAATATTCCTCTCCTCCAAAATGAAATTAGAAACATTCAGAAGCCCAAAATGTTGTAAATTTATGAATGTATCAATCTGTGGTTACGCAGCCAAAAGGAAAAAATGCATCTCCTCAGATACATCTCTTGGTTTATTTTCTGGCTTCTTCCAAGGACAGAAAAGGCAATCAAACACAACAGAAAAATTGTGTTAATTGGCTGATCTTATGACAATTTCCATTCAACAGGATTTTCCTGTTATTTTCACTGAATTATAATTATTCAGCACAAAATGCAGAGTTTTAGATCATGGTTCAAGCAGTTTCTGCCATGGCTGGGGCTGTCCTGGCTCTGCACTGGTCCCTCCTCTCCTGCATATTTTAATTTATTAACTGCTGTCAATATTTAAACAATAAATTTTGGTGTCATTGGAAGGATTTCCATGAAATCACAAATATCTTGTTTATTTTTAAGGGAAGAAACCTGAAAGAAAGTCTAGAAAAGTATTTCTTTGAAATCTGAAAGTAATAATTAGCAGGGGTCTTTTCTGCATTTTAATTTCAATATTCAGCTAAGAACTGTGTCTAATTTCCCAGACCAAGAAATGTTTTTTGGTCTGTATTTTAACACCTACAGTTTTACAAAGGATTTCTCTTTTGATGGAACTCCTGGAAACAAATTAATTCATAAGTGCCTCCAAATCCCCCAAGATTTAACAGAGGAATACTTCTTCATATAGCAGGGCATGTTCAGCATCAAACTGAAATCTAGGAAAAGACTTTATGTAAAATTAAAATGTTTTTAATCCATGTATCCCACTTCTCCAGGCCTACATTCACACAGACCTATTACTCCACCTGCTTTCCCTTCACCCTCATTCCATAAGGAAGATCCACTGAATATTTAGGTTTCAAGTATGGGTCACATTTCATATTTTTTCCTTCTCCATTAACATAAGATTTATAGCACTGCCATAATTACAATGCTTTTAAAACAATCCCGTACACAAGTATCAAATTCTGATTGATTGGAATAAGGAATATAATCTTCTAAAACTTCATTTCTTTCTTTGGCCAAACTTAGATCAGCTGCTCTTTAGCTGATGATTTAGGAGCATCCACAAATGACATCAGGAGCACTTTAGTTACGCCAATCTAATTTAATAAAAAATACCTTGAGAGATGATTGTGTTACTAACAGAAAGGAATTTATCTCCCTTTTCAGCTGCGTGTGCAGCTCATACAGATCAGGCCCTGCAAATCACTCCTGGAAACTTCAGAACACTCCTTAAATGTAATAATGGACTTTTTCTTAATAGCAAATTTATTTGAAGCCGTGCCTGTATTCCTTCCTTGTGAAATAGAAGATAAAATCCTATTTCCTCACAGCTCACTGTGCTGCCTGCTGGAAAAGCAGAGGGTTTAGGCACATTAAAGAAAAAGTCTTAATAGGTTTTTTACCCCTCTTTATTTTTTATTTAAAATAAGGACAAACACGATTCCGGGTGGACTTCATAATTTTTTTTCTCAGCAACCTGTGCTTTCCAAAACTCAGGAAGCCACAAGGATTCCCACTGGCTCAAATCCCTGTTTCAGGCATTCAGTCAAAGCTCTGCCTTTACTCTGCCATTCCTTCTGATATTCCTGCCCTTATCAGTTTTGTCTCCATCATTACTGTTTCCATCTTATCTTCAGTAAAAAGAAAACCTTCCAGGGAAACTGCCTGGGAGAGGCACCACTATCACCTGAGACATCTCCACAGCAGCCACGTGGACAATTAAACCAGCAGCAGAGAACAGCACAATTCCCTTCCTGCCTGGCTGAAATGAGCTTTGGATTTTTTTTTTTTTGTTGTTGTTGTTTTTTGGTGGAGAAAACGACCTTGTTAATTTTTTTTCCAGCCATTTCCCTGTAGAGGCACAATGGGCACATGCCCATTTCTGTCGCCAGCCCAAGGATAAAACTGTGGTTTAAATTTAAAAGTTTCTTCAAAGTTCTTCATGTTTTAAAAGATCTTTCAGTTTCTAATGGTTGTTTGGGATAGGTAGGAGATGGAAACATAAAAGTGGGAAAAAGAAAACTGCAAAGGTCCAAGTAAAACAAACAACTCCCCCCAAAATCTGAACCTACTGGAGGAGATTTTGTAGAACCCATCTAAATCATCCCTCCCAATAAAAACACACCAAAATCTGTTTTATCTGCACCACAAAAAGAGGAGAAAACCTTCATGTGGAGAGGGAATGAATGGGCAAGAGGAAGTGGGCAGAACTCTGTCCAACAGTTTGGCTGCTGGAGAAAAATCAAATTATCCTTTACAGGGAGGTGCTGCCTGTTTAACTCATCAGTTTAAACCACCAAAGCAATTTTGACCTGCAAGAATTTTATGCCACCAGAGATAATACTGAATGTTTTCAAGGAAGACATCAAAAGCTTAGCCAAGGAGTATCCAAGTCAATGATATTGTTCAGAACTTCCAGCTGTTTGACTAATTTTAAAGTTTAAATTTGGGTGGTTTCTTTGCCACCCATAAATCTCTTTTTGCTCCTACAGAATGATTCTAATCTCTAATTAAATAGTCCACACCACTGCTGGAATTGTCATCCAGGTCCTTCTCATGGTAAACAAAGAAACAACATTTACAGGCATTAAAAACAAACCAAAAAAGCAAAACAATCATACAAAAGCTTAATTTCTTCCACCTTCCTCTCTTGATCTCAACCCCCTTCAGCCTAGTTTTTAGTCTTATGTTTTTCAACTTATCTAAAACAAAATCCTGAACCACCCCAATCTCTGTGAAGAAGTCCCACTGAAGTCGGTGAAAGAAATTCTTTACAACAAAAAAAGAATTCTTCACTATAAACAGAATTCTTTACCATGGAGAATTAAATAGTAGAATTCTTTAGTATGGAAAATAAATCCTTTGCTGAGGCCCTGGCACAGGGTGTGGGTGCCTCATCCCACAGTGCCCCAGGCCAGGCTGGATGAGGCATGGAGCAACCTGGGACAGGGGAAGGTGTCCATGGAGTGGGATGGGCTTTAAGATCCCTGCCAGGACCCCATGGAAGTTCTGTGGCATCACCACAGCAATCCCAGGGATGCTGAGATCCACAGCCATGCCTCAAAAATGTCATGCATTCTTTTGTATACCCAGATGAGATTCTTTTACATGGAGTGGTTAAGCCGAAGGAAAGAAACAGGAAAAAATGAGAAAGCAAATTAAAAAAAAATTAAAAAAAAAAAAAGAAGAGCCTTTGTCCCAAAACAGTTTTTCCCTTGCTTTCTTTGGAAGAATCATCCAAAAAGCCACGAGTGTTGCTGAATGCTCTTCCATGACATTTAGTCTTAATCTCTTTCTCCATTTCACTCTTCATTTCCAGCTCCAATTTCCCTGTTATCCTCCCCTGTTTACAATTTCAGATCCACAGAGGCTGCTAAGCCTTGGCCTGCAATTCCCCTCTCTTCCTCTTTCCACGCCATTATTCCTTAAGAGACCAGACAAAGGCACATTCTGGTGCCTCTGATAAATAAGGCAAAGCAGCATTTTAGCCCTGAAGTAGGAATCCTAAATCATGTGGCTGGAATCCCTTGGAGTGAGTGTCCATGCAGACATGGCCATAAGTCATAAACCAGTTACATCCCTTCCAGTGCATTGCACTGAGCTCCTAAAATGGGATATTCATGTCCAGCACTCACTCTGTGATCTATGAGCCTCTGGTACTGAAATTGTAAAAAAAAACCCAGGTATTTCCTGAAATCTCTGATTTTGATAACCTGTGTACAGCAAATAGTGCAAGCAGGAATACACACTAAATAATCAAATTTGAAAATATACACTGGGTATCAGCAGGACAAAAATCTCATACCAAAATCCTCTTCACAGAAAATCTAAAATGTTTTTCTGCTGTGTAAAGATAATATAGAATGATATGGTTTTATAGCAAATCAACCTAGATAAATGTTTGCTGATAACCCTGCCATTCAAAACCAGTGTGATGTCAAGAAATCCAATGGTTAGATGAAGAAAAAAATAATTAGCACAGAGTAAATGTAACTTTATGAGTGATTAGAAACTGATCCCAGATTTCTGCATTTTCACATCCATTCCTGCTCCTGTCCTGCACCTTGTCCCTCCCCAGCACTCACACAACCAGGAGCTGAGCCTTACAGCTGATTTCTTGCTGTACTAATTATCATCTGAATTAACTTTTTTTGTGATTGCCCCTCCCTGGATGACAACCAGCTCTGTACTCTGAGCATCACTAAACCCACCTCTCTATTTCACATTCATCTTTCTGACAGAAAATGGGTCCCATTTACCATGGAAATGAAACATAAACATGCAGAAAAGACTGCCCACGAGGTGAACAGGGAAAGTTTAATAAATCTCCTTAAACCCAACCCAATCAACAGCTCCATTTAGACATTTCAACTGCTCCTTCCACTACTCACAGCAACTCCACCTTAGCATGCAAACAATTTTCAGTCAGATTGCCAGCTCAGCAGGGGAAGATTTAAATCTGGATTTTCTTGTCCCATAACTTTTCATTTCTTGGTTGTCAAGGTCAGAGATATTCTGAATTCTGCGTACTGTAGGAGCAAGAGATACTGCCAAGAGATCTGAACACCTCAGCAACATTTTCCTTTCTTTTCAAACATAAGGAAATATTTTTCAAAGCATGTTGGGTCCTTTTAGGCAGCCGAGGTCACAGTGTCAGTTTGTTGTTGAGTCACTGCTTTCTGCTAGGAAAAGGCACAGATTCCACAGATTTCTTAGGAATTCTATCACTTAGTATAAATACTGTTATAATTTAATCATCATAATCTTTGGGTTTAATGTGGTTAGAAGGCAAAGTTGCTTCCTGGGTTAACTTCGTGCTACCTGCACAACTCCCCTTTTCTGCAACTCTCACTTATTTTTGAAAGCTTTGCTGAGATGGTTAATTCTTGGAGTATTTTCTACAATTTAACAAGTTTCTAATATAAGATTCTATCACAAAGATTCACTGAATTACTCCA
Organism: Alethe castanea; assembly: GCA_024734035.1. Classification (NCBI taxonomy): domain Eukaryota; kingdom Metazoa; phylum Chordata; class Aves; order Passeriformes; family Muscicapidae; genus Alethe; species Alethe castanea. The sequence continues at coordinate 35,033,979 of JANRGV010000104.1, read as the reverse complement.
CCAGAATGGCACCGTTCTTTGCTGAATGGGAATTCCCCATGGAAAACAAGGGAGTCTAAAATAGCTGCAGGATGGAAATCTCTCCTCTGCCTCCCTGGGTGCTCTCAGCTGCTCCTTCCACATCCCCAGCATGACTGAACCCACTCCAGGCTCCCTGAATCCCTCTCCCAGGCTTCTCTCCCAGTTATTTCCACTTGCCCAGAGAGGCTGTGGATTTCCCACTCCTGGAAGAGTCCAAGGACAAGGCTTGGAGCAACCTGGGATAGTGAAAGGTGCCAGACACGAAGCCAACAACATGAGACAGATTCTTATCTTAAAAATTCAAAGCCTTATTAATTTATTTTTATTACTTTTCTTCCCCCCACCTCCCTCTTCAAGCTTTGCTCTGCAGCCCCAAATCCATTTCTTCCCTGTGAGAGTTTGGGCTCCTAAAATTTCTTCATCCCCCAAATTAAATCACATTAATCTTCCCCTCTGATGTGAGTTCTCCTCATCACCCCTTATTTTCTTATTTTATGTCAACAAGAATCTTACAAACTAAAAGAACAACTCCCTCATTTTAGCCTGGTAATATTCCTCACATGAGGAGCCTGCTGACCTCCTGCACTTTCAGTTCTCCTGTCCAAACTGATTTGATCTTCTGGCTTTCATCTTCTCTCACTGATCCAGCTGTGCCACAGGTGGGAAAGCTGAAATGTGCTCCATCCCTACTCCTGCACAGACAGCAGTTATTGCCTTCCATGGGATTGTGAGCAAACAGGCACTGGGCTCTCACTAAAACTGAGGAACAAACAGGACACGATTTTCAATCGAAATTTTACAACTGTATACGTGCAAAGTGTAAAAAAATATTCAATTCAAGTAAAATATTTATGTGGCAAAACCATTCTTGTGCAAAGCTTCCCTCAAAGCATTATTTGAGATGGAGTCACCATCTTTAACCTCTGTGTATTTGAACTAATAAATTTTAAATTCTGGACAATGTCCTCATTTAAACTCCAACAGCCTTTAAGTAAGAAAAAAAAAAAAAAACAACCCCAAAACACAACAGAGAAAAGTCAACATGAAGTTTAAGTCCCACAGGGACTATTTTAAACTTCATATTTCCAACATCCCTATTTTTGGGATTTCTCTGCTGAAGAAGTCACAAACTGCTGCTGCATTTGAAACTCCCTTTTCATGAGCATTTAAAATCAACATGAGTAGTTAACATTAAGGTAAGGTCTGGTATCCACATAAATTAGAGTCCACAAAGTCTAAAGATGACAAAGAAATTCTTTGCTACAACTTTTAGGGCAATTATGGGGACATGATACTTGCATTATTTACTATGTTGAGTGATTATAGATCTTAAAGTTGCTTAAAATATGTGAATATTGTGAATTTGTGCTTGAACTTGCAAATGAGAAAGCAAATTATTGGAAATAAGGGCAATATATATTTATTTGTATTATCTGGTATATCAAAAAAGAGGTAAAAAATAACTGAAGTGTTGAAAAAATTGCAAGGTGTGTTCAATATCAAGACTCTGGGCACAAAGTGAGTGTATAACATTGAATAAATGAGGCAAAAAGTTACAGAGGTAACAAAAAATTATCTAGCAGTGAGATGGAGTAGAGAGTAAAAACACAAATGAGTGACAAGTCTAGACAAAGAAACTATTTAGAATATTTAGAAAAGGTTCAGAGACTAAAGGCAGATTCTCTATAAGAATCAGGTCTCTTAAAATGGGCTTTTAGTAAGAAATTGTGGCAAAGTGAGCAAAGAGTTCTAAAAGGCTGAAAGAAAGGAAACACCAGGAAAAAGGCAAACATCCCCTAAATCCAGAGCAGGGAGCAGTCCTTCATCAGCTGCTAAAAATTCAGAATTGTTGTTCAGAAGAACCAAGGAAATTTCAAACCATGAGCTCCAGGGATAAATCTCCATGGGGAGGAAAAAAAAAAAAAAAAAAGAGAAAAAAAAAAATCACACAGGAAGGAGCAGGAGTTTCTTTAAGAACTCCAAGAGATGACAAAGCACAACTTCCTCTGCTTTTCCACCACCATTCCACAGGAGTTACACTCTTCCTGCACAAAACTACCTGAGAATTCCTGAATAGACAGCTCAAGAGTCTGTAGTTTTCAGAAAAATATGAAGATTTTTATCAAAAAAGTAATCAAAACTAATAATAATAATATTCAGCAAGTATTCCTTATTTGCTGGGGAGTTTATAAGGAGTGTGAAGGATCTGACAGGAATCTCACATGGCATCATTTACTTGTGGAGGGAAAAAATAAAGGGAGAGAGGAGGCCAATCTACAGCCAGTGCAGATGGACTTGATTTAAACTGCACTTCATTTAAATGCAACCTCTCACACCTGCAAACATCAGAATATACTCATTTATATCAGCACATTGTAACCCAACAGCAGAAATAATGTAATATAGGGAATTACTTTGTGTCTAAAGCTCATTAAATTACAGAATTCAAAATTTAATCTAAAAACGCTTTAGGTGGATAAGAATTCTTGACTTTGGTCAATGAAAAATTTAATGAATTAACTTGCATTTCTTCTAAGTAAATATTTGAAATTTAGCAAACCATTTGTGATTGGCAAACCTTATTTCCATTCTGCAGGAATTAGTTTCAAAAGCTACTGAGAAGCTGTGTCACTTTTCAGGATGCTGCCTTGGACATTCTCTGCTTTTCATCACCACACCTTCAACTCCATGAACACAATATTCAGTTTAACTTTCAAATACAAATGTTTGGAATACAGAAGTTGGTAGTGAAAGGGTTGAGTTTGTTTGTTTGCTTTGTGAGTTTATATAACTTTTTAAACTATGGACAAAGCCAATAGAACATATTTAGATACCCAGAATGTCCATAAAATCCCAGAATCATTCAGGTTGGAAAAGAGCTTTAAGATCATCGAGTCCAGCCACTGCCACCACTGCTCCATGTGCCACATCCACATGGTTTTAAATCCAGGGATGGGGATTTCTGGACAGCCTGTGCCAACCTTTCCCACAAAGGAATTTTCCTCAATACCCAACTTAAACTTCCCCTGGAACAACTTGGGGCTGTTCCCTCTTGCTCCTTGGAAGCAGAGACCAACATCCACCTTTTATGAGATTGCTCCAACATTCTCTACCTTTGCCACTCCTCAAATGTCATCCTACGTGAGGAATTAAGGGCACATTGATTTTAGCCACCAAACACTGATTCATATCTATAAAAATGGAAATGTTTATGCAGATGCATCAGGTACCGTTTGTTTTGATATTAAATCCTAATTAAAATCATTCAACTCTATGAACCAGACCAGCCTCCCTTAAAATCTCAACGTTTATTTTTTATCTAGGAAAGGATGAAGCTAAAATTATCCCATCACAATACTGTGGGTCAAAGCTCAACCACTGCCCAGAACTCCCTGCTCCCAAATTAACGTGGTTTTATAGGAGGCAGTGGCAGGACACAAGTGGTTCTGCCTTGGACATGGCTGGATGAAGCCCCAGGATTTTAATCACAGATTTTTCTTCTATCACTGGGTGTTTTAATTACTTTTAGCAGACAGTGGAGCAGCAGAACTGAGGTGGTATCTGTAGGCTAAATCTCTCTTGGCCTGCTGAGTGCTGACTGGGCTGTCTGCCCTGAGCTGGGATGGATCCTCATTTTAAGTGAAGGTGCATCCCAACAAGTTGGATTAAATCATCAAGGAGTCCTGGAAAATGCCCCATTTTAATTTGCCTAAGCTTGCTGGGGAGAAGCTGGAAGAAAAATTCAATATAAGAAGGGCCAGTGACTGCACATCATTTTTTGCACATTGTTTTTGCTGCTGTCTCTGCAGCTGACTTGGGGTCAGCAGCACATTCCCAACAATGATCCTGGATTCTCTGTTGGATAATGAGGAGGTAAAAACCCAATACCCATCACTCCACTTGTGTTCCACAACTGTTGACCACATCACAGAAATGAGTGGGATCTCTACATCTACCATGGGCAAAAATGACAGCTAAAAAACCTGAATGCCACTGGGATGTGTTTTGTTCCTCTCCCCCTTTAATTTTTGTTTTAGGCCACCCTATTGGTTGAGAATTTAAATAACAGGAAAAACTTTCCTAGTATCAGACTTGAGATCCACCTCAGACACCTGCAGCAGATGCCTTAAACTGGTATTGGTCCCACAATTGCTCCTCCATGAAGAACTGATGGGGTTTTTTTAGGGAATGTTGACTTATTAGAAGGGGAAAAAAAGAGCTCTCTAAATTCTAAGGGCTGTTCCAATGCTACTCAATCTAAACAGGATCCCATTTCAATTTCCCATACTAAATTCCCAGATCCCTTTTAGAGCTGCCCAATTAAAAAGAAAGATGAGTGGCCTCAAAATGGAAGGGGAAAAAACCCCATTTTTAATGATGCTTTATCATCAGTGATAAATAGAACTACAAAAATAACTGTTTGGGCTGCACACTTAATTGTCTAACATTTTCTACTATGCATTTTTACCTGTAATAATTTGGTTTCTTAAATCAGAAAAAAATTAGGTTTTTTTACCAATTCAACTTGCTGAATATAAACACATACAAGTTCAGGATATTCTTACTTTTTCCTTTTTTTAAATCCACCATATACCCTAAAAATATAACACACAACAAGAACAAGCCATCTTCACCCAAGTCCTGAATGCTGTGATACAGAAGAACTTAGGGTGCTGGAAAAAAATCTTGAATATGGCATTAAAATCCTTAAATGTGGCATTAAAATCCTTAAATATGGAACTAAAATCCTTAAATGTGGCATTAGAATTCTTAAATATAGCAGTGAAATTCTTCAAGGCAGCGTTAAGTTTAAATGAGCATTTCTCTCTGTGTGCTCTAAGTGCAATCTGGGCAGGTCAGCCACTTTTAAGGCTCAACCATGTTTTCCTGAATGTTGCTTCCCAGAGAATTCAGTGAAAGCTCTGCTCTGCATTTAATCCCCGAGCTGCCACCAGCTGCCAGCCCAGCAGCATCCCCCTGTCCCTATAAACCATATGGCCCCAGGCAAGGCGGGGGCCCTTTCTGCTCACAGCTGCTCCTGGGCCACCAAAAGGCTCCTGGGGCTCCCAGAAGGCAGCAAGGGCCTGGCACAGGCTGAGCAGGGCTGTGCCACCAGGGCCAGGGGCCACCTGGCACACAGGGGGCAGGGCACAGCCAGGGTGGAGCATGGCAATATTGCCCCTGCCTGCTCTTCCCAGGGTAAGGGACAGGGCTCTGCTCCAGACCGGGGTCATGGGGATGCTCCCAAGGCTGGAGCTCCTCTGCTCTGGCTGGGAGAGCTGGGAATGCTCACCTGGAGAAGGGAGGGATGCAGGCAGAGCTCAGGGCCCCTTGCAGGGCCTGAAGGGGCTCCAGGAGAGCTGGAGAGGGGCTGGGGACAGGGATGGAGGGACAGGACACAGGGAATGGCTTCACACTGCCAGAGGGATATTGGGAATTGGGAATTCCTGGCACAGGTTACTCCATGGCTGCCCCTGGATCCCTGGAAGCATCCAAGGCCAAGTGGACAGGGTTGGAGCAACCTGGGATAGTGGAAGACGTCCCTACAAGATGACCTCTAAGACCCCTTCCAACCCAAACCATTCCACGATTCCACAGTAACTGCATGACTTAGACAATTTATTCCTCACAAAGTTACGCAGAGCTGGAAGACAAATCTGAACTGTTCATGTCAAACAAGGCACTGCACGTCGAGCTGAGCCTTGTCTTCCTTTCATCTAAAAAAAAAAAAAAAATCCGCCCCAACAAACCCCAAACAAATCATGTTGGAACTTCTCTAATTACAAAATCAAACATGAAATTTCTCCTGTGACATTTTCGATACTTGCAATGATGAACTCCTGCGATACGCACGGAGTATGACAGAAAATCATTCTGCAAGTTCACAAGTGATAAGCTCCTACCCTTTTTGGCACGTCTCAGCTCTGATAGCAGTCAATTTTTTCCTCATTATAAATGGGAAAAGTAAAGATATCATGCAAAGGCCACTCAAAAGCAAAACAAAATAAAGGAATGCAAATTTATATTGGAGTTATACAACTGCCAAGAAAGCTCCGAGCCTGCTGATCTTCTGTTTATTGCTCTCATGTTCTGCTCTTTGCCTCAGCCGTGGGTCTGCAACACTGAAAACTTCAAAAAGTGTCTTTTAAAAGCTGACTTTGAATCCTTGCGAGCGTGAGTCAGACATCATTTACATGGCTGAAATCTCATGGAAATGACACCAGCACAAGCCCTTGTGAGGAAGAGTCGCTCAGCTCCTGCAATCCCGAGCCCTCTCCCCACAGGAATGAATTTCCCATTCTAGCAGGAGTGAGGCAGGGCTGCCATCAGCCCCCTCTCCAGGCACAGCTGCGGAGGGGGGCACTGGAGCACAGGGAAGGCAGCGGGAGCGGCGCGCCCCGGACCCTTCAGCACGGACCATATGCTCCCCTGGCATCCCAACACCTCCTTCACAACCAGACAACCTTTTCCCACACTCGTTTTGTTGAGGCAGACTGCTGCAAACACACCTCCTTTCTTCAATTAGCCACGCAGAGCGCTGGCAGAGCCCCGGTGCCTGCTAATGACGAGGCTGCGAGCTCGGGAACAGCTCCCACTCCTGCCACATCCACCCAACGTGGGCTGCAGCAATGCTGAGAGCTTCAGGGTGGGAATTAGGAAAAATAACTCCACTGGGAGGGAGTGCAGCCCTGGCACAGCTGCTTAGGGTGCTGGTGGAGTCCCTGTCCTATAAAAGCCCTGTGCATGTGGCACTTGGTGGCTTTGGTAGGACTCGATGGTCTGAGAGGGCTTTTCCAACCTAAATAATCCTGATTTTGTTCTTCTGCCATGGAGGTAAATGCTGGGAAGGATTTGCAGTGTTAACTCTCCCACTAATTCCTCTGAGACCACAACACTCGCTCCTCCTGCCCACTGGGACATCAGGAAGCACCAAAAAGAAAGGAAAAGCTGTTTGTAAGTAATGTAAACCAGAGAAAGAACTTCCATCCTTCTCCAAAGGCCCCACAACTCCCAAAAAGTCCCGGAGATGTGTCAGGGATCCAGAGCCCTCCAGGTGAGGTGCAGACACTGCCGATTCTGATGGCAAATTCTGATTTTTTTTTTTTTTTTTTTGGAGAAAAGCTTTTCTCACAGTAAGATAAGAATGCATTTATAGTTACCTGTCCAGAGAGGAAACATAAATATTTGTAAAGGATGAGCTGACTCTGAAGATTTGAAGAAGGGGCAGAAAAATATGGGTTTTTTCCCTTTTTAAAGTCTAGCTATGTTTTATTATCTCCTGTAAGGTAACAATTAGCACTGCTCTCAAATCTGGGCAGATTCAAGTTCTTCACTCTTCTGATAAACTCAAAGTCCACTAAAAATTACCAATTCTCTGTCCATTGGAAAAGTGAAGGGATATTTGGGCCCCTTTTTTTGACAAACCTGTACTTTGAGACTGTTGATTCCACATTTTCATCTTTTTAACTGGGTTATACATTCTTATGCACAATTTACTTTTACTCAAAGACCAAAATTTAAAAGATGTTAAAATAAAAATATCAGTTTAATTCAGTATCCTGAGCATCAAACAAGTTATCATTGAAACATTAATTTCTGGAGATGCTACATAATCTTATTTGAGACTAATTTTTTTTCATACTCTGTTGATACCTGGCATTATTTAGACAGCATGGTGACAACCATGAAAAACATTCTGCTTTGAAAGTCTTTTCCTTAGATTTAGATCCCAGACATTAAAAAAACTCTCCTGAATTGTCTTTCCTTACTCTATCTGTAGCACAAAAATGCCAAAGAGCAGCAAAAGTGTCCCTTATTATTTTTTGCTGTTAATTCCTCTCATGAATACAGTGATGGGCATAATTATGGTGCTTAATTATTGCTTAAAATCTTAATTCCCCCTGCCCTTTATCAGACCAATCCCTGTATGTACTTTTAGCTCTGATCAGGTATTTCACATGGTGAATTTAACATTCCATCCATGCATTGAAAATATGATGAACCCACAAACCAGCACGGTATAATCCTGCTACCCCCGAATCCATTTCAAAATTCCCACTAAATTCATCTACAAATTCCTATTTATTACCCAGACATGACAAATGGCAACAGGACACGCCTACCACAGAAGGCTCTAAAATCTCTTTTATTTGACCATAATTCAGGGCAGAAGTAACACAATCTTATTTTCAGAGACCACAGCAGGAACAGATTCCTAATCCCAACTCTGACACTGACTTGAGCAAGGTATTTAATCTCTTCTCAGATGCCACTTGGCAAATGACAGATTTTTTCTTTGCCTCATAAGTACTATGAGGATGCAGCAATAGATGCAGCTTTGAAATCATTGAGAAAAAACAAAACAAGAAAACCAAAGTGCCACAAAAGATAAAAAAACCAAATCAGGTGCTCTGAAGGTATCATAAAATAATCACAGCAAAGGGTAACAACCTAAGGATATTCAGAAGTGAAGCTTCCCTTCCTACTCACAGATTTTTCCAAGCAGTAAAAAAGTCAAGATGTTTGTCTTAATTTTCACATTGCCTGAAGAAAAGAAAAAAAAAAAATCAAACCCAAAAAAAACAACCTTACAATTTTTTTTCCTGCTGCTGCTTTGCCATTCAGGGAGGTTTGAGGCAGAAGCACTGAATCTGTTTGTACTCCTGGAAATTCCAGGCTGCTCTGGCACACATTGGAAAGGTTACCTTTAAAACCAAAATAGTTCAAAAATTGATCTTTTCAAGCTAAAATGTACTGAGCATGGATGAGGCTGGTGTGGCACTGTTTACAAAGAGGGAATGAGCCCGTGCTGGTGCTGAAATTCTGTTCATAGAGCTCCTGCCCACTTGTGTCTGCTTCCCTCCTCCCATTTTTTACCTTTCCATGGCCAAGGCAGCCCTGGCATCAGCACAGAACTCAGCCAAGATTATTTTTGTCATGTAAAGTATCATTTACATAATGTCTAATTAAGCACGTGACTCCAGCAAAGAATCCACATTCCCCCTCTCCAGTATTCCACAAAAACTCTCTCCCCAGCACCTCCAGATAATTTATGGAAACTTACAGTCGATTTATTCTGTGTGACACTGGTAAACAAATTAATGTGGGATTTAATTGCTTTGTCTCCTCAGCTCAGGCTCGCTTTTAGCGATATTTATCTGAAATTATTATCTACAAAGAAAATAGATTGTAATTGAGCTTACAAAACTGATGGTGGTTTGAAGTTGACAACTGTCACCATTATTAATCTGAATTTCACTTCAGGGGAGAAGAATGCCTGATCAAGTATTTCTGCAAGGAAGGCTGGTTTTCTGCTGTCTCATGTTTCCTGCAGTATTGTACTCACATGCAGGGTTTTTTTTTTTCCCAGAGTTATTTATTTATTTATTGCATTTGTATAAACCACTCTGTTTCTTTCTCCCAAAGCAGACCAGAAATCCATCTTCAAGTAACCTTTTTTTTCCCCTAGTGAAACGTAAAATAATCAAATCTCTGCAATACCTGATCCATAACCAGCACTGAGAAACAAACAAAACAACTGAAGTAAAAAAAAAATTCCTTAATCATGATTATATAATTCATACTGCCTCAGCAGTATTAGCAGAGATCATTAAAAAACCCTAAATACAAATATTAGTGTATAAAATAGCAATAACCCATCTGGCTTGCATTAGCTAAAGCAAAGTTTGGATGGTGGAGAGCTGAAAAATGATGACAGCATGAGCTATGCACTCCTGAAAGACCTATACATTTCCCAAATTCCTGTCTGATTACAACATATCTCACAGCTCCAGGAATTCCACACACAAAAACCCCTCTTCAGGTATAAAGCACCACTCTGACACTGCCTCTGTGAAGCAGCTTCAGCAGGGTAAAAATAAATAAATTTGCATATTTAAAACTGAAGATACAAATAATGTCCCAGCCAGGACAGAATTTGCTTTTAAATTCTGATTTTCACCTGAAGGTCTTTTCCCTTCATTTTTTGAGATCTACAGCAATAGAATGCATTGACATCTAGAAGTGAAAGTTTATTTTCTTAAAGGAAAAGAACTCATGCAGGCTGGAGGATGGGAAAGGAAGTAGGCAAAAAGAAAGATGTTTGGATATTTGCCACTGTGAATATGAATGACTTCAGTAAACCTTGGTTATTTTGGACTAGAAATGTTTTCTCTTTTTAGGACATAATGACCATAGCCTGGAATTACAGTGGATTAGACACGTGGGCATGAGAAATTGCCTGGGAATTGCACTGGGGAGGAGGCCAGGCAGGGATAGGAGGATCCTGGGCCATCTAAAGAGCCCAGCTCAGGCTTTCAGCCACTCACCTATGCTCAGGTAATGGCATAATTGACATGCTGCAATTAAATATTTGATGAACATAGCATCCACGCTCATTCCCCAGTTCCTAAACCCAGGGAAGTGCTGCTTCTCTAACTTGCCAAGCTCAGGAGTCACCACAGCAATAAATTCCTCGTGTGTTACCAAAGCAGCACAAGAGGCTCTTCCTCTGATCAAACACTGTCCCTGCTTTGGAGTGGGTGGGGAAGACAAGAGGCAGAGGGGAGGAAATCCCCTGCTCAGGTGTGGCTGGCTGAGCCAAGGCTGGGATTGGGAGGCATGGACAGACAGACAGACAGACAGACAGACGTGCCCCAGGCTCCCTCCCCCAGCCAGAGCAGCGGCTCCGGCGTGTCCCAGCCTGTCCCTCTGCAGCTCTGGGGCTTTTTGTACCTCACACACACTGCCAGGCCCCAGCTGAAGGAACCCCTGCTCCCAGGGACTGCTGCAACCAGCAGAGTCCCCAGAGGGGTGAATTTCTGAGCTTCCAGGCCAGCACTCCTTGCAGAGCCACTGGAGCCCTCAGCTGAAGAGATCTGTCTCCCGAAGGCTCGTGGCAGAGCTCCTCTCTTCCCATTTCCTTTGGAGATCTGGCCCTGCTCTCCATGAAAAAGCAGAAAGTGACTGGCACCTTTTTAATTTTCCTCTCCTCTCCCATCCTCAGCAATGATCCCACACCTAAGTGCTATTTCCCACTGATGGACTGTGTCCTTAAGGAACGCCAAAACGCTGAAGCCTTTTCCTTAAAGTATTAAAGTGTCTGGGCCAGAAAAGGCAAGGAGAGGGAAAGATAAGGAAGGATGGAAAAATCAAAATTTTGGGAAAAACCAAAATGCAAACTTCACTGTTCCTGAAGACATCATTGGGACAAAGCTCTCCCAGTTTACTTCTTCTTTCATCTTAATGGAAAACCCCAAAATGAGCCCCTGTGCCCAGAGACACCACTGCAGAGCCAAGAGCATCCTGCTCAGGGATTCTGATCTCCAGCTCAGCTGTACTGACTCAAGCTGCATCCAGTGGCACTTTTCCAGCTTCCAAAGGGACAACACGATACCAAGCACCTCCTTTCTAGCTCTTTAATTAATAGTGTGCTGATGGTTTCGAATCAGGCACACCAGATAATAGAAAGCAGCTGCCACACCTTGAGTTTCAGAAAAGGTTCTGGCACAAAACTTCTCTGGGTTTACAAACTCAGCTTCCAGATACACCTGTGGCATTTGCTTCCTTTCCAAATTGTTGGGGGTTTGTGAGAAATTCATATTTCTGTGTTGCAGAGCACTAAACATACAACTGGTGACTGAAAAGTCTTAGTAGGATCCAAATAGATCTTGCCAGGCAATTATTGATTTGTGACTGGAGGTGTTCACAGGTGTTCACTAACCTTAAAAAAAACTGTGCCATTTCTGCACCTGGGCTTTGCTGGCAAAGGGAGGGAGGAGGTGGCAGCATCCCAGCCCTGTGACACCTGCACAAGTAAGGGCAAGGAAATACACAGGATCCTGGGCAGCACCCAGGATGTAAAAAGTCCTGGAATTGGGTTGGAAGTGTCATTAAAGCCCATCTTGATCAACCTCCTGCCGTGGGCAGGGACACCTTCCACTGTCCCAGGCTGCTCCACCCTGGCCTGGGACATTCCCAGGACTCCCCAGCTGCTCTGGGCACCCTGTGCCAGGGCCTGCCCACCCTCCCAGCCAGGAATTCCTTCCCAAAAATCCCAACTAACCCTGCCCTCATTGAGAATTCATTCCCCCTTGTCCTGTCATTCCATTCCTTTGCAAAAAGCCCCTCTCCAGCTCTCCTGGAGCCCCTCCAGGCCCTGCAAGGGGCTCTGAGCTCTCCCTGGAGCACTCCCAGCTCTCCCAGCCTGGCTCCAGAGGGGCTCCAGTCCTGGAGCAGCTCCATGGCCTCCTCTGGACTCTCTGCAGCAGCTCCAGGTTGTTCCTGTGCTGGCCCCAGGGCTGGAGGCAGCTCTGCAGGTGGGGTCTCCCCTGAGCTGAGCAGAGTGACAATCCCTCCCCTGACCTGCAGCCCAGCTCCTCTCTCAGCTGGAGCCCAGCCCAGCAGCAGCTGCCTGCAATTCCCAACATGCAGGTGGAGAGGATTTTCCCAACACCTCTGCCAGGCCTGACACACACAGGAAGTGACAAGGAGAGCTCAGCCCGCCTCACCTACGAATTTACAAGAGAACCCACTCCATCCTTTAGCAGGAACATCAAAAACTTGTAAGAGGTACAGAACTTCAGACACAAACAGCCCTGCAGAGCTTCTTAAAGGGAGTAACACAAATCTGTATCCTGGGCAATAAATGTCACACAGGCTGGAGGATTTCCATCCTGCTTCTCAGCTCTCTCTAATTCAACTACTAAAGTCAGATTTTTTTCTCTTCCATACTTTCTCAGAACAGGCAACAACTTTCTACCACTTACAATCCCCACACAACTATTTTGCTGTATCTGAACACAGCTACCCTTGGCAGGAATGTTTTAATCTGTGGGTGGACACCCAGCCATCATTCTGCACACACATCCTGGTTTCAGAGAACTCTTCCCTTAGGTTTCTTTTGCAGTGAAAAGCTTTGGGTTTTAGAAGGAAAAAAAAAAAAAAATCCAAAATGAGACAAGCTACTTAAATGCCAGCAAAACTTCCTGTACTGGGGAGAAAAAGGCAGAGATGAAAAATCTGTCTGTAAATATCCACACATAAAATAGAAAACATGATACTACCACTCATTCCTTGACTGGGACAAATGGGAGACTTTCTCCAGCTCCATCCCAGAAGGCCAGGAGATGGTGAAGGTGGCCTAAGGTCTCATTTTCTGGACACACATTTCCACAGCACCTCCCTTCCAGGTCCAGAGCAGCCTCTTAATTAGCTGCTCATCAACTGCTAAACCCACGTGCATCATGTGAGGTTTCATTCTGCACTTGCTGCTGAACAGAGCAGGCTCTAAAGGAGAGCAGTTCACAAAAAGCACAAATTATTTATGAGTATGGATCCTGTGACTTTTGCAGAACACGACTGTACTATGAAATATTCCTAAATGATACTATGAAATGCTCCACAGAGAATTCAGACACGTCCACTGCCCCTCCTCCCCAGTGTCCAAAACAGCTGTAAAAAAAAAAAAAATCACCAGTTTTTAGCAGCACATTTCTGCTTGCTCGGGAGGAAGGGGAAAGGTCAGTATTATTTCTCCAAAATCCCCTTCACAGACGAACCCAAACTTTCATGGCAAAGTGGCACATTGCTGCCTGCCAAGGTTTAATGCAACGTTTTACATCCAACTTTGAACAACTTGTGAGAAGACCCCCAAAACAATGACATTTATCCCAAACTGATGGATTCATCCCTGCATCCTTGCACTCTTTATTTCATAGGTTATGAAGAGCAGGGAGCCTGCACACCAAACACTGTCACAGTTTGCTGCAGAACAACTTCCAAGGATTGGGAGCTCCCCTTCCCAGCCAGAGCCAGCTCAAATTGCTGCAGCAGCCACTGCACTTGGGTTCCTACACCCAGCTTAGCCCCAGTAAGCCTAAACTTCCAGCCAGAAATGCAGCTTGATTGGCAGCTGATGGATTTTGCTAATTCATACAAATGGTGCCAACCTGATCCATGTCTCATGGTTGGATTCCCATTTGGAATATGGCAAGGGTTTCACTCCCAGAGATGTCTCACCCCAGACCTGGTATCATCAACAGGTGAAATAAAACTGTGTACAACAAACACGTGGTTTGGATTAATGATTTTTGCACAAATGGGGGTGGGTGTGTGTAATTTGATATGTTAGAGTACTACAATGGCCAGGATGTTCCAGCTTTTCTCTCTGCTCAGAATTCCCTGAAACCTGCAATGCTAAAAGCTGGCACTGCTCAAAGGAGCATTTTCACCAGTTTTCACCATCTATAACAATCATCATAAGTTGCCCAAGAACTACTAAGGGTAAAGACAAGTCTATGGCTTTGGAGAAACATCAAAAATATGCATTTTTTACTGAAAACACAGCTAGAGGCTGATCAAACCACTCAACACCACCAGAAACGTTCCTAGAAACTGAGGAGCCTCTTTTGCAGGGAAATGACAAGTCTGGCTACTCCTCCTCTTCCCATCTCTACTATGAGGAGTTTGAAAGGTTCCTCCTCGATTTCTAAATATAGACCTGGTGATTGTGCATGATAGGTTTGTGACTAGGACAGGATGATTTCAGACTGCAACAGCACAACACAGCACAGGACAAGTCCCAGCAGTCCTCAGAGCCCTCCCTGAGGTCACCACCCATGGGGACACAGCCCAAGAATCCGAGCCATTGAGCCTGAAACACAACCACAAGAGAAGCAGCCAGAGCTGCTGGAAACTTGATTATGATGTGGGAAAATAGGAGAAGGGCCTTCCAGTTTATAGACCATAATATTACACTTCTGAGAGAACAAGCTGGATGTCCAAAGCATTCATAAAACCAGTAGTAAAACTATGCTCCTGATCTTTAACAACTAAAATGGACACTCAGCAGGGCAAAACCCAAACATCTAACTATCAGTGGGTTTTAGGAAGTTTGCATTTATTAAAACCCCCTAGAAAAAAAAAAAACCAAAACCAACAAAACCAAACAAAATGCCCAACCCCCAGACTCGATGTACAGGTCTAGCAAGTATGACAGCATATTTCTGTGAACTCCCAGCTCCTGTAACACTACCAGGCTGGGAACTCAAGAGTGCCACAGACTTATTGGTGTCCCTCTGGCCCGGGGGGACACAGCAATGAAAGCAGGATGACCCTGCAGCCACTTGTGTTTGTGCTCCTCACCAGCTCTGGGGAGCTTCTGCTGGCAAAGCCCAGTCCCAGTCCAGCATCCTGCTCAACTTTTGTTCCTGTCTCTGGGATTCAGTGGAATTCCTGAGCAGAGTCGTTTCCTATCCTTTGTAATCCCCCATAAACAGCTCAATCATTAACAGCATTAACAACCTGTGTACCACACAACAAACCCTTTATGGCCTCCTTTGCTGCTTGGGGCTTTTCACCTTTTCTGCTGCTCTCTCCAATTCTTCTTTCACTTGGGGGTGGGGAAGAATTGGAGTATTTTTCAGTTAGGAGATAAAAAGAACAAAAAAAAAACACCTCAAAGGAAAGAAGCCACAATCCCTTTGTTGTGCTCAGACTGATATTTTGTAAATTTGGTCTGTTCTCCCATGTATATTCTGGCCTTAGAATCCAAAATGGTCAGAGCGAAATGTTTCTTCACAAGATGCTCCCAACCCCCTACCAAATATTAGATATCACTTACTTAAAAACAGAAACTAATATCTAAATTGGTAAATTATATCATTGATATAGGCCCTTTTATCTGTGCTAGGATACTGTAGAATATAAGAATTTTGTGGAAGTCTCAGCATATAAAAAGTGACTATTCTGGACCCTTACTAGAATGTGTCCAAGGGCACAATTTTACATCAATTTTTCTTTTCACTCTTTCAACTATGAACTTATCAGTGGACAAGAAACCAGATTGTTAACCTATGTACTTCTGGGTCATTTAATGCTTTGTTATTTATTTATTTTTTAATGCACTGTCATTTTAACTTTTGGAAGAAGAATCAGGGGACTGCACCTATCTCACCTCATTATTGAAGGGTCTCAGGGTTTCTAGTACCAGCATATAAAAAATAAACTTACTCAGAGGTTACATCCTTGCCACCACACTGGGTTTGCTCATTCTAGATCTTCACACAAAACAGAAGTATGACCCTATTCCATCCCATCAGAAAAGTGTGCACATCCAACACCATCTAATTCAAAAAACTGAAACATGTACATGACTAAGCCAGGGAAGACCATCCTCTCCAAAGGCAGCTTTCCCTCCAGATCCAATTGTTCTGCTCATCATTTCTCAGCCAACTGCTCAATAAGCTGCATATTGAATGTGAGATGTCTAATGAGCGTCTCCATGACTGCAGAAATGACAACTTCCCAAAACAGAAGGTCTGACTCCCAAACTGCTGCAGTCTGCATCATGTTCACCTGCTGTCAGCCTGCTGGAGTATTTCTCATTGCCCTGGCTAGACACAGGACAAGTGCAACTCTCCCAGTGAAGCCCCATGAAGGACTAACTTTACAGAAATTCCTCGAGGATTCTCTCTCTGATTTCCCCTCATTACCACAGCTGGTGTCAAGCACCAGCCAGGCCAGTCCCCTGAAACAAGAAGCAATTTTCTGTGGGAATGCCACAGGAGTGAAGGATTGTCTCACAAGTCCCAACTGGCAGGGACACGAC
The DNA here is from genome assembly GCA_024734035.1 of Alethe castanea. Taxonomy (NCBI): domain Eukaryota; kingdom Metazoa; phylum Chordata; class Aves; order Passeriformes; family Muscicapidae; genus Alethe; species Alethe castanea. Next base: position 35,017,349 of record JANRGV010000104.1, on the reverse strand, counting down.
AGCTCCGAGATTCTCCACGGCTCACCTGGCTCCACACCCCAGAATGTTCCAGAGGCACTGCCAGCTCCAGGGGTGGGAGCACAGCCCAGGGACCCTGCTGGGAATGCTGCTGTGCTCTGGGCTCACCCTGAACACCCAACTCACCTGGCACACAGAACAGCTCACACAGCATGGCACGGACCTGGGGACAAGTGACCCCGAAATAATTCCATTAATGAGAGGGGACAGCTCCCAACAAAACCTTCATGGATGCTCATGGAGGGCAGAATGGGGTGGAAACACTCCCTCCCCCCCCAAAACCCAAGCCATGTGTTAAATGTTAAATTACTCCAATTTATCTGCTGTGTTGCTGTCATTTTTCCTTAACAATACATTCATTCTAAAAAATGTAACAATTCTATTAAGATGTCTGTTTCAACACACTGAAATTCACTTTTTAACCAGCGTGCTCCCAACTCTCTGCCACTGCAGCTCAAGGACTGCAGAGTAAAACCAGATCTAAAGCAATCCCAAATCAGGTTAAACATCTCAATTTCCTTCATGCTGGAAGTTCAGCGTCCCCTTCCCACCCTGTCCTCCTTAACCTGCTGCTGGCTGGAGATAATCTCTGCCAGGCTTCCCAATTGCTGACACAGGAACCTGCGTGAGCACACTGAACTACTTCCTTTTCTCCTTGAAAAGATTTAATAACCTACAACTTTCTTCTCTGCCCTACTTGGAGTCTATCATTGGCTTCCCTCTTGTATCGAATCTGCTGAAATAAAATTTTACAGAGTGTCAATTCAACAAAGGCAAAACTATAAAGTCTGTTCTGACAGCTTCCTTTCTCCAAAAAATTTAATCAAAAAAGGAAAAAGAAAAAAAAAAAAAGAAATCCTTTGCCCTTGAGAAGATGAATTGAATAGCCTTAGGTATTCTATAGCTGTATTTATGAAAAGCTTTTGGACACTAAAAGTCTCTACAGAAACGGGGAAAGTGTTTTGCTCAGGTCATAAAACTTCTTTTTTCATTGCACAGAGAAAAATATGCTGTAGCCCATTAGGAAACAGGAGCTGACCTCTGGGAGAGGCACCAGCCCCATCCAGCCCATGGTGCCTATGGGATAATCACCCCAAAACCCCACAAAACACACAGAAAAAGCAATTGCTCCCCTAAACCCAAAGAGATTTCTCTCCAAAAACACACAGCGCTCTGCCCAGGCATTAATTAAAACTTTTTGCACCCAAGCTATGTTATTAATATTTATATTATTTATGGTAGCATCAAATCACAGGAAATAATACTAAACATAATTTTAAAATGAAAGAATATATCACTTGTCTACATAAAAATGCAAAAGAAAGTAAAAGTCATGCAAAAGTAACATAAAGGTCCCTGGCTATGAATGAAAACAAAACCAGCACTTTAAAACATGGAAAAACTCCATGTACTTCCCATTTAATACTTTATCCTGGAATGTTGCAGGAATTTTTTTATTTTCCTCACTTTCATCCAAAACAATTCAGTTTGATTTTTAAATCCTGTATTTTAGAGCAGTGAGCAAAACTTGTAACCAAGCAAGATTCTGAGAGACCAATTTCATGCAGAACAGGTAATTTCACTTGGTTCAAGTCCCTCCCAGCCTGCCTGATGTCAAAGGCTCAATTGACTTGTGTCTTACTAAATAAAAATCTCAATAAACCCCCAAATCCTCTCAAATGTGGTCTATAAATTATAACAAATATTAACATATTTTTCATCAGACAGTGAATCATGGGGAAAACGCATAAGTAACTCATTGCTCATTTGAAGATAATTTCATTTCAGCTGATGGAACAAAGCCCTTTTTCTTGCTTGTGACAGAACTACAGGAGAATATTTATCTGAAACAATGTTGTACAGTTGTGGCAATTTAAAGAAAAAAGACAATACTTTTGGACAGCTTTGAGTTTTGTTTTTTTTTCAGATAGAACAGGAAAAAAAAATTAAATTAATTAAGATTTTAGTTAGCTTCAGCTAACTATATAATAGTATCAGTACGTTGAGTTTACGTTATCCAATTGAAATTCTGTTCAAAATTCAAGTTTCTGCACTGATAAGAGGTCTGCTCATCCTAAATTACCACTTTTTTAATTCTTTATGGAACTCTGTAAAATTATCCCCCTGTATTAGATCCAAAATAATTTTTACAGAAGACAGTGACAAAAAATTAAAATCCCACATTGTTTCTGATATTTTATACATCACAGTAATATCAAGGCTCTGGTTATGATTGGCAAATGCACAGAAAAACACTGTCCAATAGAGAGGCACAAAATAATTTAGTCAGTCCTTGAATTAAAGGGATCAGAGAATAATTCTTAGAATGCAGATTGTTTAATATTTACAAAGTCAACACATCTGGCTCCTTCTTCTGCTGAGGTTCCTCCAAAAATTTGGTTCCTGTTTTTATTGAAATATTTAAGCACTCAAAAGAAACTGAGTTATTCAAGAGAAACTCCCTTTCCTCACTAAGCTACACTGAATTTATTTCATTAAAGCCCTGCTTCAACCCATTATCTCAAAGTAGAAAATGCTAAATCATATTAGAGCTCCTGCTTAAAAAAAGAATAAACTTTTCTGGCTGTATTTAAAGGAAAATGTTTGTGCCTGTATATTTAAGTTTAGAAATACTTACTCAAAAAAAGAGGAAGATACAAGAAATTTAAAGACTAATTTTCATATTTTTTATGATCACAAATTATGGGGTTTTTTTTTGGTGGGATAAGTTCCTAAGCATTAAAACTCCACAGATAAGAGTTAAAATAAAGAAGTTCAATTCTCTACCAGAATGCATTTGCTCAAGTGTAAAGCTAACAAATGCTAAAATTTTTGGCAACACGTCTGCATTTCTGAATCATTAGGTAGTCAAACTATTTTTTGATTTTGCTTGCATGATGTTGGATTAGAATAATCCATATAAATCAGTGGTTCTCCCTGCCTAGGAATACTGTGTTTGACGGCACAAAAATGCAGGGAGGTTCAGCAAGAGCCAGCAGAGCTGCCTGGGATGTGCAGCACTGGATTAGGATTGTTTACTCAGGGGACGGGCAAGGAGAATAAAGTCAAAGTAAACACAAGCAGGCAAGGCATGCCCAGCATTCCAGGCACCCTGTGAGGGTGGGATCCTTCCCTGGGTGTCCAGGAGAGCTGGGAGCAGCACAGAGCAGAACTGGAGCACCACAAAAGAGAACCCAGCTCCAGTCATGGTTTGAACTATCTAGACACTTCCCTCGTGGAAACCCAAAATCCTCCAAGGTGTTAAAGCACTTCTGGAGCACTGACACAGGGCTTGATGTGGGAGCAGCAGGGCTGCAGCAACTCCAGCTCTTCCAAGTCGAGGCGGCAACAGTGGCAATATTATGGAATTATTTATACACTCACAGGCCTGTTTACTTCCCTTTTCAAATCATTCTGAGGCTGCTGGATGTAAAGGCTGTGATTAAGCAGCACTTTTTGGGTGATACTGTGTGAAAATATTCTTGATACTTGTGGTTTCAGCGAGGCTGCTGGGTGGGCTTTCCCATCAAGAGTCAGCAGCTCCGTGCCCAACACATGGTGGATCCCAGGGGTGAGCCAGGCTGGGAGAGCTGGGAATGCTCACCTGGAGAGGAGAAGGCTCCAGGGAGAGCTCAGGGCCTGAAGGGGCTCCAGGAGAGCTGGAGAGGGGCTGGGGACAGGGACGGAGGGACAGGACACAGGGAATGGCTCCACTGCCAGAGGGCTGGGATGGATGGGATACTGGGAAGGAATTCCTGCCTGGGAGAGTGGGGAGGCCCAGGCACAGGGTGCCCAGAGCAGCTGTGGCTGACCCTGGATCCCTGCAAGTGTCCAAGACAAAGACATGGATGAGACTTAAAGCAGCCTGGGACAGCGGAAGGTGGCCCTGACACAAAATGGGATGAGCTTTAAGCTCGCTTCCACCCCAAACCACTCCATGGTTCTCTGATCTGCTCCCCTCCATCATGGCAAACAATTTTTACACACCCTGCTCTCCAGATTCCCCTAACTCTCATTACAGCCCTGACTACCTCTGCACCAGCCCAGCCTCCAACTCTCCCCCAAACACCAGCTTTGCCTCCATCCCCTTCCCTCCTGTGCCCCCACATCCCCTCACTGCTCCTGACCACCAACCCCTCTCCCATCCTCTGCTCTTCCGAACGTTTCCCCGCTCGCTTCCTTCCTCCTGCCGCCCCCAGGGCCTCTCCAGCAGCTTTCAGCTCCAATCCTGAGAGCCAAACCCCCTTCCCCAGCCCCAAAAGCCACAGAGAACAGCGGGAAGGGTTTATCCACAGGCTGCACCTGGCAGCTCCATGGAACTCCCCTCTCCCCCGAAGCAGCTTCACCATCCTGTGCACAAAAACCAAAATATTTCATCCTGGTGGATGCACTGCCTGAAGTGTGACGGGTTTTTTGTGGGGTGACAAACTCACCGCCCCAAAAACACGCAGCTGAGCACCAGACAATTCCCAGAGCGACTCAGAGTTAGTAACTTGGCAGGAATGGCTATTGGGGCACAATAAGGTAGGTGAGTAAAGCAAGAGTAAACAACAGGAGAGTCCCTGCAAATTGAGGATGAATAATTATGGATTACACTGGACTGGATTAATGCAGAGATTAAAAAAACCAGTAATTATTTGTGAATTTTTGATGACTATCCAGGTGCACAGAACCTAATCCTAAAATCCCACCTGCCTGGGAAGACCCCTGGAGCACAGGACAATCAACTCCCAGCACTGGGACATGAAATAAGAACCTCTGTAAAGAGCTTGCTTTCAAGACAACAACTGGAGATGCCTTAAAATATCCTCAATTTAGGGTTCACCTTCAGCAGTAATTCAGTTTACATTCACCCCCACTGTACATTTTCCTATATTACAAATGCATTTGACTACTATCTACCAAAACACAAACTAAAAAGCATTTCATTTTTTCTATAATTGCACAGAAACACTCCAGACTCACATATACCATCAATAAAATTCCACACAAAGAATTATAATTATTTGCAATAATTAGCAAAAGTTGAATATTACCAGGTTTTTACCGTTTTTTAAAAAATTAAAAATGAGAATAATATACTTCCAAATATTCATCTGTGGGATAAGTCTGTCTCAGGCTGTTATATCAAACCCATAACATCAAAAAAACCTGAATAGAGTTTAACTTAGTTTTATTTAGCACAGATCAATACTTGGAGAAAGTTGATCAATTATTTTTGATATTTTTTCCTTTGAAAATGACAAAGATGTAACAATGAGCTCTCCAAAGTTTATATATTCCTTCTCTGACAAAGCAACAGCTATTAGTCTGATAATTATTATTTAAGAAAAATTATGCTGCTCTTAGACATGGGCATACTTCAGTGGCACGTAAGTTCCTTTAACATAAAAATGAAAATTAAAAATATTGTCTTGATTTTCTGTTTATTTTTAAGTTCCAGGAACATGCTCCTAAATTCTACCTCCCCATATGTCTAAGATCCTTAGCAGGACTCTTCCATCAAAGGACTTGAGTTACAAAAGATGATTAAGGACTGATTCACAACTGTGAAGTTTTTAGGGAAAGCAGCATGGGGAAAAGCCCAGGAATCCCCAGAATTCTGGGAAGAAAGCTCCAGGTGGAATCCACAGAGCAGAGGATGAAGGAGCTGCCCAACTTTGGGGGGAGCATTACTTTTGTTCCCCAAGACATTGAAGTTACAACTCAGGAAAAATTCAGGTTTAGGGCTTGATCCAGCACCTAAGAAGCTGATAAATATTTTAGCAGCGAAAACAGAATAGACATTATTATAATAGTTATTTTTTCCCCTTGAAGATTTAATATCTGCATTTTTTACTAGTAGAGTCTCAAGAGTAGAAACACTGGATAGATACTTCCAAAAATTAAAATCACCCACACCACAGTTTTTAATACTCAGCTTCATGCCTGAATTAACATATTTATCAAAGAAAAGTGGGATACAAGAGCTACAAGATGTCCTGGGAGTAACACAATTTCCAGCAGTGCTCGAGCCAGGGCACCCTGCACAGATGGACAAGACATTTTTAGAAACGAATCACGCTGCAAATGATTGGACTAATTTTAAAACAGAGGTGAGGAACCAATAGCCTCCAGCCCAGATATGGTTTGCTTCAGCTGGCCCACAGACACAGCCCTGCTTTATTACTTAATAACACCCAGGCAACTTCAAGGGGAACCACGTGTGTTTTAAAAGGCTCCAACAACTCACAGATTTTTAAGGACATGGTCCTTAAACACAAACATCGTTCCCAAGTTTCAAGTATTACATGGAATTTTTGGGTTTAGGGGTTTTTTTGTCCATTCTTGCTACTCTGAGCAGGTGGCATTTCAGAGCTCTCAGCATTTAAATTATCTTAGCAGGGAAAAGCCAATGGTGCCTCAAGTTTGGACAACACAAGGGCTGTGGTAGAAGGATTTTGACAGCAGCTCTGATATTTAGGAGAAAACTTCCACTGAAAATCCTGAAGAGACACAGTCCCAAACACAGATGCCAGTCTTTCCAAGCTCTGAAGCTGAAAGGAACCAGTGCAAGGAATTCCTTGAGGGAATCACAGGTGCCTGCTTGGTTTTGGTCCTTTCTGCAGCTCCCTGACCTACTGAGGCAAGAGAAGGTTCAGCTCTGACTGAGGGGCTCTGATGCCATCAGCACAAACAAATCCTTCCACTGCATTCCAGCCTCCCAAACCCAGCAATTCAGTAGGAGGAGGAGTAGTTTTAAACAGCATCTTTAAAAACCAAACCTCTCCCAGCATAGTATCAATGGGGAAAATCCGTATTTCCTGAGGAAAGTGACTGTAAGTTTTCAAAGGGAGCTACTCCTTGAGAAACACGGGATGAGCCTTCCAGAAACAAATAAAAAGCCAGAAAAATTTACAATATTTGCCATTTCAGGAACAACAACACCACATTGCATCACCGGTCTGTGCCAACACATCCACCTCTGAAATCTGATCCAAGCCTCTTCCCCATAAAGCTTACGAGGGAACAACGTATCCCTCTCCTGCCCTCAAGCCCCTAAAAGACAAAAGGAAGTTCTGTTCTAAAAAAACCAGCTCACTACAAATTCCTGACTACTTTGTTTCTTGAATCAATGATCTCATTTGTTCACTTTTGCAGTGTTTTCTTCCAAAAATAGCAGATACTAAAAAAATTCTTCTTATCTAGAGTTTGGATGAGAGGATCCAGCAAATTTTTTTTGGTGCTTCTCACACAGAGTTAAAATAAATAAAATTTATCTCCTTAAATTGACAGTGTGCTTATACAAAAAAAAATTAAATAGATGCATAAAGCTTCATCGCATCAGTCTTAAAAGTAAAAAAATTAAATTAAATTAAACAGATTAGGGACAAACACAGCCAAAAACATAAGGCTATGTTTATTATTTTCAATGCTACAGCTTCATTCTTACCAAAATACATGAAATTTGTACTCATTCCAGTGGGCCTAGTCACCTATATACATATATTATTTATATATACATGAGATATGTAATATATATATATACTATTTATATATACATGAGATATGTTATATATATATACACCGACATGAGGTAGACAAGTAAAAGCTTAAAGGATGAAAACAAACCCAAATGTTTCACATATTCCTTACTTTGTCACAACAGATAATCCCAAATAACAGGTTGGCAATGATCTACCAGAGCTTAAAAATCTAGTCTAAAATTGGCCAAGCAAAATTGAATTTCCATGTTTTCCAACCATTAGGCAGCATGAATGGAAAATTCTGACTATCTGTATTTATGATATGTAGGCCCAGGTTCTAGCTGGCCAAATTTTCTCCTAACTTAGGCTGTGTTTGTTTCATTTGGCACTGGGGTACAAGGCAACATTATCTCGTGCCTTCCTTGATCTAAACGTTGGGAATATCACCATTTGATCCAGCAGGATTTGTTGTGCAAACAATTGACAACTGTTCTGCTTCCCTCACTTAGGAATTTTCCTGAGTGAGGCCATGCTACTGATGCTGCAAACGAAGGGCCCTCATATTTCAGATGCTATTTACATTTCAGATTATTCAAACACCAAAATAATTTTGCATTTAATGTCACTGAAAATGTAGACTAAGCAAAAATTATGACAATATATATATTTTTTTTATCCCAAGCTTCAATTTTACCTCATAGCAGAGTAATGAATTAATATATTGCTTCTACAGGTTTTGGTTATCAGATATTGTGGCAGGATAAGAATTAAAATACTGCTTGCTTACTTTAAAACATTTCCAGTAAAATAAAAATTTATAAAATAAATAGCACATTGAATTTAACCAGAGTAATAAATGAAAGAATAAAGGTTTGCTTAGAAACATAAAAAAAGAATTTGCAAGCATTTTACAGTTTCATTTTTAAGCACATTTAAACAGAACATTTAAAAACCTCAGACAAACAAGAAATGTATCTTGGGCATCTCCAGCCCCAACCTGAAGAGCCAACAATTGAAGGCACTGCAGGATTTGTTCCTTAGTCATTGCCATGGGAAGGATGGGAGGCAGGGGAGATTTTGGGGCTGGCAGCACCTGTCAGGCTGCAGATAAACCCAGATGAGCAACTCATTTCACAAAGCTCTATGAATAGCCATGGCAGGGCTCTCACTGATTGCTGCTGCTGCCCTGGGAGCTGGGGGGCTCACAATGCACATCCTGGGAGCCACAGGGACCTGCCAGCAGCACTGAAAAGTTCCAATTGTCTGGTTTTTACACTTCCTGGAGATGCTCATTTATGTATGTGTGTGTTTGTGTACGCAGCTAAACTCATTTGCATGTGTACTCGTACACTTTTGAACGTTGTAGTCCAAGTGATTTTTGACAAATTTTACCTTGATTTAAAAATAGTACCAAAGTCTGAACTCCTTTCTGGACGATTCATCAAGAAAATAGGAATTGCTATAATAAAGAACTTGGAATTCAAGAGAGGGAAGGAATCAGCACTTCTCAATTTCTTAACTGCTGTGTTTTGTTTTATTCCCTCTTCGTTTAGCTCCAGATACACAAAGAAAAATTAAAGCATCCTGAAAGCTTTTTTCAATGAGCTTCCAAAATTTCATCCCTAATACCAGCCTTGGTTCCTGTGCAGGCCCATTGGAAACTGATTGAGCAGTATTATTCCACCTCATAGCTCCAAAAATAAATACAAAGAAAAGCCAATGAGAGCCTGTGGTTTCCAACGTTCAAGCAACTCTTTAAAAGAATAAGCAGGTCCTTAATGACATAAGAACATTAAAAAGGAAATAAATGTATCCTGTATCTTCTTATGTTTTTAAATCAATGGTAATTCTGATTTCCACTGAGAACAAGAACCAATATAGGGACAACCAAACAAAACTAAATCCTCAGACAACCCAATGAGCCTGAAAGAACAACAGAATCCCCCACTCTCCCTAAATTTTGACAGGATTTTTGCAAAGGAAGCTCAGCCACTTTAAAAATCTGTGTCCCTGGCCATGAACAGATGAGACTGAACTGCTTTGTGCATGTGGCCTCTTAAGTCCATAGAGAGCCACTGGGACATTAGTGGGGCTCCAGATGGGCACGAGGGGCCTCCCACCTGGCCTGCTGCTTTCCACAGGGAACTTCCACAGGGAGCACTGGCTGCTGAGCCACACACTCATGGTGCACTCACACCCTGATCCTCCACAGAGAAGGAATAACCATGAGGAACAGCAGGAAAAAAAAGAAAATAAATCCACTGACAAGGCAAATTAAATAACCCAGCTGAAACCCAAGGCATTCCATCTTGGAGAGGACTGTGAGTGAGGCCAGGATCTCCAGTGCTTTTTAACAAGGAGAAACACTGATCCCTCCACAGCCAAAGAACCAAAGGACTGCAAGTTGTACAAGAAAAGTTCAATTATTGAAGGTATTGCATCATAAAGCTTCTCCTCAAACATCCGCCTCCCTAATCCAAATAGAGACCAACTCATCTGTCCACAAAAGTACAGCAGCGAACTCCAGGGAAACATTGTTAAAGTCAGGCCTAAACAGCATCTTTATGTTCAGCACAGCCATGGCAGGTCCTTGCTGATTCCAAACTACTGCCCTTAGAGCCCAGGAAGCCACTGACCCAGAATACAGCAAAATAATTATTAATTCTGTCCCCAAAGATAAAGAACTGGAAAATCCACACAAAGTTTTTCTAAAAGCAATTAGCACCTGTGAATATCTCGATAATAGCAGCAAAAAGAGCTAAAGAACCCAAATAAAAGGAAACTCTGTTGCCTTTTAGTTACAGCCCTTGATTCATTCACAATCTTTCCTAGCACAGGTTGAAAGATTCAATTCCTTCAGTTCTTGGAAGGTTGTGACAGCAGCCAGTAGCCCCAAATTAGCCTGAGACCCCTTTGTGCTAAGCCTGCAGAAATGCAGGAATTGCCACTCAGAATCCCAGTCCCACCAGTGCTTCCCTCCCACCCCAATCCCACAGCTCTCCCTCCAGCACAGACTGGAGGCCTATGGAAATGAAGGTTTATCAGCAATTTTATCTCCAGGATTTAAAGTAAGAGAAAACCCTGAATTGTTCTGCCCAGCTTCAGAACCCTGTTCAATTTTACTGTGTAACTGTATTAAACCAAACCATAGCTATTTTAAAGACTGAAACACAAGGAGATGGTTAAATCCCTGCAATAATTAATGCATCACATCACTGTAGGCCATGGAAGTTGGGGGCAGAGCTGCAGCTCTACACACACGGGGAATGTAATCCTGCAGCCACCATAGGCTTCCATCTACACAGGAAAGCAGATCAATGGGATCTCAGGTTGAGAAAAGCAGCACTGTCATGAAATAATTTCATTCTTTTATGTCCTTTACTCTTGGACAGGCTTTTGCTGTCCAACTCCTACCTGTAGTAAACTAAGAGGAGAGTCACATGTTTAAATTGTGGGTGTTCAGACACAGATCTGCTGATTTTGGGGACTGTTGCCATTGAGGTTTTTCCCCCACAGGTTTAAACTCAAAGTTATTACAAGCAAAAAGAAAACTTAACAGCAAACTGTTAGAAAGAACTACAGTTATGGCTGCTACCTCCAATTCTCCATCACAACATTGTCAAGTATCAACCCAGCTCTGGCTTTCTCCCATTCCTTCCACCCCATCAAATTATGGCTCTCACAAACTCTTCCCAGCCCCATCCCAAAATTGCTGCTTCACACCAGACACGTGTGTACAAATTAGAAATGGGAGATAGCCTGGCATGTCAGAAGAGCTCTTTCTTGTGGGCACCCTTCAGCGTGAGGCACAGATGACACACTCTCTGCTGACCACCATTTAACTGGGATGCCCCTCTGCAACACACACTCATGGCCTACTCCATGGCTCTGCACCAGCACTTAATAAACCCAAAAAAATAAGCCCAAAATAAACCAAAGAGCTCCGACCGTCTTTCGGAAATTACAGAGGACATAATTAAGCTCCAGAAATAAGCAGACAACAGCAATTTCAATATAAACATCCTACTTGTGTAGGGGACTCTCTCATTTCAACTTGGTGTTAATGCCCCAACTCTTACTTCTGGATCCTTGCAAACATCTAGAAGGCTTCTCCCAACATTTCCTCGAGTCCACAATTTAGTTTGACATTTAAAGCCATTCCATTTTAGCCTATTTCAGACGTTTCAACATGTAACTTTCCCTTGAACCAGCAGAAAACATGGTCAGGTCAGTCCGACCAGCACCGTGAGCAGGGATGGAGACACTTGGCCTCCCCAGCAGAAAACCATGGAAAAACACATCCCAACACATAGATTTGAACAAACCATTGACCAAATATAGCCGGGCACCACCGATAACCAGGGGCTGCTACCAAACCACATCCCAACCCTGCAAACGCCAAGTCCAGCTCTTGGACTGCCTATCCCTGGAAGTTCAGCTCGGCAAAGGGTCTTTGTACAAGTGGTCTTTGTACCTTCACCACCGCAGGGGGTTAATAACTCAAACAATAAGTCAAACAACGGCCTGGAACCTGGGGGGCAACCCTGTTATCCCAGGAAAACAACACTTTCGCGACTCGGCCGGGGCTCAGCACCCACCGCACCACCCCGAACTTTGCCCGGCGGCCCCGCCACCATCACCCCCTCCCCTGCCGCTCCGGAGGGGCCCGAAGCAGCATCCCCGGAGCATCCCCCGACAACAAAGCTGGGCCGGGGGGGCGCCGGGAAGGGGCCCGAAGTGACAGGCGGTGCCCCCCCGGGGTAAACAGGCCCTCTATGGGGTGAACAGACACCCTATGGGAGCAAAAGACCCCCTCTGTGGGGTAAATAGATCCCCTATGGGGTAAATAAACTCTCTATGGGGTAAATGGACCCCCTTTGGGGTAAACAACTGCCCCTTCCAGGGTAAAGAGACTCTCTATGGGGCAAATAACTGCTCCCCCCAGGGTAAAGAGACCCTCTATGGGGTCAATAGACCCCTCTACGGGGCAAATAACTGCCCCCC
>JANRGV010000104.1:34943890-34988007 GCA_024734035.1 Alethe castanea | reverse complement strand
AAGATGGATACAGGGGTACAGGGATGCAGGGACACAAAGATGGATACAGGGGTACAGGGATACAGGGACACAGGGACGCAGGGACACAGGGACACAGGGATACAGGGATACAGGGACACAGGGATACAGGGATACAGGGAGGGATACAGGGGTACAGGGATGCAGGGATGCAGGGATGCAGGGATACAAAGATGGATACAGGGGTACAGGGATGCAGGGACACAAAGATGGATACAGGGGTACAGGGATACAGGGACACAGGGACACAGGGACACAGGGACACAGGGACACAGGGATGGATACAGGGGTACAGGGATGGATACAGGGATACAGGGATGGATACAGGGGTACAGGGACGCAGGCCTGCCCGGCCGTACCGGTGGGAGATGGCGGGCTTGTGGCCGTCCTTGAGGCCCGGGATGTCCTCGTGCAGGTAGGCCAGGCCCCGCGCCATGGTCTGCGCGATGTGGCACAGCTCGTTCCACGACACCACGTTGGCCTTCAGGAAATCTGTCAGGGAGCCCTGCAGCACAACAGGCACAGCCAGCTCAGCCTCAGCCAGCCAGGGAAAACCTGCAGCTCCTGCCGCTCACACCTGCAGGAGCTCTGGTTGTCCTTCCTCATGGAACAACTGCAGTTTCAGAGTGAAATACTCTGAATAAACTGAGATTAAATCACTCAACACCACAGTTTCAGAGTGAAACACACTCTCTGAACAAACCTAAAGAGATCAGTATTACTCAATATAAAACTGAACATATTCTTAATTAACTGTATTTGTGTTTCTTCTTTTTGCTGTCACAATAGAATTGATCTGTATCACTTCATTTTTAATCTTATCAACCAACAAGTGAACCAAAAATAACCCCCCAAAAATCTCTGCAAAACGGGAGGTTATGTATTTTAGGCAGGTTTAGATTGGGAATATTGTATTATAAGAAGCCAAAAAAGGGTAGAATTCATTTTTGTTTGCTCCCTAAAACAACTCCTCCATCAGCAAAACCGGATGACAACTTTCTCAGCTGTCTGGAAATGAACTGCAGTGAATGCACATCCGGTGAAAAGCGAGCAGCAAAATGAAAGCTGCTTTCAGTTTTCACCCCTTCCAGCCCCGATGCACATGTGTGACACTCTGCTGGGCTGCTCCCCCTGGCCCAGGCAGGGCAGCCCCACCTTCTCGTGGAAGGCCGTGATGAGCCACAGGTCCACGTCGATGCTGGAGCCGCGCTTCTCGGCGCCGATGAACTGCAGGATGTTGTCGTGCTTCATCCCGGGCAGGCTGTAGATCTCGTACTCGTTCTGCCACGACTGCTTGTCCTGCAGGCACAGCAGCACAGCCCCAGTTACCTTACCCACCAAAGATGGGACACCAGGGGAGCAGCCCTGAGGGGAGTTTGCTCCCAGAGATTGGGAATGGGCTGGTAAAAGAGATGGGGAGTTTCTTGTGAAAGAACGAGAGCCTGCAGGGTTTATTGTGCAAGGCAGCACCTGGATGGCTGTGAGGAACAAATTGCTGCACCTCGAGTAGCAGGGGCTGCTTTAATCAATGTAAAACCCATCCCACAATCACCATCCAGCATCCCTCTGTGCTCTCACAGTTCTTCAACTCATTTAATGCAAGCCAGGGCTCTGCGAGGGCACTCGCTGGGCAATGAGTGTTATGGCACTTGATTGAGGCATGGGTAATTGGAACAATCACTCCAGGGTTTGCATTTCAGGACATTCCTTCTAAGAACAATTTAATTTGATTATGCACTGGTCAAGAGGTAGGTGAGAGCTGCTTAAAACTACGGATGCTGAACATTTTTAGGACTAGAAAGCCACATTTCACGGGTTTATGGTTCAGTAATGTGTTTCCTGCAGTAAAATACTTATTTTCAATCACTAAAACTCTTCCTGCATCTTTTACACCTCAAGGCCATTTCCACTTGGATTTACAGAATTACTGGGCCAAGAAAAGCTGCTTTAATGTGAGGCACAACTCAGGAGCCCCAGAGTTCTGCTCACCTGGATGGGGAATATTTTGACTGCAACGTATTCATTGAGCAGCTGAGCTTTCCACACACACCCAAATCTCCCCCTGGCTTTGATCTCCAGGAGCTGCAGTGGCTTCAGACCCATCAAGGGAGATGGTGGGGGAGGCCCAGGATCCTGCAATCAGGAGAGACCATTAATTAATGCTGCTGTTGTTAATGGCATTAATTCACATCACCCCTGACAGCACTACAGAGAGAGGATTGTAAATGGGGAGAGCCTGGGACCACCCAGCCAAACCCCACAGCAGCAATTCCCAAAAACCCAGGCACAAACCCCTTCTCCACAGGATGGGAAATGGGATTGTGAGATGTGCTCAGGAGGGATGAGCCACAGGGAGCATCACAGGGACGGGAAACACCTGGATAACCAGCTGGGACAGCACAGCAGAAATTAAGGAATAACATGATCAGGAGGGAAAGCACAGCAATAATTAGGGAATAACATGATCAGGAGAGAAAGCACAGCAGAAATTAGGGAGCAATGTAATCAGGTTGGGAAAGCACAGCAGAAATTAGGGAATAGCATGATCAGATGGGAAATCAAGGCAGAAGTTAAGGATTAACAGGATCAGGAGGCAAAGCACAGCAGAAGTTAAGGAATAATAGAATCAGGTGGGAAAGCACAGCAGAAATTAAGGAATAACATGATCAGGAGGGAAAGCAAGGCAGAAATGAAGGAACAATGTAATCAGGTGGGAAAGGACAGCAGAAATTAAGAAATAATTGAATCAGTGGGAAAATGCAGCAGAAATTAAGGAATAATGTGACCAGGTGGGAAAGCACAGCAGAAATAAAGAATTAGTCTAATCAGGTGGGAAGGAAGCTCAGCAAAAATTAAGGAATATTGTAACCAGGTGGGAAAGCACAGCAGAAATTAAGGAACAAAGATAATCAAGCTTTACTTGTTACACTTTTAAGAGCTGGAATTGCAATGAGCCCCTTGGATGCACTGAAGGTTTCTGTGTTTATCTGAAGTGTGGGAACCCTGAACCCTGCAGATCCTGGGGATCAGCCCCCCTGCCCAGTGAGATCCTGAAATCCCAGCACCCAGAAGTGAGCTGGAATTACACTGCAGAGGTGATCTGGTCCTGTCCTGCAGGATTTGTACAGCTGGAGGTGAGACAGAGCTCCCACAGGGCAGGGCCCAAATCCCAAATCCCCATATTCCCAATCCCACATCCCCCACTACAGCCTGGGACCATTCCCCTTCCTGGGAAAGGGAACAGCAGTTTACTGCACACCCTGGGTTTTCTATTTTGCTGTGTCACATCATGTGAACAGAACAAGCAGATTCTCAATTTTATTGCCAAAGCTCTGCTTCCTTCTGGGCTGGCCCTTTCCCTCCAGGTGGGATTAGCTTGTTCCTCTGTAAAAACCCCAACAACAAACCCCAAAGTTTTAAAAATCCTCCAAAACACCCCTTTTCCCCCTCTATTTTCCCCAAAGAGCCCCTATAAAGATTTTCAAGAGAACAAAAACCACAGAGGAGTTGCTTCTACAAGAGAAAGGAGAGCACTCAATAGAGTTAAACATTTGAGCACTTCCATCCAAACCATAAAATCCTGTGCAGCTTAAAGACACATTTTGTGACCACCTGTGGGGTTAGGAACCCTTTACTATGGGGAGAATGGAGACAAGTGCTGAGAAGACAAGTCCTGAGGAGCTTCAGTGCAGGAATAAACATCCCCTCTCTGCTTTCTTAACCAACAACAAATAAATTAAAAAGAACAGGTTTCAGAGAAAGATTCAGAGCAGAGTAACCTCATTGCACAAATTAATAACTAGCAAAAGAATAAACAGCATTTGAAATTCAAATTAGAGACACACTGCAACACTGTCCCCAAAAAGGAGGAAATCCTTTTGTCAATGTGACAGCGACAGGCGCTTGAAGTTGTGACATCAACATTTGCAGCACAGAAATCCAAAATTGAGAGCAAAGATTTCCCTCCCTTGGTGCCTTTCATTCCGTGCCAGAGCCCTCTTGGAATATTCCAGGCACCAGGGAAAGCAGTGCCCTCAATTTGTAAAATACAAAGTGTGCTAAATAAATATTTGTAAATCCACTTTGTTGTTGTTAGAAGAGGAAGTGGCAAAAAGATGCTCAAATTTATCCCCCAAAGTCAACCCTGATTTAATGAACTGTTCAAGTTCAGAACCTCCTGCCTTGTCTGAAGCAGAGAAATTTGTGGGAAATAACCCAAATCCCCCTTTGCTCTGGTGCCTTGGATTCCCCTTCCTTCCCACGCCCTCCTCCCAATAAACTGCTGGGATTTGGAAGCACTTGGTGCCTGAATCCTTCCCCAGCCATCAGGAAAATCAAAAACCTCCAAGATTTGCTGAACTCAGTTCCAGCATCTCTGCCAGGAGCTGGAAGTGAAAGTGGCAGTGAAACCTGGTGCTTTCCTAATTCCCCATTAGACCAAATTCCCTATTTCCTAGAAATCCCTGGCTCTCCACACCACATTCCCAGCACCTGCCAGGGCCTTTCCAGCAGAATCCCTGCTGTTAACACATCTGGAAAGAAAAGTTTTCCTCTTTTTTTTTTTTCCCCCTGATTTTTCCTAACCAGCTTGGTTAAAATCTAACTCCAAACTCTGCAGCTCCAGGGACGATTTTTACATGGGAGCATTCCCTGACAATATTTCCAACTTGCTCTGCTCCAAGAAAAAACATTTAAATTTCCAGAGGCCCCATTTTTCCTGTGTGACTTTGGGGCTGATCCCTGTGCTGCTGAGGCCAGAATGCCAGCAGGGATGGCAGGGGGATAAACTGGGCTCCCAGATTTCCCAGCTGTCCCAAAATCCAATTCCCTTTTCCTCAGACTGAGTCATAGGGGTAGAATATTCCTTAAGGAAGGGTGACTTCCAGGAATGGGGTTCCTTAAGTGTCCTCAAAAATGGGTCTTGAGATCAGAGAGCAGCTCTGCAATTGTGGAACTCCAATCCATGAAAAGCAGCTGCTTGGGGCAGGACCCTGCATCCCTGCCTGGGATAAGGAAGCCAAACATGGAATAGAGATCCAAGGAACTCTGGGAACTCTTTATGGAGCCACAGTCAGCAAAATATTTAAATTTTTAATACATTTAAACCATTGGATTTTCTTATAAACTATTTACAAAGTATTTCAGGTATTAATTAGAGAACTTTAGTGATGAAAATGGAACAAAAATTGAGCATTTTTTATTAAATCTCAAATCTTGCTGTTTTCAATATTCCATTGAAAAGCTGAGCAGGAATGACCCTATTTGTGAATTAAGGGGTCACAGTGACATGGAATTGTATATATAAAAATAACTCCTGAAAATGAAGAGACTGAGTGGTGAAGGAGTATTTTTATTTTTCTCCAGATGATCCATTTTTGTGAGTTCCTGCAGCACACAGGGTCAGCAGTGGAGACCCCACAGCTCCAGTGGAATTTTCACAGGTGGGAGATGGGATTGGAGACCCCAGGGCAGGGCACAGGTGGGTGGGAGCCCCTTTGCTCCCCCTGGCCTGTCCCAAACTGCAGATCCTGAGCCCACCCCTCTCAGGAACTCCAGGGAATTTCAGGAGAGCCACGAACCACAGGCTAAAGCTGCATTTTTAAACCACACTGACAAATGCTTGTCCAAATGCATGGACAATGTGCTGACAGATGGCTTGTCCAAAATACTGAGAAATCACAACTCAGAGCAAGCAATGTCTCCCACATCCCCAGAAAGCCCCAGAGCCAGGAACAAACATCCTCTTACCTCAATCATTATATGAAAGGCGTGCTTGCAGAGAGGGAAAAAACACAGGCAAGAGAAATTACTATTTACACCAGGAACGGGATGTAAAAACAGCTTAGAGGAGACAAAGTCAATTATTTGTGAGTTAATGACAGGAATATTCACAGGGACAGCAAAACTTCCCTGTACCAGAAACACATCACTTAAAACAGCAAAGAAATCCAGCACTGTTAGTAAAGGCAAATGGGGAAAGCAGGATTATGATACAGAAAATGAACCGAATTATTTTATAACGACATCGAGGAACGTCCATTGCAGGTGCATAGAGCGGTGTTAGTGCAACCAGAGCACAAACACGTGGAACTTCCAAAGGTGAAATTCCGAAGCCTGGGATGCGAGCCCGTTCCCTGCAGTGCTGCCCGCTGCCCGCCAGGGGGCAGCGCCGCACCAGCGAAATTCCAATCCCCAATTCCCAATTCCCAAAGGCCCGCCTGGAACCCAACTTGATCAACAAACGGCACCGCGGATCTGGCTCCATCACCGAGCCTGATCGATACATCCAGAAAGAGAGGGGCAGCTCGAGCACTCTGCACC
This sequence comes from Alethe castanea, assembly GCA_024734035.1. Lineage (NCBI taxonomy): Eukaryota > Metazoa > Chordata > Aves > Passeriformes > Muscicapidae > Alethe > Alethe castanea. The sequence continues at coordinate 34,981,668 of JANRGV010000104.1, read as the reverse complement.
CAGCAGGTACTGCCAGGGATAAATCACACCATGAAAGATTCCCCAAACAATCCCGGGAGGAGCTCACAGACCGTGGAACAAAACCCAGCACAAAGTCGTGGCTAAAGCTCCTCCTCCTGCACCTTGGACTGGCCCAGCATTCCCAGAGCAGCTCTGGCTGCCCTGGATCCTGGGAGTGCCCAAGGCCAGGCTGCATGAGCCAAGCTGGGACAGTGGGAGGTGTCCCTGCCATGGCTGGGATGAGTTTTGAGTTTCTGTCCAGCCCAAACTACTCCAGCATTCTGTGACTTGCACCTCAGCCATCTCCTTTGTCCTTTACACCTGGATGGGATGGATGTTGGAAGAGAGGGAATTCAAGGTCCTGTCTCCAGCTGCCATCCCCTTCTCCCCCTCTGCCTCCACACAACTCCCTTTCGCCAAGTAATTAGTACCAGATTAATACCAATAATTAATCCAGGAGGATTCATTGGAGAATGGAGCTATAAACCTGTAACAGAACTGGGATCCACCAGAATCTCCTCCACCATCGGTCAGGGCAGCTCCAGAGCAGAGCAAAACCCACCCCAAGGGGCTGAAAGGCTTTTTTTCCCCAGGAATATTCATTATTAAAGTTCTGCAGCTCCAGAGAACTATGCAAATTCCTCAGCAATAAGCAGAACTATGTATGAATTCAACCTTTGTGCTCTGACCATAATGAGGAACTGCAAAAATGAAGCTGTGAGAAATGAGCCCTCTCCCAAACCTCTCCCTCCTCCCTGGAGGGATCAGCTTCCCCCAAACACTGACCAATTCCACACACAAAAGTTACAAAGATGTATTTGTGCTCATTAACACCTCTGGATTATAAACCCCAGCAGAAATCCAAGAGGCAGCAGTTTAAGGGTAGCAGGCTACAAAGGAAATGCAAATCTGAGACTTTTGTCAGGAATTAACTCTGATAAATAAAAACCCCCCTCAAAAACCCTGTCACCCACACAAATGTACATAAACACACTCACTGCTGTTTATGCTGCCTGAAAATCAACTCTAATGGCTCTGTCACAATATTTGTAACCAATTAGACCAATAAAACCCTAAGCAGTGTAGGGTTTTCCCAAAATTTGGGCTACCCACAACCATTTTCTGATCTGTAAAAGCTGCACTTTGGGTGTTTTCACACAAATTCTTCCCTCTGTTATAAACTGTAACTTGTACCAGCCCATGGATTCTATTAGAAAAAAAAAAAGGAGTTTGAGTTTCAAGCTCCTCACCATCCCCTGCACATTCAGGGGTCCTGATTTGCAGTAACTTTCCAATTTCTTTTCCCATTTCCTATAAGCACCTGGCTTCTCCCTGGGTGTGTTTTTCAAGTAGCCATTAATCTTCCTGGGTTTGGATTCAATCCTTGAAAAAAACCCTCTCCCTTGCATTTTTCCAGTGTTGAAATGTTTCTATTAAAATATCTGTAACAACAACATGGAAAAAAAAAAGTGTGGCTTTTGGAAGACCAAAATGGGAAAAACGTGAACACCTGATTTAATTCTTCATTCTTCAGCAGGAAACTGGGATTTTCCCAGGGTGGAAAGATCATCCCAGTTTTATTGGGAATGTCTGGGGGGAAACCTGAATCACAGCTAATTCCAGAGCCAGTGTCCCCCAGTGAGAATGAACCAGGTCACAGCACCTCTTTCTGCAGAAAACCGCACACATTCAAATATTTAAAATACCCATCCGATTCTTTTGACGAATTTTATCAGATGGTGAATTTATGTTTGCTAAATCAAATAGAAATAAGGAGACAGAACAGTTCTTAAGTGTTTTCCATACACACAGATGTATTGAGCAAACATGGGGTTGTTAATAACTCATTGGAGAGCACAGCCAGTGACAGATTTGATGGAATTTGACAGCTTTCACTGGATAGTTCCCCACACAGCAGTGAGGCACAGCACAGACAAGCCCAGACTAATTGTCCTTTATGTCTTGTTACAGGTTCAGACATTTCTTACTGTGTATTTCTTGTTTTTTTAATTTTTAAATATTCCAAATTATTTCCTTCCCCTTTGCTCTCTAATCTTTTACTTATTACCACTTCTTTCTAATTCTTTCACCATTTCTCATTCTTCATTGCTTATTCCTCATCCATCCTTTCATTTTTTCCTGCAAGTTTGGCACCAGGGCAGCAGCTCTGTATTCCCATGGTTTCTGGGAATAAACCAAGGAAAAAGGGATAACCTTTATCTGGATCTCACATGGAGCAATCCCTGGTTTTCCTGCTGTCCATTCCACCACTGCTACACAAAGATTCAAACCAAATCTATTTGCCTACAAACTCCACTCATGCCCCAATTATTAAATATACTATTAACAGTTTAATTGCACAAATATTTCTGAGTTTATTTGTGGTTGTAAAGTTCCCAATACTTTCCCTCCCTTCCTGCTTCCCCTGTCTCCTGTTCCAACCAGCTGTAATCAAATTTCAAGTGGGAACCACTGCTCTGCTGCATAAGGGAGACTGTTTATACATTGGATTTGCATAATAATTCTGGGTAGTTTTTCAGGCAGAAGTGGCTTTTCCTGACTTTCCACATGAGCCTTAATGCCTGCTCACCACAAGATAGGAAAATGTTGTTGCCCTACAAGCAGCAAGGTACATTTATCCCAAAGATACAATCTGAGCATGAACACAACAGCTGATTATCCTATTTATTAAAAACCTAGGTATCCATCCTGCCCCAAACACAGCCCATGCAAAGAAAAGACTGCAGCAAAAGGAGGGAGAATCAGAATTCAAGTTCTTGAGACTCTACTTATTTAACATCCACTTGCTTTTCCGTGCCTTTATCCATGACTTAATTTATTTTAGGAAGACAATCCCACGCTGGAATTATCCCCACAATTAGCAGTTATGAATTTGATCTCCCAGCAAAGACCACTGGGTTGATGTAAAGTCCCAAATCCATAAAGTGGGAGCTGGATGAACTAATTATGCTGACAGATTGCAGGGAGTCTGAGGAGCTGCAATCCTCTCTGCAAGGACAGCAAACAGACTTTTTTCTTCTAAATTATGTTCTTTTCATTTGGCAACAACATATGGCCACTGCCTCTCCCCAAATTCCTCTTATCTATTACTGCAAAACTGAAACCAAAACACTTGAGTTATCAACCCCAGGCAGTCCTGCTTCCTGCAGCACCCCCTGAGTCAAGCAGCAGCACTGGGAATATCCCAGGAGCTGGAGCACTGAGCACACAGACATCAGGCCTTGGCAACCCTACCCAAAATAACAGGAGTTTTCATTTTCATCACAAATAACATCACTGTAGGACAGGTCATGTACCCTGCCCACTGCACTGAGTTAGAAGCTCAAGTTAATTCCTACTGCAAAAATCCAAACCATTTCTCCCCTCATTTCCACAACCACATTTTCTTCATCTTTCCTGCTTTGGTCTCTAGAATTTCCTGTTTTAACTCTTTCCATAGAAGCCTCCCAATCTCAGTTGGATCTCCAGACAGTAACTGAAGGAAGAGGAATTCCAGTGTTAGCACTAATTACAGCTCCAGGATCAGCTGGAGCCTCCCAGCAGCAGGAATTCCACACCCAAGAGCCCCAGGAGGTTTGATTGGATGCACGACTCAAGTGTGGAGCCCACAACCTCATCCTTTGGAAATGAAACACAAACACCCCTAAAACTGAAATGTTTCAAGACAAAACAGAAAATACATAAACAAGAGGAAAAAGATGACAAGAATCACAATCCATGAGCTGAGCTATGCCCTGGACTTGTGCTTGAAGGTTTTAACACTCCCCATAACTGCACCTGTACCCCAGTTCCAGGCTTCCTTAAAAACAGCTCATCCTCTCTTAGCTGCTATTTTCTGAGCACCTCAAATGGCCAAGATGAATTGGCAACTCTCTTCTTGTTTCCAGCTAAGCATTACAGCTCAGCCCCCAACACCCCTTCACTGTGTTTTTGCCCTCTGTGTTCAGTTTTTCTCCTCCCAAACAAACAGATGCATAAAAACATGAAGTAGTTGCTCATATACTCATCAAAGAATAATTAACAAGGCTGTTTAAGTAAAGCTTAATTCTCTGCTTTAGGGGAGAGCAAGCGTTAGGACCTTGAAATCAGGAGGGCAACAGAGACCAGCCATGGGACAGATCCCCTTCAGGAATGGATTGGCCCTTAAAAACCCCCAAAAGCTGCAGCAGGGGCTCACCTGGGTGGGAACAAGCACGGGAGGATAGGCCAGCTTGTGATGTCTGTACATCCAGAAGGAGAAGAGCACGATCACTGCAATTCCCATGATAGGCACCAAGGAGTAGAGCAAGGTGTTGAACAGAGGTGGCTTCGGTGTAACAGGATTGGAAGTTGCTGAAGGGAAGAAGAAAAGGACACAGCTTTTAAGGAACAAAAGCAGGCAGTGTTTGAAATGTGCAGCAGCCTGATTTTCTAACAGCTCCTGCCATCATCACAGCAGGCTCCCAGTGCCTGATTAGCCAGCACAAACTAACACCTGGTTAAAAGGCAGCACTTTGGAAAGCAATGGGAATAGCTCAGATCCCAGCACTGGAATTCTGGGCCTTTAACCCCCACCAGCCCACAGGGGGCAAGGGCTGTTTGTATTCCCAGGGGACTGCAAGAATTCCTCACCTAATGAATGAAAACCAATCAATACAGAGATTTAGCAACAACCTGCCAGCACTTCTGTGCTGGGCTGGGAGGAGGAGTCCTCCAGGTGAAGCCACTTCCACATGACCTCAAAAATGCTCTGCAGAGGCAGGAGCTGCTTCCAAGGCAGCCACAGCCCCCTGGGGCCAGAGAGGGCTCAGGAGAGGAAGAATGTCAATTATTGCCTTAGCAGCATCACTGACAAAAATGACAACAATATCTCCTGGGTCAACAAGGGCTATTTTAATCTCACAGAAAATGTTCTTTCGTTCCATAAACAACTTCCTCTGGCTATTTGGTACATGAGACATTTGCTGTTTGCAGCTCAGTTATTAACATCACTTGCTTTTCCAGCAGATTCCTGACTGGAAGAAGATAGGCAAGAAAAATCAAATCACCTTTTTAGGTGGTGTTTTTTAAAATAATTATTTGTTAAGTCTAGCTAATCAGGTTGTCTTTCAGAACCACAGAATATGCTGAGATGGAAGAACCCACAAAGATCCTGTGATCTGGAGGAAATTCTTTTCCCCTTTTTAGAGGTTACTGTGTCCACTTATAGAGAAATTCAAAAGGTCCAGGTGGGATAAAGAGGATTTTTGGAAGCAAAGGAGCATTCCCAGGCTGGCACAGGGATACAGGGATGAGAAGGCTTTTAGCCCAACAATTTACACCCTTCACCATATAATTAAGATTTGACAGTGACTTCTGTATCTTAAACCAGGAATTTGTTTTAGATTATCCTTCCTTCTCACACTTGGAAAGAGCTGAAGTGTCTTTTATTGATTTTATAGGAAAGTACCTAAGAGGAATAAACAAATTTGCATCCCAGGGATCAGGGCTGAGTATTCCACGATTTTGAGGCCAAAATTTCCAGGGTTTTGGAGCCAGAATTCTTGGGGTTTTGGGGTGGGAATTCCCAGGGTTTGGGTCTTAAAATTCCAAGGATTTTGGGGCTGAAATTCCCGAAGTTCCCAAAATTCCCAGAGTTTTCAGGCTGAAATTCTGAGACTTCTAAGCTTGGAATCCCCAGGTGTTTGGGTCATAAAATTCCCAGGATTTTGGGGCTGAAATTCTGAGGATTTTGGGGACTGCCTGGGGATGCACAGAGCTCTGTCAGGAGAGGCAGGGCAGGACTTTTGGAAAATCCTGATCTCCTGAGCAAGGAGCACGTGGAAGATTGCTGTCAGGAGGAACTTACGCTGCGTGACCTCCATCTCCGGGAAGTAGAAGAAGCGCTCGTTGCACATGTTGCCCTCACAGCAACAGAAAAACACCTCAGGGCTGTTCTTCTTGTCAATGCAATCATTCCTGCAGGACACAAGAGCAAAAAGTTCAGTCATCTCCAGCTGGGCTGTCTTTGCTCAAAAAGAAATATGTGCCCATCTTTCAAATCTCCAAAGCTTACTTCGTTCAATCGACCATATAGCTCATAACCAAAAGAACAGGTAAACATAATGGAATAAATTAAATTTTGGTATTTTCTATTGCAATGAAATTTTATTAAAACAGAAACATACTTTTGTCATTTTTAAGATGAAGTTAAAGAAAAGCATCAGCAGGACACTGAGGAGCAGTTCACAAGCTAGATTTAAACAGGACAAGCAAGTGATCAAACAAGGCTGGAGATAAGTGAGAAGGAGAATTTTAAAGTTGTATTATATTTGTAGACAGAAATGATAAAATTTCTACAATCTCCTCTGCCTACATTATGCTCAGGGACAGGGCTTATTTCATTCCCTGAATTAACTGCAGGAATGGCTTTCCTATTAATCTTCTGCTAACAAATAAGCTGAAACTATTCCCATCAGGGAAGCAAAAGCAGCAACCAGGAGCCAACCTGACAGCAGAACTGGGAAAGGCTGAAGAAATACTGAAGGATTTTAAACACAGCTGAAGATTGCCAAGGAGGTTTTGGGCTCTTCTTCAAAACTTGGGGCTATTCCCTAGAGCCAGCTCTTGCTGTCACCCTGCCCTGTGACTTCCAGGAACATTTTCCCTTTGATGTCCTGCATCTGCTGCTGTTTGGAGTCACCCCCACAGCCCCAGAGCAGCAAAACCACCCCACGCTGCAGAGATAAGATTTGGGCTGCTCTGGACAAACACAGCACTGTGTGTGATTAGCACAAGTTACTTAATGAGGACTTACAGTTACTCAGTTTCCAACTCCTCCCTTACTGTCCTTCCTGCATTTGATTTCTTCTTCCCATTTCTTCTCTTTGCTCAAGGCAGAATTTAATCTCATTATTTTAGGATTTTTTTTTTAGATTGTGGGAAGGAACTTTAAACTGTCATTAAAGCAAAAAACATCCTGGGGTGGGGGGCAACTTGATTTGGGAGAAAGGACTGCAAGGCTTTCTTCTAAAAATTCAACTTTTAAGAAACACAAAGGAAAACTGCTGTAAAATATTGCTGAAATAATTCCTCAATACTTTTAAATGATGCTCCACTGTGGATCTATTTCTTAATTCTCTGCCTTCCCAAATAATAAATGTTTTGGGCCAATAAAACCCAGTGGAGTATTTAAAAAACTGCAACACCATTGCTTAAGAGAGTCACAACCTTTATTCAGTCAGCATCTAACAAACCCCTAGTCCTGCTGTTACTGCTCGTGGGCTCTTTCTGGACCATCTGTTATCAACAAAATAACTGGAAATTTAGAATATTCTTAGAGCTGCCATTGAGCTTATTAATAAACTGCCCAAATACTTCCATGATCTGGTAAATTGCAGACACAAAGTGCTGACTTTCCAACTCTAAAGACTTTGGAAAAATCAACGAGAGAACTTTGCATCCTGGTTGCAATAATTTTATTTGCACTGTTTGGCAATAACAAGGCACCACAGAATCTATTATTTATGGACTAAAAAGAATAAATGTAACACCTGGGGTTCTTTTAAGAAGGTAAAGCATGTTATTCTGCAAACAGACAATTTACTCACATGGAATCTGGTTCCTAAATACAAGCAAGCATCTAAAAATAAGATAATTATTCACAGACTCACTTGTCTCAAGCCGTGGTTGTGGAGGCAATGACGTAGAAATTATGGAGAGGAAAAAGAGTTTACAATGACAAATCAATTTCAAAAATTCCTAGGAAAACTCACCTGTCATAACAATTGATGTCATCCAGCCAGCAGCCTTGCTTCACAATTTCAATGGATCCAGAAATATTCTTCCAGGTAGCAAAGCAGTGTCGCCTTTTATCTTTATCACCATAGCAGGGCTCAATCCCACTGCGATTGGTTTTATCCTTCTCCCAGTTAGCGTTGTAGAAAATGCACTCCTGTGTTTCTGATCTGCCCAGGATGGCACCTGGCAGGGATGGGAGGCACAATTAAATGGAATTCTGCAGGATCAGGTACATGAATAAACGCTGGCTGTATAAAAATATCATTTACTGCTTGTACCAATGTGCCCTGTCTCCCCTCTTTTTAATAAAGGGAGAAAACACGTAAAGTTCAGCAGCATTCCAAGTGTTGAAACATAAAACAAAGATCTTCTGTGAAGTCAAACAGTGACTTGCATAACTTAGCAAGATTTGCAGAAACGAAGAACAAGTCACGGCAATACTTCTCCATGAATAGCAATAGCAGAGAAAATTTAGAATGCTGAGCAGTGAAGATTCAATTAAAATATTCACCAAACCATGAGATTTAGCCAGGAAAATTCACCAAAAGGCATTTGTGCTTCTTATCTTGTTACAGGAGCCAAAAGAGCAGGGAGTTCATCTCAGAAACCCCAAAAAAGCCAGGAAGTGTTCAGGGGCAAGAGTGAATCCCAGAATGGTGTGGGTTGGAAAGGACCTTAAAGATCATTTAGTGACCATCTAGGAAACCTTTCTGGGATTCTGGCGCAGAGAACTTCTGAGGTAATGGGATATAAAGCAGCAGCCTGGCTCCTGCAAAGGTGAAGGGTTCTTGGGAAGCAAGACTGTTAACAAAAGCCAGGAAGGGAGTAAGAAGTGCCTTTGATTTCTGTTTTTTCTCCTGTCAGACACTGCCCAGAGCGTGCCATTAATCTCCGTGGAAGCTCCACCATTTAACATGCATTAGAACCATGGGGAAACAGAGAGGGAGCTCGAGGAGCTGGACAGGGGATGCCAAAGGACCTTGCCTGTATTTATCTATACATTTAGTATTTTTAAGACATTACACTGCAGAGCACACTGAAGACCAGACTGGAAGAGAAAAGGTTCCCCACAGCAGTTTTTTACGTATTTATTTGCATCACTCACTACCTCCCTTACCCATATTTATCCACAATCAATGTGACCCAGCAGCCATTCCTGCACAGGAGAATGAGGATTATTCCCACCTGAGCCTTGCTGCAGCCCTGGAGAGCAGCACAGGAGCCAGAGCTGAGCCCATCCTGAGCATCCCACCTTGCTCCTTCCCAACTCCTGCCTGTGAAGCATTCCCAAAATAGGCAGGAGCTGCTGGATCAATGGGAGAGGGGCAGGAGGCAGCTGGGAACGCTGCGAGGGGCAGCCTGGGAACCATTATATTCCTTGTGCTGCCATGGCCTGACCTTTACAGCTCTCAGCTATGGCAAGAAACAGATGAGGCAACAGATTGAACAATTTGGTTCTGTCAGTGCAATAAAGCAGAAGTCCTGGATTTCTCTCACACGTGCCATTGCTTTTTTCTCCTGCCAAGCTCAGCTTTGAAGGACCACAGACAAGCTGAATTTTATAAAATTCAGGAACTGCAGTAAAACTAACTTTGCATAAATATTCTCCTTATTCCTGTCTTCTTTATAGTCAGGTTTTCTTATCCATCTGTTTTTTAATCCAATAATGCTCCAATCAGTGACTGGCAGCAGTTGCTGTTGGTTTAATGACCTTGGATCTGGCTGGGGCTTCTCACCTGAACAGCACCTGCAATAGGTCTGGCCAGACTGACCCAGGCTTGGGCAGACCTGGACAATTCTGGATTAATCCTTCAAAGCAGAAAAGCAGGAACGTGGTGGAAGAAAGGCAAGAGGAGAAGGGGAACCACACAAAGAAGGCAGAGCCCTGAGCCCATCTGCTTCCAGCCAGCTCTGCCACCCCCTCCACAGGGATGGAGCTCCCAGGGGAGAAGGGCAGCTGGCATTTACAACAAAATGGATTTATTAGGTAGAGCCAGTTCCAAAGGAACTCCTGTGCCCATTCTGAGTGCACATGGAACTGCCAGACCCTCAGAAACCAATTCCTGAATCTTAAAAAGCAAAATGGTGCTGCTGAAAGAAGCCAGGAGCCAAACTCCAGCAGTGTCCTGTGGGTGGCACATGAGGTCTGAAAGCCTGGGGGGAAAACACATTGGGAAAGCAAAGGGCATTAAGTACAGAATAAAGTTTAGTTTGGGCACATTAAGCCAGATCCCACTGGATATCTGTGTATTCCCATCCCTCACACTCCTGCCCATCCACGAAAGCTGCACTGAGGGAACAACATCTGAACTTCTGAAGCACTCTTAGTACAGGAAACAGTGGAATTGGGAGCAATTCCATTAGACAGTACATGTGCAGCCTGGAAAACCTCACCTCAGGAGGAGCTGGAAGCACTGGCTGCCATTTTTCAATCAGAAATGAAAAAAATATAAAAACATACAAAAAAAAAATACACCAATTTTTATAATAAAAAGGGGCAAAGAGTGCACAGCTCCTAAGGACTAACATGGCTTTAATTCAGGAAGGGATCACTGGGAAAAGGTGCTGGGTGGAAAAGGAATTGTCTCTTAAAAAAAAGGACAGAAACTGCTGGGAGTTCATAATCCAGCTTTATCCAGTACACTAAAACTGAGCCAGACAAGCCCATGGTCTGCAATGCAGGAATGGTTTCCTGCTACTTTGTCTGAGATGTGATAATGATCATCTCCCTCCTTCTCCAGGGAAGACTTCAACACTTCCCACGCCCTACCCTCATTCCCAAACCCTGCTTTTGCTGCATGATTAGTTGGTGACACCATGTAAAGACACAAAGGGCAAAGGGAACTCAATCTGTGATCTCTCACTGCTTTATGAAATGTAACAACATTTTCGAGCTGAAGTCATGAAAATTGATGAAAAGCCTACAAAGATTAGTTTGATGGTGCCAAAGAGAATTTTTTTTTGCTATTCCCTAGAAAACTTACAATATATAAAAGAACTAAAGGGTGAGGTTCAGTCTGGCAGATACCTCTGCCTGTAGCAGAAAGGTTACTTAAATTTGGTTATATTTAAGATGAATTTGAACTCTTTAAGTACTGAAATACAAGGAATGGAGCAGTTTATTAGAATAAACCAGCAGAGCAGAGAAGCAGCACAGGGACTGAGTGACTTCTAGACAGAATGGCCCATTCACCAAAATATCAGAATTGTAGCACACTGTTCTAGAGGAGCAGAAAAGAACAGAAAATGCAGCATAAATAGAAATAACTTGGGGAAAAAACCTTCAGTTGCTGCACAGGTACCTTTTTCAAGTACTTGCCCATATGTGTTATTCTATTTGTTTCCACAGTGATCTCAAACACTTTCTAGCCCTACAAATATATCTAAGAACAGACTACAAATATAGACTAAAAGAGCCCAGCTTTGATGTTCCTGCAAGCAGGAAGCAGGATTTTATCATTCTCTATTTTTTCTGATAACACCCAGGGGAATGTTTCTCAAAGGAAGAAGAAAGAAGTTATTTCCAACCTAATAAAGCAAACTGAGTTCCAAGAGAAAGGATTCTGTCCTCCTTTTACATGCCACGATGTCCCCAAACTTATTTTGTTGATTTTTAGACTAATATTAGTCCTATTATCACTGTTCTCAATGCTCCCAGGTCAAACAAGGACTGTACTTCAGATGAGCTGAGCCAAAGTACATTCATTAAATCCAAACACAGCAGCAATTAACTAAGGCAAGGCAAGAACTGCAAAAAAGATAAACAAGGCAGTGAAATAACAAATCACCTGCACTGCTGCCACCCTGCCCTGTGAATATTCCAAATTTAAAGATTAACCTGATGGTCCACAAAGCTGCTTTCTCTTTCTAAAACAGTCTTTAGAAATAAATGAGTTTGCACCTTGAACAGGAGTAAACTTTTGTGTGGCAAGAGCTGCATTTTTCTCCAGGATTATAGTGAGGGGAACATTAGGAAATGTGTATTTGCTAAGATATCTCATCATATACTTGGAAAATATTTCAAATTTTTTGCAGTTCACACCTTTTCAAAATGGAAAATTTGTAGGGATGAGCCTGCCATGGAAGTATGAAATTTTGTAGCTGAGATAACACTTCCAAAAAAGAAGAAGAGAAAAATCCAGTGCTGGAAAACGGAAGGGAGATCAACCCAAAGGCACTACAGTAGAGTGCAAATATGGAGGATGATGTCACCTAAAAACAGGGAAGAGAACTGAGAGTGAAGAGGGGGAAGGTGAGAGGAATAATATCTGCAATGTTAAAAAAAAATAAAAAATCCTTGCAGCCCCTGGTTTGCTTGGTGGACAGTAACAAAAAACAAAAACAAAAAAAAAAAACCCCCAAAAAAAACCAACAAACCAACTTTTTTTTTTACTCTGAGTCTTCTGGACTTACAGTGTGGAAAATAAATCAGCTGCTCTAACCACTTGATGATGTTATTTTACATATATGGATATATCTTGGTTTTGTATGCATGGTACTCTTGCTGAAGGGAAAAAAAAGCTGGAATTATTTTTCCAAAGTGTTCCCTGAGTCCCTCCCAGCAGTTTTTGCCACTGATAGAAGAAATTTATAATGCTGAAATGGGATTTTGTAGAGAACTTCCATTTTCTGCCTTGTACTTCCAAATACCTTATTTAAGCCCGAATTTCAGGAAGTGGGAAAACCCCCAGATCTCTGGTGCCCAAGTTTTCCAGAATCCTTCCAGAGCAAAAAACACGTGGCAGAAAATGGAGAAAAAGGGTCAGTGGCCATCTCTGTTCTTTAGGTAGAAATTCAAGTGCCACTAAGAGCTGGTTACCCTGGAGATAAAGATTGTCACCCTTTGGGAATCTCCAGGGACTTGGAGTTAAGTGTTATTTTTCACACTCCCTGACTTCAAGGGAACACAGTAAAACACAGGCTGATGTTTTCAAGTTCAAACATGCCACTGCTGTCACAGCGAGGTGTGAGCAGCACACAGCACAAACACCTCCCTGCCACTGCCTGATGATTTTTGTAGGGGAAAAAAAAGCTCAAAAGATCCTGGAAATTGTTTGGTTTGAGGCACAGCCTCAGGGCTGCACTCTCCTCAGGTGCTGGTGGCTTTTAGTCATTGCTGGGCAAATGTCCCCTTCCTGGCACCATGACCAGATGGTTAAAATATTCCAGTTCTGGTGACACAGAATTTAAACTGAAAATTCTACAAGATTCAGATGTTGGAAAAAATAAAATAGGGCCAAACAGGCATGCTAGAAATACCCGGTTCCCAATTTGGATTTCCTCCTCTCCACAGTGCAAAACCCCAAATACAAAGAATAATAAGGAGAAACCTCAATGAATTTTTTGACATTAAAACCTACAAACTGGGGTTCTGCTGCACCCTGATTATCCTGATTATCCACCTACTCCTGGCTCTGGGAAGCAGCTGCCCAGGAAGGAGCCAGGGATTCTCTCCCATTGCACAGGGGAGTGACACCATTTCCACATGGAGTCTTGGAATGCTGTTATTAAATAAAAAAGAGGCCCTTCAGCATTAAAGGCACCAATTAAGCACCTAAATAAACCACCTAAGGACACACAGGCTGGATCAGGAGTTATGAATCGTTCTCAGGGATGAGTCTCATGCTGGTGGTGGCAACCAGCAGCATTTCTATTCTGGGAGCTGCCAGGGAGTTTCCCTGGAATGATCTCAGATACCTGTCAGAGCTGTTCCTCTGAGCTGACAATCCCAAACCCAGAGGAATCCTGCAGCTCACCAGATATGGGGAGCTCCTCTCAGTAACACCCAGCTGGGAATCCCAATGGATTTTGGATCAAAATTATCTTTTTTGGGGGTTGGTGTTTGTGGAAGTTCTCTGAGCTACAAAACTTCCTGAGAACTTCCCAATTGTGAGCAATGAAACATTTAGAATTTTCTTCAATGGAGGGTTGAAATTCCTGCAGCCTCATGGAGATGGGAAATTTGAACATATTAATCACTTCATTAAAGAGCATTGGGAAAGCTTCATTTTAGCTGTCAATTTCAGCTGTCTTCAGATTTCCTTCTCTGGTTAGGCTGCAAGAGAAGATCAGGAAATGACATTTTCTCCAACTCTCCTCCTGTACTGTTTGTGTCACACATCTTCCAGGGTGCTGTACAATACCACCAGCATTTATAAGGACAAATAAGGAGTCTCCTCTTCATAGACTCCTTCCTGACCCCTCAAAAACCTGCACAGAAGAGTTAATTCAGGCTAATTACAAGAAATTATTCTACCTTTTGGCTCCCAAATCAGTCAAGCACAATGTAAATGCAACAGTTTGACTGCAAAGCAAACAGAACCACACACCAAGTCAAACAAAAACACAGTCAAGACATCTAAGAGGCAAGCATCCAACTCCACATTTGATGTTTCCTCCACATGATATATCCAACCCCCACTTCTTTTTCTGTCTTACAGGACCTTATGTAACTATTTAAAAGACAACAGGACCAGTGTGGTTCTGCCTTCAACTCAGCTCTCCAACAAATCTCTCTGTGGGTGTCGTGTCCCACTCGGTGCTATTGCAAGCAAAAACACCACCCAGTTCTCCTACATGTGCTGATCAAGCTTCTTATTTACATTCCAATTCTTTAGCCATTGCTATACTTCTCCTTTTTTTTCTGTGGTTACAACCAAAACCCCAGCCTAAATATACTTACAACCAGTTTTGTTGTTTGGTTTTGGGTTTTTTTTTTTTATTTTTAAAGCATCAGATGTATCTTTTTCCTTCAAGCTAGCCCAGCAGAATTCCCAAGTGCTGAGCCCATGGGCAGGAGCTGGATGGTCAGAGCACATCCAGACAAGCTCCAGCTGCCCTTGTCCAGATGGCAGCTAAAAGGAGGAGAGACAGGTCCCACACTTGTGTAAACACACAGAGGGATTACCTGGGAGCTGCAGGCAAACAGGATAAGTGCAGGGGAAAAGGCAGAACCCAGCGCTGAAAATTCAAAATCTTTCAATGTTCCCACTCCACTGAGCTGGAAACCTTCCATACCCCTCCCTCTTCCAATTCTCCAACTTATCTATGGAGAATCATCACAGTGAGCTCTAGTCTTGATTCCACATACCCCATGATCCTGGGGTTTATATTTTCATTGTCATTTCCCCACCTCATCCCAACAGGACTTCCCAAGTCCATCCTGCTCACACAGCTGGCCAGAACTCCAGCCAGGATTTCAGCCACTCCCAAGGACTGCTCTGGGGTGGATGTTGGGTTTGTTTGCTAGGAAATTCTCCTGCAGCAGCATTTGGGGATGAGCTGCATCACTGAAGGATGACAGTGGCAGCTCGTGGTGTCTGCTCTGATGCAAGAGCCCAGTGTGAAAAGCATTTTGGAGCTGTAACACAACCAAAAATCCGACTGAGCTGTGCAGCCTCAAACAGCTGAACTGGCACAAACGAGTGGAAGTAATTCCTTCCTTCAGCCACTAAACTTAAAATAAATGTCAGGCTGCAGCATTACACATCTGAGTAAATACCTATCAGCACAGAAATGCTAATATGTTTGTGACTGCTGAACTCTCTTCCTAGAGCAAAACATCTACATAACCTCAAACTTTGCTGGATCTGTTTAATTCCATTGCTACTGTCCAGTCCTGTTGAGATCAAATTCCAAACCTTGTCTACACAGAAAGAGTTTTAAAATTTGTGTCTTCATGCTCTGAAATCAGTGTTGATTATATTTAAGAATCCAGCACAACTCCCTCTTTACCTCCAGCTAAAGTGGCTGTCACTTGAAATGGATTTTCTCTTTGTCCCCTCTCAGGCTGCCTCATTTTGCTCCCCGTGCCAGACTGTAATCTGAAGATTAAGTGAAAAAAATCCTATTTCTAGAGCCTGAAACAACCATGTTTACAGACAGAACCACTGTTGACAGGGCCAGCACATCCTCTCCAAAGTCAGGCCCAAGGAGCAGATGCTGGCACCTCTGAGGGAGGGAAGAAAAGAGGACAAAGACTTTTTTTGTCTCAAGTTTCTTCTTCTGGACTTGTTTTCAATGGGTTAAGGGAAATTCAGAGTCCAACAGCCTAATGGAGTCCTCATTAAGTAAATGTTTTTACTCATAATTTAAATACTCATCATTTTAACCCCCATTATCACCTTTCCATGCTCCAAAGCCACTCCAAGTGAGCTCTCCCTCAGGAAGTGAGAATGACAGATTTCACTAAAAGTCACTATTTTTACTATTTTAGTCTCTGTTTTCACGGAGAACAAATTTGGATATAAGTGACCAGCAAACTGTAAAAAAAAACAACATCATGTATACAAGATTCAGAAGAAGAAAACAGCAATGGAACAACAAAGCAATTTCCTCATGCACCTCAATAGAAAACTATTTTCTGTTCAATTTTTCTAATTTTTATGCATTCTCATGAAGCTGATTTTGCTATCCACTCGTCCTCTTTTTAAAAACGTTATTACTAATTGTATCCAGAAAAGCAAGATGGACACCCAAAAGAACAAATCCAAAAAAGAAGCATTTCAAGATCAAAAGGAGGTTATTAAAGTCAGCATAATACATATTGAAACTTAACTCTTCTTGTATTTCTTACCAGAGCTTTAAGAACAACTGACTGGAAAGGAGAGCAATTTAAAATTACAATTTTAAAATTCTTTTCAGAGCATAACTCTGCAATAGGGACTTTCAAAATATGCTACATATTGGCCTCCCAGCATATTTATTATCATTAAAACATTAAATGCAGCCATTCCTGCAACAGCTGCTTTAAATAAATCAGCCCTGATCTAACATGAGAATCAAATCAATACAAAAATAATCCAGGACAGTGGGGTTTATTTCTCTTACCTGCCTAAAATGGTTTATGTTCCCATGTTTGGTGTTTTTCTTAAGAAAACACCTCATTAGAAACAACTGCAGTTCAATTCTAGCAACTTGTAAATGATCTCTCTAGTCCTTGAAATAAAAATTTGGAGGATTTAAATATATACACACACAAACACACACACACACACACACACACACACACACACACATCCTACCAACATCAAGTAATTCAGGAAAAAAATTCAACTGGGAAAAAAAAAAAGACCAAAATATTCTTATTTCTGGTTCTGTATGTGTAACAACAAATTTGATGTCAATCTACACCATCTCATTTAACAGCACAAAAATATGTTTTAGAAACTCAGGGTTATTGCTGGAATTATCTCTACGAAAAAATTAAGACATGTTTTAAAGGCTTTAAGCATCTAAACATTTAAAAATTAATAAATTGAATTAAATCTCATTTAGGAGCCATTCACACAAGCTTAGGGGAATGCAAGTCAACAGGAGCATCACTGTTTGTTAGGAAGAGTATCCAAAACCACGCTGAAAAGTGCTACTGGATATTTGAATTTTGGTAAAACATCCCAATTCCACAGCCCACACCTGACACAGCACAATAACCCCAAACTATTTCAGTTTATAGCTTGCACTTCAATGAAAAAACAGCCTTCAAGTGTAGACATGAGCTTCATTTTTTCTTTTCATTTTTGCTTCATTTCACTTTGCAAAAAAGCTTAAAAAATCCATTTGCTACAATAACGTTGCACCAAAACTGCAGTGTTAACTTTCCAACGTGCTGATTTGGAATATTAAGATACTTTACAGGAATTCTGTTAAGAACTGACTCTCAGGAGGTCCTGCAGAGATCCCAACCACATCAGGATCTATATTTAGAACAGCAACTCCAGTTCAGCCAGTCCCTCAGTTCTGTACTGGGTGATGCTTTTGAAACAGGGGCAATCCAGATCTGCTGGCTGAGACTTACATTAAAATATTTTCTTTTAATTCATTTCCCCCCGTTGCTGCATCAACATTCAGGCAAGACTACAGATCTCCAGAATGATAACCCTGTTGTAACATAAAAATATTATTTTTTGCTACGGAACTAAAGAAAAATAAATTGTAAAAAATCACACATCACTGCTAAGTCACAGCAAAGCCAGAACAGCTCTAGCATTTCATAAAGATCAGGGGAAGAAATTAAGTAATGACCAAACACAGAGAAATGCACAACTCACTGCCTCCTATAATGGATTTCCAAGTGTTTTTTGACAGCTAAATATTATTTAACTTATTGTCTGGTTACTTCTCCATCATTTTGTGTACTGGATGAGCTCATGGAGCCCTGTTCCCAACTTGGATTTAAGATACCACTGTGGTCTAGAAGCTCCAAATATTTTCTAAACTGTAACCAACAGACTGGGATAAAGCACTCAGTGGAGGCACCAACAAAAACTGAAATAGAAAACAAACCCCATCCAACTTTAATATTTAATATTTAATGGAACTACCCAAAATGTTTTACTGACTGACCAACAAATTGTTTTACTATTAAAAGGTTTACCTTCATGTCGAACTTCCCCATAAAATACATCAAGTTCTCAAGTTGCCCTAAACAATCTTGAGTAATAAATAAGGGAATAAACAGCAAATCTGAATATTTCAGATCTTGGAGAAATCCCTTCAGTTGTTCTTGGGGCACACAAACGAGGAGCTGCTCATCTCCCTGAGCAGGCACAGATTTAACACCCAAACAGAGATCTGAGAAACTGCTGCCACACAGAACTGAGAACCGCGCCCTGATCAAATGTGCTTCATTTGGGTGCTTGGCTGCTTTCGACCCTTTTCCAGAGCCTGAAGCAATCCAGCTCCATGCCCCAGAGTCGGGAGGGTGGAAATGGGGAGCAAAAGCCCTGCTGGAGCAGAAGGCAGCGGATATTGCAGATGCCTGTATCAGAGCTGCCACCAGCACAGCTGAGTGCAGCACAGGATCAAAGCACCCTCCACCTGCCCTCAGATCTGCATCCAGAGCAGGGGAAAACCCACTCCGGGCTCACCTGCCTCCCTCCCTGCGAGTTCCACATTTGCAATCACATCTGCCGCATCTGAAATAACCCAAAGGACTCTTTAAAGCCTTTCAAGATACAAAATATCCATTTTTGCCGCTTGCTGAACGTATCCAAATGTGTAATTTTTCCAGCAGCTAGAGATGATAGTGAATCTCTTTCTCTACAAACACATACAGATACAAAAAAAATCAGTTAAGAGACTTTCTGGCATTCGAGAAAGGAAGATGATAAATGTAATACAACCAGTTTTAATCAAGATCAAAGCTGTAGGAGAATGCAGACAGACAGTCTAGACTGCTTTACTTTGAAAGCCTAAGCATATAAAGCAACATCTGCAAAGAACATTAATCACATTTAGTCCACAATCTTATCACCTCCCAAGCAAGCAGAAACAACTTTTACTTAAAAGTCATATGCTTCTATGTGACAAGCACTTTTAATTATCTTTAAATTAGATATTTATCACTGATTACAAAGCTGTTCTGTTCACTTTGAAATGAGCTGATGTAATTTGAAATACACTTGGAGAGCTCCCTGGACAAAGAATGGAATAAAGTATTGGTAAGGAAGCCTGGTGAACAGCAAATTATTTTACACCCTGGTATAGAGTGGGAATTCTCAAAATACTGAATTAAGTTCTGGTTTGCTCCTCTGCATTTCAGACCATAACTCAGCAGGCAGCAATAAAGTGGAAGATTTTCTGTACAGTTGTCTTTAGCTTTGGGAAATGACTTGAGAATATAAATAATCTGCTTCTTTTCAATTTTCTTCGTTTAAAAAAATGTATCTCGCTCCTACATTTTAGAGGGGAATTAAAAATTGGAGAGATGGTGCATCTCTACATATGGAGTATTTATGTGATACAAAAGCAATTTATTCCTTGTTTACCTTGGTTTATTTTGCTTATATTCTGGTCCATTGTCCCCTATGATTTTGCCTACTCACTAACAATCATTTCATTCATTTTATTAAAAGTGTCTTGCATTAAAGTTTTCCCTTCTGCCAAGGTTTTCATACAATCTACCCTTCGACAAAAACCTGGCAGAAACAAACTCACAAAAAAATCCATCATCTTACAACCCTGAGATAACAGCTGTGAAAATTTACAACGTTATAAACCCACAGAGGCAAAGAACAAAACTGGGAATTTCTGCACTGGGCTCAGCTTCTCCAGCAGCCCCACATCCCACAGGAGAGCTCGTGAAACGCAGCAGCAAATCCAAAATTTATGAGTCTTATTCAAAAATCTCGGTGCTGAATTCTCAGTTCAGAACAGACAGAGTGTGCAGCCTCCCCTGCACCAGGACTCAGGGAAAATTTGGAATTTCAGGGTTTCTACTGATACCTTTCAGCTGGAGATCCCCTCTGTTTGCAGGCACCGCCGGCCGTCCCGCTGCTCCTGGCTCCACACGGACTGCGAGTGCTCAGTCTCTCCAGAAATTGATAGACAAAAAGATGATTCCTGAATGCCTTTTGTCCCAAATCCTCCCCAATCTGTTGACTTTGCTGTTCCAACTCTCAGCTGCAGAGCCCCAGTAACTCATCCCACACTCAACAGTGGAGGTTTCACTGAATTTCCATGGAAAAGCACCTGGTTTATTCTTCCTGCACAGGCAGCAGCATCCTCCTGGAGCTCTGCAGTTCCTGGAGTGCTGGAGTTCATCTGCCTGAGCTATTTAAAGAATTTCCTATCTTTAGGCCTACTGACAACATTTTTTTTATTTTTTAATGTAACTTTAGCCTCCCACAAAAAGCAGTTTTAACAAAGGGAGACTCTGCACACCTTCTGAGACTCCTACACCTGTGGAAATTGGAATGCTTGGAGAAATACCCTCATATACCATGAGATAAGTTCATTTTTCTTGGTTTTATTTTTATATTTAACTGGGCACCTCACCTCATTGCCACACCAAGGCAATCTATTTTCTGGCCAATTTTCAATTTGCTTATCTGATCAATTCCACCACAATTCTTTAAGTTAAAACAAATTACAAGTATTCAGGTAGAGCAGGAAATTTTAAAGGGCTGCAAAATTTTAATGAGGTAAATTTGATAGAATAACTAGAACTAGGCAGCTGCTTTTAAAAAAGCAAATAAAATTCAGTTTCAATCCTAAGTCCAGCTACATGAACTTTAATTTTTATTATCTCATCTCATGGAATGAACCACATGGCCTAGGAGAAATAACACTGTGGCTATTTAAAGACAAGGCAGGTTCTGACAGCCCTCACTGAACTTCCAGTGGAAACCAGAATTCCAAAGTCCATGGATGAATCAGGGAACTTTGTGTACGTGACACAAGAAAACAACACCACAAACAAAAGCTTTAGGGCAAAAGCACTGCACTTGCTACTACAAGATAATTTGTCTTCTAAATTTAGATAACAATTAAGAGAATGTTATCTAGTGACCTGAAATCTGGAAGGCACTTTAGGATATGATTTTCACCTTGTTCTTCTTCAAGAACACATTTAAAGCCGGAACATGAATGCTGTTACTCCATTTAAAAGCCTCTTGACACTATGACAAAGTAACAGCCTTAAGTCTGACGATTAAAACTCCAAATTCCACGGCAATAAAAGGCTCAAGAGGGTTCCCTAAACACGTTTTCCACAGGTACTCCCCGTGCCCAGAGGCAATGGGGTGAATTTCTCCTGCCTCTCAAAGATAAGAGGACAGAGATGACTGTGGATATATTGCACTAGTTTATTTGGGAGGGACCTGCCAGACAGGTGATCTGCTAACACGTCTCTAAAAACACTCCCAGGAAATTACTAGAACATCAGTGAGAGAGGAAAATGACAATTGTTAAGCTAGGCTGCACAAAAGATTACAAAAAAGACATTTAAGCTACAATTCTGTCTATTAATGCCATTCTCTGATAAGCATGAATTCCCCAGAAGTGAAGTGGCTGTTTCCAATATGCAGGATTCCCTGAAAATAGCATTCCACCCACTGCACGTGGAGGCAGGTGAGTAAGAGGCAAAGAAGGATCTCTTCATGGAACCTACCATGGGCTAACACCCACTAAGTATGATGAATTTTGGATTTCACAGCATTTTGGAAAATCAGACCTGGAATACCCCGTGTTAAGCAAGCCCTAAGAAAGCAACTATTCAAGGAGTTCTTTTGCCAGCACATGGTAAAAAGATGAAGCAACTTTTCAGGTCAGGGTGTGGGAACCAGAAAATCAGAATTTTAACTTCAAAGTTATCAATGCATGAGTCTTAATACCAAGGGAAATAAAAAAAATCTGTACTTGAACAAGGAGTAGAAATCACATAAACTCATTTGGATCTGTTTTGCTCGAGCAGCAAGCAGAGGACTCAAGACATGAAAGCGACTGAGAAGAGCCCAGGACAGCAGGTTTGGATCAGCCCATGTCACTGCCATGTCTCCCTGTGCCTGAAGTCACCCAGAGCAGCCAGCACCACGTGCCATCAATCTGCTGACAGGGGATGCTGCAGGCTCGCTGAGTGGGAGAGAATCCAGCCATGAAGCCAGCCTGGGATGGATCACACAAACTCAGAGGGACAGACCCCACTCTCACCCCTGCCCTCCACGCCCCACAGGACACTGCAAAGGGAAGCAGCAGGGAACGAGGAGCACAGCGACAATTTAACTCCACAAAAGCAGACGGTGAGCGCAGCTGAGTGAACTTTGCACGGGCTCACAAGGGCTGATTCCACCCCCTCCCTCCTGCCCCACCGGCCCCAGCCCGAGGAAAGCCGGCCTGGGGAGGGGAAGCACCACTCCCTTCCAGAGAAACCCAGCCACACGCACCAGGGAATCTCCAGGGCAAGGGACACTGCTGGAATGGCAGCTCTGGAAACTTCTCAGGCTACAACTGGTGTCCAGTCGGAAGAGATGAGGAAACAAATATGTCCAAATGCATAAAGTGTTGTAAAGCACAAAGAGAAGGCTGGCATAATTTTAATCTAAATTCTCCTTCTGAGGAGAATTTCAAAAGCATCAGACAATATGAACTGTAGGGTGAATTAAAGGCTTTTGGCAGCACTGTTCAGCAATCAGGAATTATTTAATCTGGAAGTTCCATCCAGACCCAAGTTTAATCACCTCTGAACAAACTATTCCTCCCTGAATTTGTCCATCTGTGAGATCATTTTTTTTATTTCCACATGTTCTGAAACACTGAGTCCTACAGTCTAATTACCCATCATTAGCAGACATACTCTTTCTGTTTAAAGTACCTTCATCAATCATTTGGATGAATTTGATGTGAAGTAGCTGGCCAGCAGGGTGAGCAGGAAGAAAAGACAAGTTAGCAAGGTACTCAGGCCCAAAATCATCCTGAAATGCATTTCCATGGTTATCAGACAAAGATAGGATGTTGGCATGGATTGGGATGGAGAAATTACAGGTATTTAGCAGTATCTGTGTTATTCACTTCCAATTCCCAACCTCATTTAAACCAGGATGATGCTTAAATGGGAAATCCTTCAAGTTTGATGCTGGCAATTTTTAGAACAGAAAATAACTCAGCAGATTTCAAGCTGTTTATATTTAGTTAAGTTAGATACGTGTTCATATGGAACCTTTATTCTTAGCTATTTGGGGACAAAGAAATACCAACATCCAAAAGAATGCATTTCATTAGTAGCAAAATAAAGACTTTTCAGGTATTAAGGGACAGAATGATGATATATTTTTATGGCTTTGTTTTCCTTAAGACAGGAAGCCCTGGTCTCACAGGGATAGCTGACTTTCTCCAGAGAAATTCCAAAGTTGTATTTGGAGTCTCTCACCCAGAGTAGTCATAAACACAAGTTTAAGGGCTTCTACTGCCAGATGTTGTGTTTGATGGAGAAGTGCTTGTGCTCACACAGAAACAGGTGTTCCTCTTGTCACAGCTGAGGAATTCGCTCAGCAATAAATCCTCCTGGCAGGCCAGAAGAACACCAAAGCTTCACAAATGCAACAAAAAAAAATTATGGGAGAATTCTCATGTCTTGCCTGCTCCAGGTGTTTATCCTGAGGTAGTCAATGAGTGTTTCAACGTGAACACAAACAGTTCTATCAGTAAGATCAATAAGGAGAATTTGCCTTTGCAAAGGAGAAGAAAAATTGTCTGGTTTTTCATCAGGATTTTTTTTGTCGTTTGCTCGGCTGGCTTTTGTTGTTTGGCTTTTTTCCCCAGGACAATGATTACCTCCAGACAGCCAACTCAGCAACAGATATTTAGTAAATCACTGGCCAAACAGCAACAATGACTCAACTTTCGGTGTAGCACCCTTAGGAGTGGTTTATTCTGCCTTATCAGGAACAAGGCTGGTGTTACTGAGCCCACACGAGGAATCCCAGGATTTCCTGAGCTCCCTTCCCTCAAAACCCAACCGAGCCAGAGCCTGACAGCTCCCTCCACCCTGGATCTAGCCAGCAGTACGTCCCACAGCTCAGGTGGATGGAACATTGCAGCTGCCTTAGTTTCCCCTCTTGTGATGTTTATTTAAGCACAGCATTATTTATGCAGAGATAGGAAGGTCAGGAATGCCCTGAACTCTGGTATCCCACTTCCCTGTACAGCCACAGGAGAGATCCAGCACTCCTGAGCACAGAGTGTGGAGCTGCCCTGAGCAGCTCAGAAGGGGACACAGAGCACACACACGAATTCCTGCCCACAACCATGACATTTCCAGACTCAGTGACTCCATCCAGCCACCTGCTTAGACTACCAATAACTTTTTTAAAGTAATTCACATAGGTGCTCTCCAGCAAAAGGCACCCGCTGGAAATTCCATAGAAAAAGCTCTAACATTATACTCCCAGGATGTGGATCCCAAGAGTGATCAGCCTTGCTGGAGGAAAGGGGGGCAGAAAAGAAACCAATGGACATTTAGGTGGCATGTCACTGTCACTGTCCCTCAGCAGAAGCCACCACCTCAAAGAAGGGTTTAAAAATTCTGCTTTAAGTAAAAAGCAACTTGAATATCACAGTGAACTGAAAAAGGAAGAGGATGATGGAAATAGCAGCCTGGGCCTTGGCTCCTCTCTTCCCTACAAAGCAGGCTGAGCTGGGAGAGACCATGGTTGGGATAATACCTCAGGTAAGGTTCCTCTGTGTTTTAAACTGATTTGCCTTCCAGTCACACTCTATGCAGCATTTCAGTAGTAGAGATCAATTCGTCTCCATTTCAGTGCCCATGCTTGGATTTCAGCAAAGAAGTTGTCCTCGTGTAGAATTTCAGGGAAGATTAACAGTAGCAGGAAGTCTGAACAAAGCCCAACAAGAGCCCGAGGCTGACTTCACACCGCAGTGGAACAAAAGGCTGGTGAGTTTAGGTGCTGTCCCAAGGACTTGGTTCACAGCTGAACTCTCAGCACCACAATCTCATCCAGAGCTTTTCCTTCCAGAAGTGTGCCCTGTTGACTGGAAGATATTCCTGGTTTATGACTTTTGTCAATTCAAGACTGACAAGCTCCTGACAGGTTCCCTGATTGTTACACACTCCCCTGGCAACTGGAAGATGCTCCTGGGATTGAGATCTCAGAGCAGATCCTGGACAGGATCTCCTCCATGGCTGTTTATCTGATATGCAAAATTCACCAGACCAGTCCTTTGTTTGTAAATGGGATTCCTGATGCTGTGTTAAGTGTTGTGATTCAGTACATTCAGGTGTTATCAGTTAGGGCTTTATATGTAAAGGACATTCCCTACATTCTCCCCTCATCATCTCCAGACCTGTTAGTGTTGTCTGTTCTCTTCCTCGATCAGATTTTAGCACAAAGTTTTATACCCACCTGTTCAGGACAAATTTCTAAGGACACCTGCAGCTAAAACTCAAGTAACATAAATTAGATGCTGCTAAGATTATGTTGCAAATAGTCTTTCCAAACAGTTTTCTTAAACCTGGGGAGTAACTGGATTTCACTGACCACTATATCAACCATTCTGTGATTGTGTCAGTCTGAATCTTTTATTTAGTTCCCACCTTATTGTTACCAGAGAACCTGCAAGATAGGAGTGAATTTTATCACCTATGCCTTGGAATGACAGAATCACAGAACAGTTTGAGTTAGAAGGGACTTAAAAGCTCATCTCATTCCATGACCCTGCCATGGGCAGGAACACCTTCCACTATCCCAGGTTGCTTCACCTTGCCTTGGAAAATTCCAGGGATCCAGAGGCAGTCACAGCTTCTGTGGGAGCCTGTGCCAGGCCCCTCTGCTGTTCTGCCTGGAAATCTTGAGTCTAGGGCCCCTAGAGAAAAATGTGATATGAAGATACTTAAAATGCAAGGGAAGAGGAAAAAAAACCCCTGTGACAACAGCCCTGCACTGAGATCCTCAGAAGAAAGCTGAAAAAGAGAAGCAAATTCTCTCAGAAGATGGAGATTATTAAAAATGATGATGAACTGTGCCATTTTCCCTTTCTCACCCAATCCATGCACAGAACAGCTCCACCCACACTGAGGTGGCATTTCCCTTGGTAATTCACTTCCTAGGACAATGCAGGCAGCCTCCCTGCCAGCCCTCATCCATCCATCTCTTTCCTTGCTCCTTCATCTTCCACCCAGCTCCTGCTTTGATCCCGAGTGCAGAAAGCTCTGTGCTGTTTTTTCCAGTCATTTATGCTGCTTTAGCAGCTTGGATCAGCCCAGCCCAAACCCAAGAGCCACAAGGGCTGAGCCCGGAGTGAGGAGTGACTTCAGCACAAAATGGGAATGTGGGTGAGGATCAGATACAAAGAAGAGGAACTCTCACTGCTCTCCCATCAGTTTTTTTAAATACTCTACAACTAAAACAGCCTTTTTGGACAAGCAGAAGATGATTAACAGGTTTTTGAAGCTGGCTGAGCTGCTGGAGGAACAACTAAAAATCGTGGATGCTGTGGGCTTACTTCTAAAATGTTTGCATTACTGAATTTCTGTTACAGAATGAAGGGGAGAGAAGAGTTCAGATGGGCAACGGAAGCTCCCCCAGAACACACTTTGTCAGCGTGTAAACATCTCAAATTCATCAAAACCAAATTACAACACACATTTTTTACACATGAAGAAATGGGAACTCATCATTTACCTCCTCTCTCCCATTTTCACTTTGAAGGAAAGAGCTTCCAACACCAAAGTATTTGTGAACTTGAGAGAAAAATCTCTGAGATTATTAAATTTCAGAAAAATATTTTTGCAAACAAGTTTCTAGGAAATCAATTTTGCTTGATTTGCCATCCATCTGAATACTTTTAAGCCACTGGAAAAGTCCAGCTGCACACTGGAGCATCAGGATTTTTCATGAGGGATCCACTCAATTTCCACTGGAATAAAAAGTGGGATCTGTGCTCTCCTGGCTTCCCTGGAAGCCTCTGATCCAAAAGAATGTGTTTCAAAACTTGTTCAGCTGAACAGGGAAAAAAGCTTTCACCAGAAAGCGCTGTTTTTATGGGTGGTTTCCCAGAGAAAAGGTAAATGCCGAGTTTGGGGCTGAAATGGAAGCAAAACCACCCTGTGGTTTGAAATCACCTTCTCACAATTTAATCACGGTTTCACAGCTTGGTTTTAGAACCAGCACAGCACATAAAAACTCACCAAGAGCTCCCTTCTGATCTCTATCATCCCAAATGGGCGAGGTCAGAGGAGCCTGAATTTGTTGGGGTCTGTTCCAGGACACAAGGTAAAGTTAAATAAAATGTAACCAAGCTGTTCCAATTTTTCAAAGCCGTTGCAGAAAATCTTTTTGATAGGCTTTGTGTAAAGTTTAATAAAATTCAATTATCCCCAGGGACAACTTG
The DNA here is from genome assembly GCA_024734035.1 of Alethe castanea. Taxonomy (NCBI): domain Eukaryota; kingdom Metazoa; phylum Chordata; class Aves; order Passeriformes; family Muscicapidae; genus Alethe; species Alethe castanea. The sequence goes on along the minus strand of JANRGV010000104.1, from coordinate 34,954,263 downwards.
CTAAACAGATCCTTTCCAAAATTTAAAATCAGAGAGTTGAAATGAAAATATTTAACCAGTGGTCTTTTCTATGCTACTTTTAAAGTGGCTTTATAAACAAATGAAAAATAAATAACCTAATTCTTTATAAAAAGTACAGTAATTCCAACTGTGTGACATTTTGCAATTTTCACAGCCTAAATGTTTTTCAACCCTGAAACATGGAAATATTTAAAGAAAACTCTCCCATCATGTAATTGCTGCGAGCTAAAGAGAACTATCTGTACCCTCTACTGACAAACACTAGCAAAAATTTCTAAAATTAACAGTTACTGCAAAGTTTAATTTTGTCTTGTACACTCAACACTGTAACTCAACAACAAAATTAAACCACTTCCCTATTTATGTGGAAATTCCTAGAAGGAAACAGTTTTTCATGCTAGAAGGCTTGATAAAATGATTGGTCATATTTAAAAATAGCTTTTAAAAACAGATCAAATTTCAACTTATGTGCTGATACTGAAATCCAAATATTCAAAATCCAGCTGAGAGAATGAAGACCACTGCAATCTTTAGGCAGCATTTAAGGAATGGAGATTAGTGTTATCTAGGTGAGATAAGGGCTCTCAACCTGAAAAAATAAGGCCAGGCTTCAGTTACAAATAAAATCCACCTCTAAATCACAAGCTGGTGAGGCACCAAAAGGCACGGAGACTGCCAGAATGGGTGCCAGCTCTGCAGGTTTGGTGGGCACCACACTCAAAAGTAATTTCAAAGAGGAAATGGCCATTTCTACTCAGAGCCATTATGATGAAGTGACATTTAAAAAGTGACATCAAAAGCAGGCAGGCAGCAGATTACAGAAACCAACTGCACGGGGCCTGCCTCCAAACTGCCAATGCTCATCTGAACAGGAATCACCTTTAAATATGAAATAGATAATTTAAAGAAAGAAAATGATCCATCTACCCTTCAGATCTCAGCTGGTCCCAGGACTGTTCCCTGGCCCTCAGGCTGAGCACAGGTCCCTGGAACGCTGCCCTGCTCCCAGAGCAGCTGGGGGGGTGCTGTGGGCTGGCTGCTCTCTAAGTGGGACAGCTCCCAGTTTAACACAGGCCCGGGCTGAAGGCAGGAAATGATGCCAATGTTTTCACAGCACACTAATGGCACACACTCCACGCTCCCAGGCAGCAGAGGAGGGAACACTGAAGTGCTGAAGCTGCAGGAATTCTGGTTCAGCCCTGCCTGTGCTGCCTCCTGGCACTGGCCCTCAGACCGTGCTTTGTGTCATCTCATTAGACACGGCTTGGCACGAGCTACAACACTATCAGGGAGCACTGGGAGCTGAGCAGGGTTTGTGTTCCCTCTGCAGCCTCACTGCACTGGGAATTCCAGAAACAGGCAGAAGAGACCAGCCACGGATGTCTCTAAAACATTCTTCACATCTACACTAAATCATACAAAAGAAATTTTAAAACAATCACTGAGTTGCCTTACCCGTTTCTATTTTTTTCCCCAGAAAAAAACAAACGAACAAGAAAGTCCCAAAGCAAACAAACACTAAAATCCCAAACCAAACAAGCAGAAACAAAACAAAAACTGCATGTTTTGCCCGCACAAAAAGTTTGGTATCTTTCAGAAAATACACAAATCGCATCCTAAATGTTTTTGAGCAGTCTCCCTCCTGCATTTCTAAAAAGGATGGATGTAGCATCCAACTTTAAAAGCCTACCTGCCCCAAGAACCCCGGCAATTTGTTAGAAAACTTAAATGTTTTTCTTATGTGCATCCCATTTAGAGATAAAAGGCACACAGAGTCAAAGCTATTAAAAAAGTAACACAATTCTGACCTGTACAGATTCTTTGCCTTTTCAAAATAATTATACAGACGCTTTCTAACAGAACCTTCAGATTAAACTCCTTTAGTCACTTCTCAGGTATCAGCTTTAACAGTGTCAATGTTCAGAATTAAACCAGCAAAACTTAACTCATTTGCTGCCATCATTAGAGAAAGTGGAAATCTTCCCAAGTGTGACAACAGCCTCATTTAGGCAAAAACCAGATCAGACAGCAGTGCCTAAATTGTATTGTAATTACAATCTACAATTTTGCTGTAAATGCAAAATACAATCTTAATTCTCTTAGTTTTAATGAGGCAGATGAATATCTCAAAGTTCAGAAAGCAAAAGAATTTAAGAAATATTCTTTTTGGCCAAGACGGAGCATTCTTCTTCATTATCTATTCACTAACTATAGACAATGTTTCGCTGATGTAATTAAAGAGTTATAAAAGCAGAGAAATGCATCTTGGCATTTCTTACATGCCCATCACAGTTAAGAGTACATAGGGGTTTGCTTTTAATTACATTGTCATTTCAATATTTTGTATTGAATTACCACCTAATTACAGAGCCATATAAATCCTTAAAAAAAGAAGTTATGCTTTAACAAAGTAAGGAATCTCCAAAGGTGATATCTAACCATTTAAATTAATTGTAGAACTTGTAGACCTCTTGCCAACTAACAGTCCCCAACATCCCATCAGGGCAAACAGAGCAGTTTAATAGTTCCCAACCAGCCACTGTGGTAACTCCAGACTAACACCGAAACTAATTACAGCGTTGCACTGCCTGCATCCTGAGTGAAACAGATTATCCTGCACCACTTTAACCAGAAACACCAGCAGAACACAAAATTACCAAGCCTTTCACAAGGTGTTTTTAGGATTTGGAAACACTTAATTTCCCTTCCAAACCCAACAAAACACGGAGCTGGCAGCCCCACAAGAGTCGCTGCTGCTGCTGCTGTGAAGCCACCAGGATTTGGGGGGACACAGCCCCTGCTCAGACCTCAGCTGGCAGCAGGATTTGGGGGGACACAGCCCCTGCTCAGACCTCTGCTGGCACCAACACAACGCAAGTGTGTCCCTTGCTCTCCCTCTCCATGAAGGAATCCAGGCACAGTTCATTAGGAGAACCTCACAAACAAAGTCCCAAGAGCACAGAGGTAAAGGCTCCCATCCTGCCCATCCTCCTTTGACTGCGTGCCTGGAAATGGGATTAATTAATCTGGGAGAACTGGAACAGGAGCTGGGAAAGAGAGGCACATTCTTCCACTGAGCTACTTGAGCAAAAGCCCAATTTTCTGCACCCAGCTGTGGTGAGGGGCTGTCACCAGCAGGACCTCACACCTCCACCTCCCAGCCTGAGCTGATCCATCCCAACACCACCTCCAGCTGCAGCAACAAGCAGTGCTCCCACAAAGCTTCCCTCCTTTCCAAAGGTTTATCTAGTACCACTCACCACATCACCCAAGATTTATGTCTCCAGTTAGTAAGTGAATTTTCTGTTTTTCTTGTTTCCAGTTACAGCTTGAACTAGGAAATTCTGAAGAAAAGCATAAATGTTGACTTTCCCCATCAAGAATTAAATTATTGCGAAACCATGACGATAATTATGCAATGGAAAAACCCTTCCCTGCTCTCTTTGCACCAACAACTGAAGGATTTGATGTATCCAATGTACATTTGGGATTCCTGGCCACAGAGATATGCAACATAAACAACATGGCAGTAAATATTCATTTTCTGGGGGATTAAGCCTAAATATGCTCTGCTGTTTGGCACGGTAGTCACAAACTGTTTCTAAGAAAAAAACCCCTCCACCACCACACAGACAGTGCAGGCAGAGAAGGCAAGAGATGCCACATAAAGTCACTGGCATCCAATATCACTTCAATTCCATATGGAAATAACAGGAAATAAGACGTGCCGAATTTTAAGCACCAAGGCAACAAAAACACATTAAGATTTCATCACACAAGAACTTGGCTGTAAAATCCGCAATTTTCTTGATCTTTTTACGGAGTTTTCATTTTCAGGAACATCAGAGAGCTAACAGCTCATGGATGCTACCAACCAGCTCAAGAAGGCATTTGCATTAAGCTGCTTTCAGCTAATTAAGTGGTGGAAATGCCTCTCTCCTACACCAAGAAACCTCTTCCACAATCAGATCCCTTGTCAACCTCTCTCTTTTTACAGCCTGGAAAACCTACAAGTGGAGAAGGTTGGAAGAAAAGGTGGAATGAATAGGAATGATAAATATTCGAGGTGCTGTTATTTTTCACCTTCCCTAGAACTAATGATATGAAAAAAATTAATGTCTGTGGTTAAACAGAGAAGAAAAATAAAAGTATTTGTCTTTTTTCATTTGCTAATCAGCCAAACTCATCACCTAAGGGATTTTACCCCCAAATTCCAGAAAGGTGGTAATGGGAAAAGTTAAAAAGTCTCCATTAGACCCAGCTGAAAACTATTATTCCTGCTAACAGCAATTCTCTTTTTGCAGAAAAGAGCCTTTCCCTCACACAGAACACCTGCCCCTCAACTTACACCCAGCATATGCAAACAAACTTATTTAAGCTTTTCCTCCAGCAAAGCCTCGTGTGTGAAGGGTAGAGATGCAAATAAACTCATGACAGCAGCATCTCTCCGGAAATGTTTGGAAAGCAGAGTTCCACCAGAACGATGCTCACATGCTCTGATGTTGCATTTGCACAATGACAGCTCTTCTCAGAGCCCAGAAGATTTAGGGTTTGGAACTGTTAAGTATTAACAGATTACTTAGAAATAGTTAACAGATTTTTGAGCTGTAATAATTTACAGTATCAATCTCTCCACAACTCAGCCTGTGCTTGAAAAAATTATTAAATAGGTTTATTTAATGAAACAAGTCCTGCTCTCAACAGCAACATTAGGAGTGCCCAGTGGTAATACATTTAATATAAAAACTTCTGCCCTCTGATAAAATAAAGGGATCTTTACTTTAAAAGCAGTACTAATCCTGAAGTGGTTTATTGCCCTGCAATAAAGTGAATAAAGTGATTAGAGTCCAACCACAATCATGGACAGCTCACAGGGAACACACCAGCAGAAACAACTTCACAAACGTTCCCAAACCTGTGACAGGATTTTCAAGGGTTAACAAGTTAACAATGAAAAGATAGTAAAAAGAAAAATAAAATTAAAAAAAAAAAAAGACATTACACAAGTAAAATCAAAGAAAAAGTCTTCCCTCAATTCCTTCAGGACACCCAACCATCCAGCTTCTAAAGTCATAGCATGGAAAGCAGGTTTTACAGTTCTTGATAGATTTCCTTTTTTTAAGGGGGAAAAATATACAATTAAAAAAATAATTTCTCTGATAATAATCGCTGTGAGACAAGAGAATAATAAATTAAAAATCAGAGAATAAAACATCCTCCATGCAGTGAAAATACTACTTCAATTACAAAGGTATCTTTGACATGCCTGTACCTTTAGCTAAATTACTCAAGACCTTCTGAGTGGCTTGAGAATGATCTGGAGGAATAGAGAGGACCAGCAATTTTCTGATACTGTTCCTTTTACTTAGGTGATTTTTAGCTTGATTTTAGCTCCAGTTCTAAAAAAAAATCCAGGTCTTGTTCCCTGTAGGAGACTGCAGAAGTACTTTGCTGAGGGACCACCCAGGCACCAAAGGCAGAGCAGGTATCTCAGAAGAGATGATGAGTTGGGAAACGAGGAGTTTATGAGTAATAAAAGGAACAATGAGATTTTAAACTAAGATTATGGGTGAGGAAAATCCACTACTTCAGCATCTCCCACACTTTCAGCTGCACGGGGTGTAGGTTTCGAAAATCTCAGAAAATTATGAAAGTGCCCATTCTCTGTTCCTGAAATGCTCTAAAGTGCAGCCCAGCAATCACCCAAACACCAGAACACAACCACACTTCCCTGGGGGAGGGGAGCACACAGATAATATCTGAAGAGAGCCTTCTTTGATGAACAAGCTGTTTCAGTCACAAGTTTTCTTGTGAATCTCTCCTACAATCTTGCCTCACCTACAGCAGAGGCACAGGAAGCTTGTTCTGAAGTATTTTATTATTACTTCAGGATCTTCTGCTCCTTCTGAAATCAAACATGCACACAGGTTTATCTAAGAAGTATATTAGAGGGCACACGGAGAACCTTGACCCGGGCACTTTGTTTTCTTGTTTAGTTAATATGAATTCATCTCAGCCTCTGGAGTTCCTACAGATGGGTGCAAACCTACACCCACTTTTATCCAAGCATCTACAAATATTTTAAAGGCTAATAACAACACAGATGCTCTTTTTCAAATATCTTAGTCAGATGGGGAAATATTTTCACTCTCTTAACAAAGATGATTAAACTCACTGGAAATTCCTGTCCATTCCCAGTACATTTACAGGATTTCATAGAGCAGTTTACAGATAATAAAATAAATCGCTTTGAACCTAAAGAGCACTTCCACACCCACCACGCAGAATAAAACCACAACATTTTCACCTATTAAAAGAACCCTGGTATTAATTGGCCATGTAAACATCTGCAGAAAATAGTTGTATTTAAAAATAAATGAACAAATACAGCAAAACAAACCCCCAATCGCTGCAACAGCCTGTGAGGAGCTGGAGCTGCACACCAGAGAGAGGCATCTCCACACCTGAACTCCAGGATTTTCTCTACCATTGCCAATATTCTGAAATATAGGACCTGGGCAGACTGATTTTCACACTAAAGACTGGAAAATAAAGTTCTAGTGGTGATGATGATGTTAGAACCAATTCGTCAGGTAGGGTTTTACACAGAAATAATTCAGTTAAGAAGACTCACAAAAACGCCTGTACTTCAAGCCTAAAATCTCATATAAATCTTGTAGTTCTGATCATAAACCAAACAGTTTACTATTGAATTTATTTATTTTTAGACTTGCCTGAAATTTTAGAGCGTCTGCAGTCCTGGTGTGAGTAGAAAATAGTATAATAATTGTTAAGTACCGGAACACTTAATGTGCAATACTGGCATAACCACCAAAACAATGTCATTAACATGAGAAGCAGCCCGGATTGCAGGCAGTTTCCTGCTCATTTAGCCAAGATTAATTCTTCACAGGCAAGAGAAACATTCTTTTCACCTTACCAAGGACAACCCGGGCGAGGAATGTTAAAGAAAAGACGTTCTTTATTGTTTAGCTGTTCTTCTATTAAGTGTGATAGGTAATGTCAATAAAAACCACTATTCTGTGCTCTAGGCAAAAGGATCGTAGAGGTGGACGGGGAAGAGAGACAGACATGGAGAGCAGATGGCAGCAAGACTTTCTGAAACTGTTAGTGAGAGGGGGAAAAAGTTTCCCTACAAAACATATTGCTGAATTAAGAGGAACGCTGCCCAGTTGAAAAATCAGGCATTAGGAAAAGACGACACACACGTCTTTGCTGCAAGGCAAAAACTGTCAGAAATCGTGTTTTGTTTCACAAGAAGAATAAAAATGAAACCTCCTGAAGAACCTTCTGGCTGTCCTTAACCCGCTGTGCGTTTCCCCGGGCAGCACGGGCAGGGTTTTTGGGTTTCTCCCTGGCAGCGCTCGCCATTTCACAGCACATTTAGCGCACACAGCGCGGATCGATAGCACTACAGACACAAGACGAGACTTATCCATTTACTAACCGCAGCAAAACGGCCTCTTCAGCAAAACCCAACAGCTCCTAACGCTGGAAATTTCAAAGGCATCCTCCCAGGGATCTCATTACTCCCTTCTCCCGGTCACACGGGAGGCTGAGCGCTTGTCTGCGAGCTTCCAGCCCGATAAACAAGTGTAGCTTTGCACACCCTGCAAGGATGCTCAAAACCTGCACAGAGCACTAAATACCCGTTCCAAACGGGCACGGAGTGCCAGGCTGGCTCGTAAACTCGCGTTAGAGCCTCACACAGCTCGTGAGAGGGTTTTTTGTGGCACCGATGGAGCTCCAAGCACAAATGGACCAACAGCTGCCCAACCACTGGTTGCTGCCATAACAATTTTCCTGCTGGAGAAGCGTGGGGAAGTCCTCACGCCCCGCTCGCTTCCCAGGACTCAGAGCTGGCGTGTGAACCTCAAATTCTGCTGTTTTAAAGAGAAAATTAGTCGATATTTTTTCCCCTGCACTGCAAGGCAGTGACATAGCGAATAGCACAAGACGAAGGGTTACAAATTACCCTTTAGAAACCGAAAGCCTGGCTTTTCACCCCAATTCTGTTGGTACATCTCTGCACGCACACGCCCCTCGCTACCACCAAAGGACGAGCTCAGCCTTTCAGAGCGGCACCTATTCTAATTTAATGAAGCATTAACGAAGGTCGCTATTCACCAGTGAACAGTGCAGGGTAGCAGAGATCAAACTGAAGGAAAGAGCATTTCAGCTGGGAAATTCTTATTTAAAACCAGCATCCAACACCCATAACTGCGCTGCCAGGTTACTTATGTGACACTAGGTGGTTATGTCTCCACATTTATTCCGCACAATTGATCTGAAATCCAAGCCCTGCGAGCGTTTTTCAAGTGCTCACATTATATATATTTTTAAGAATAAGCACGAAAGCAGCTCCTGCCTTTACAGTCGCTGCCATCCACAAACATTTGCCACCTAAAAAAAAAAAGAAAATATTTCTTCTCATTCATAAAGAGCCAGCCCAAGTTTTTAAGTGCTGACCCTAAAGCCCTCCGTTTCAAGTGACAAATCCAAGAACATTCACTTACCTGATGAACAGGAGATAAGAAAAACAGCGAACGCCAACTTAGTAGCAGCTCCCATTTTCCAATGCTGTTAAAACATTTAAGTGACTTTAAGTATCCAGTTTTCTGGGTCCTGCAAGCTGGAAAAATCTTCCTTCTTGCTAAACCTTTATAAAGCAATTTATAGCAATATTTCTGCAGCAAGTAGTGTTCATAAAACACTAAAAATCAGGTTTGTTTAGACACTGATGACCTCCCCGCGGCTCTTTCTAGAGAAAATCCGGGTTGAGGGAGGGATAAATATATTTGGAACCGTGTTTCAAAACACACGTGTCATTTGGCTTCTGTACAAACGGTGGCAAAATTCAATTCATAAAAGTAATGCTACGAATCCACTTAAAAAAAAAAAAAAAGCAAAACAGAAAAAAAAACCAAAATAAGTCAACGATTAAGCTGCTGAGCACGACGAAGTCTCTGAGTCTCCAAGTGTTTTCCACATCAGGCGCCGTGAAGGATCATCCCTCGTGGGTGCGAGGGTCGGGGGGTCGGATCGGGATCAGTCCAAGGCGATGTTTTCGTCCTGCCTCCCCCCTTCACACCCCGTGTAGTGTTTGGGAGAAAAGCAGCTCCATTCCAGCTCCAAAGCTCGGGGCGAAGAGAGGAAGTTTTTGTCAGTTTGGCGATGAAAAACTACCTTCAAAACCAGTCACCAGCTACACGTGGGTTTTCTTTAATAAATGCTGAGGGATTTAGCGTAGCCCAGGAGAGGGAAAGGGAAACAACAGTCTGGGAACAAACAAACCTTCGGGCTTCCTGGGAAGTGGCAAATCTCTAGTCCTTGGCCAGGCAGCGAGAGCAGTGCATCCCCCCGTCTTCGCCGCCCTTCTCCAGCACCAGCACTCCCGAATCCCGGCAAGATTTCCAATTCTTCTAGGAGATTTCCATCCCCTCCCCCCGCAAGAGGCTATATTTGGTATTTAAACACACAAGAGTGGCTGGGGAGGGGGTACAAAAAAAAATAAAAAATAAAATAAAATAAAATGCAGTATCCAGGCGCTGGGGAGGAGGGTGGTATATTCTTTGTGGCAGATCCTTGCTCGTGCTTCCAGGAGAGCTGGGCTTCTTTGGAAGGGAGGCGGCGGTGCCGAGGCTGGATGGAGCCAGGCTCCTCTGGCTCCTCACGGGTCCTGGATGGATCCACGCTCCTCTCCCTCCTCACCGACACATCTCCTCCTCGCCGCCCCGCCGCTGCTCACACCGAGACTCCACAAAATCCACCCCTCCGAGCTCAATCCAGTTCTCGCCTTTTCCTTCTTTTTTTTTTTTTTTCCTCCTCTTTTTTCTTTTCCTCCTAGGAGCGAGCAGCAGGAGACGGCAGGGGCGGGGAGGCAGAGCCTTCTCCCCGCGCCTCCCACACGGCGGAGCGGGGAGCGATCCCCTCCTCACCCTCTCCCCTAACTCTGACCCCGGCTCAACTCTCCGGTCTCCCGGGCGGCGGAGGCAGCGCGGCTCAGCCCAACTTTGTCCCTCCAGCAGTGCAGCTTAGGGGCTGGCGAGGCGAAAAGGCCGAGCCGGGGGATTCTCTCCGGGCGGCGGCGGCCGTGCCTAGAGCCCGCCGAGTGTCGCTGGCAGCGCGGAACAGCCCTCGGTGCCCTGCTGCCGCTGCTCCCCCGTGGTAATCTCATATCTACCCATTCACCCGTGTGGCGTGTGGAGAACCGGCCCAAGATGGCGGCGCCCGGGCGATTGTTTTTGTTTCCTCTCCACCTCCCCCTCCTTCCCCACGGCCGCGGCGGCCGCCCCGGATTGACAGCCGAGCCACCCAGTCACAACGCGGAG
>JANRGV010000104.1:34889571-34921770 GCA_024734035.1 Alethe castanea | reverse complement strand
TCTCCAGGTCACATTTTGGGAGGTGTTCCTGTGAGATCTCTGAACACTGCAGTGATCTCCAGGTCACATTTTGGGAGGTGTTCCTGTGAGATCTCTGAACACTGCAGTGATCTCCAGGTCACATTTTGGGAGCTGCTCCTGCCCCTGTCTCAGCTGCTCCTTGTGACACTGGGTCGCTCCAAAGCCATTCCCACAGCCCAGATTTCCCTGCAGACAGCAAACCAACCCCCCGTGCATAGCTGGGGCCAAAATAGTCCCAATATTCTCTTTCCTGCTCTACAGAGACTCCTGAAATGCGGGGTGAGATCATTGCAGCCTTTTGGGGTTTGCTGCAGTTTCCTATTTCCTTCGGGCTCTTTTTAAAGCCGGGCTGTCCTTAGGGAGTCACTGCTGGGTGCTGGTGTGCCCAGGATCCCTGCAGGCATCCTCACAACCCTGCACAACATTTTTAGCTTTGTGGGGGATCAGAAGGTTCAGCAGGGACTTGCTGACATTCTCGGGAAGAATCCAGTGCTGGGCTAAGGATGAAGAGTGGCAGAAAGCACTTCTTAATTAATCATCAACAAAGGAATTAATGCCAGCACAGTTTGTTTTATTTTTAATTCTCTATGTTCACTGTAAAGAAATCCTGTGAATTATTTTATTTTGCACCAGGTCAGGATCTAACCAGCTGAGCCTCAAGTAGAAATAGACTGGCAGGTCCCAATAAAGATCTACTGGAAGAAATTTATTTACACTCGTGTAGCAAACACTACACTGAGTAATGTGTTGATAGCCTGTGAGTATGTTTTTATTTGCTGCCATAAATCAGCTTGTTGCAGTCCATTTAATATTTCCAATCCCTCATCATTATAATGATTCTTTACAAATCAAGAATTTTGAGGGATATAAGGTGCATTTTTCATGTGAGGGCTCCAGCTGAATTTCCATGTCCTTGTGTCGCAGATGCCTTTGTGTCATGAGATCTTTTATTAAAAAAAAAAAAAAAAAGCACACTGTTCCTATGCCAAATATTCTTTTGGAAAGCTATTCTTGCTCCCACCCTCAATAGTAACAAGAAAATACTGCACTAGGAGTTATTTTTAAGTGGCTGGAAATAGCATCCATATTATTTCAAGCCACTGATGTATAAAATCTTTGGAAGAAAAGAACGGCCACTTGTTTATTGCAGGTTGTTTGTTCCCATTTGTTCATTCTTCAATTTTAGAAAAGTGCCATGTGAACAAAAATTACCATCCAAGATAATTTGTAAGCACCAGGCACCCTCATGTACAAAAAAAATTATAGAAATGAGAATTGCTATTATTGTTCTCATTTCTATTGGGATTAAACAAAACAACAAACCTTGGTATCCTTGATTCTTCCAGGCTGAGATCTGTCTGTTAGAGCAGTTCTCAAAAACTTGGAGAATCAATCCAACAGAAAAATCTTTTCCTTCTATTAACAGAAAGGAATGAGGATTTATGCACAATATACTGGGTCCATTCATTAAGTTTTACAGGTGTTTAAAATATTACATCAGAAAAAGGTTTGGTGCATTAGAGAAATTCAGAATGGAGATTGTATCAGACATTAAATAATTGAGATTTTCAGCTGTATCACAAGGGGTGTAACACAATTTTACAACTGCCATATTTGTGCAGGAGTTAATCATGGTGCCTGCAGAAATTAAGAATTGTATTCCAGCAACACAATTTATTTCTTTTCAGTTCAGACACCTTCTATAGATATAAATAATTAATGAAATTCAAGAAAAAAAAATGTATTTTCTACAGCTTTATGTAGGTAGAGAATTTAACTGAATCCTCAGTATATTTCCAGTGTCACAGTCAGCTTATGACTTCAAAGACAACAGAATTTGTACCATATGTGTCAGGAGTAGCTTGAGAACATGTAAGATAACATCTTAAATGCACTCACACTGTGCATTTCACTTTTTAAAATTATGTTCTTCAAAGGAGAAGTTTTTGCTGGATGCTGTTACGCTCCTCATTCCAAGCGTAGATGCTCCTAAGAGCATTAAAATAAATGGTCAACTCCTTTAGCAATGTTTACTTGTGAATTTTAGTTCATTTTATAGATACTTTCTATCTGTAATTAGCTCCACTGCCTATTCTATAGCCAGAATCAATTACTCCTACAATAACCAGCAATGGAGTTTCTGGAATTCTGAAATCTGTACTTGCAAGAAAAAGAAACACGTGAGGATGCATCCAGAATTCCCTTCTCCAAGAGTTTCTTTGATGGAGAACATTTTATTTTTCCCCTCAGCCAAGTGTGTCTAATCAGATCCTCCCGAAGCAATGCCACGCATGCAGTGCCTGTCCCATAATTCTCCTTGGAGACAGTGCACAGCTGCTCAGGGAGTATTAGCTGCTTCTTAGGCTTGGTCTTTTCTTTCAATAAAAATCCCAGATGGCCAGGGGTCTTTCACAGCACCCTGGTAAATATGAGCCTGCTTCAGGTGGAGAGGTGATCTAAGTCCATATAATTCTGCTTTAAGTGCAAAAATCCCACATTGAGCTCGATTACTGCCTGTTTTTCTCCAGTCCCTCAAGTGGCCAGACTTGATCCAAAGGCAGGAGTGGCTGGAAACAGGAATTATTGAGCCTTAGGAAGCATCCTGGAGCCCTACAAACAGTGACAGCTCTGCAGGGGTGTGTTTGTCCAGGGAACTCTTCCAGCTTTGGGCCTGAGTCCTGGGAAGTGCTTGAGGCTCTTCCAGAGCTCCCAGTGTGCCCAGTTTGCCTCTGCAGTGCTGCTTTCCCTCTGCTCACATCCTCTGGGAGCCAGGGGAGACTTTCCTTCATCAGGGACTGCTGGTCTAGGAGGGTCTGCTGCTGGTTTTGGGGTGACAGCACATTCATACATCACACATCACAGATAGCTCAGATTCTAAATGAGCTTCTCCCTTGAGAAAGAGTAATTAGGGACAGGAATTTGGTCAATATTCCCTTGCAGGCCTGTGCACCACGAGTTTTAAAGGAAGGACTGGATTTGGCTCTCAGTGCTCTGGGCTGGGTGACAAGGTGGGATTGTCACACGTTGGACTCAGTGATCTTGGAGTCCTGTGCCAATGATTCTGTGATTCTCTGCTGTGACATGGGGACACATCCCAACAGAAGGCTGGGATCTCACAGAACTCTCTGCAGAGCAAGTTTCCACCAGTTTGTCCCAGGTGTTGCTGTCTCATTCCAGCTCAATCCCATCCACACCCAGCAGGAGGAAAAAGAAACTGAAGCTGGGGATGCCTCAGGGCTGGAGGAACACAGGGCAGGGATGGACACAGCACAGAGCCTGGGATGGGGCTGGGAGCATTACTACAATTAGTGCTGCTGGATAGCAACTTGGCTCTAGACATTGAACTTTGAGATCCTTGCAGAGAATTGGAGAATTTTCCAGCCCCAGGGGTTTGCTGAGAGCCCTGAGCCCAGCTGACAGGGTAGGACTGCAGCTGCCATGGGTTTGCCAGGCTGTTGGAAGCACCACGTGCTGAACTCCACAATTTCCTTTACGTGGCCTTGTCAGGTCAAAGTACCCCACTGCCAACTGATTTAACAAGTCAGACTTGAAACTGCTTTCTGATTGTACCTTAAATTTCTCCCTTCCTACTTCTAAGGCAGGTTATTGCCCCATAAAGCCAACGACAGAACTCCAGGGAGTGAAATACAATTGCAGCACTAATATTTATCCCATTGAAAAATGAATAGGCAGGACTCATTTTCCCCCGATTTTTCAGAGTTGTGTTAAGCTATGCTCTCTATATCTGAGTTTTTTTCAAACTTTTAATGACTTTTCATTCGTCCCTGCTCACTTAAATTTTTTATTATTCTTCCATGAATCTCCTGTCATTAATTTAAATCTTTGTGGCAATGACAATCCTCAGCTGGAGTTTCAGCATATGTAAGTTTGTATCACTTCAGTTTTATTTTCCTGCCAAGCTCAGTTCTCACTCACAGAGCTGCTCTTCACCACTACCTTGATGACTGGGTTTTATTTATTTTACTTTTCTCATGAAGAAACATTTCAGATAAATTTCTTTTTAGGGTTTTTTTTTTTCATCCCGTTCTATCAGTTTTCTTTCTCTCTTATTCCTCTTTAAAACATTTTTTATCATTCGTCCTTAAAACTGCAACATCTTCTGAGGGATTTTTTCTTCTTAGACTTCATTTTCATGTTGGTTACTTTTTATTCCAGAACACATCATAAAAGAGCTCAAAATCCAGCCTATTGCCAGTCTTTGTGGAATAGTCTAGACTTAACAGTTCATTACATTTGCCTTTAACGACTGTTTTGCATTCTGCTTATTAGCACTATGTGTTTACTTTCAGTCTCTGTGTGAATGTGCAGCCTATGGACTCAGTATTGGATGGATATCCAGGAAACACCAGTGGATGGTGTGGAAAAAAATTAATTGTTGTCCCAATTGTTGATTGGAATTCAGTTCAGCTCTTGGGAAGGAATTTCTGGCTGGAAGGTGCTGATGCACAGGTTCCCAGAGGAGCTGTGGCTGCCCCTGGATCCCTGCAAGTGTCCAAGGCCAGGTTGGATGGAGCTTGGAGGACCCTGGGATAGTGAAGGTGTCCCAAACCATTCCATGATTCTGTGATAACAACAAAAATGGTTAAATCAGACAGATTAAAGGATCAGAAATCCTTCATGGTCAGGCAAATTCCCATTGATCACATTAGCAGGTGAGGAGGAGCCTGCTGCTGATGTCTTTCAGGTGATTTTTTACTAAATTCTCCTCATTGAGGACAATTCTGGCTGTGCACTTTAGAGCTGTTGTCAGCAGCTCAGCCCCAAACATCTGCCAATCTCACCTGGAGCTGCAGATAATCCAAATGATAAGGGGATATTGATAAAACCTGAGAGCACTTGACCACGCTCAGCTTTGGCAGTGCTGTTGCATTATTCTGGAATTTTTAATGGAAATTTAGAAATCTGTAGCTCTCTTTTAACTCCACATTGAATTTTGAGACAAATCTTTATTTTGGGCAAAGTAATGCATTGCTTCTGGGCTTTGAATTGTTGAGATTTAGTGCTGTACAAAAAGGTTTTTAAAGTGGCATAACTTCATCTAAGCTTGTACCTAAGGTCCAGCTGGTCCATTTAATGTTGGTGTGTTCCTCATACTTTAATTAAGTTTTAATTTTGATCCTCTGCACCTGATAATTTTCCCAGGAAGTTGTTTCCTACTGGGGGGGGGAGGTGTAGGCTGGAGTTTTCCTTTCCTCTGTCCTGCAGCTCCATCCATCTCTGCCTGGGTCTGTTTATGAACCACTTTGGCACATTGGGGCTGGGTGGAGCAGTTGAGATCTCAGGAGTTTCCAGAAATCCTGCTCAGCTCAAGGCTGGGAAGGAGCCAGAGTGGAGTGGAGCTGCTTTGGAAAAGTGGAGCTCTGTCCCTTAACCTTTCATTTCAAGGAAGCTGTATTATTCTCTTCCCTTTCTTCAGGCTTTTGCATACTTTCTACAAAATTCTGGAAGCAGAGAACAAGGAAAACCCCTTAAACTTCCAACCAACTCAGGAATTTATCCTGCAGATTCATTTTCCCTGTGATTTTAGACAAATATTAACCAAGTCCATTGAACCTTGATATAACACAACTTGAATTTTGGCAATTGCTGGTAAAACCAGTTCTTATCACCCTGGACAACTGACATTTGAATTTATTTTTGGTTTTTCTCAATGGGAATTTTGGGCTCCAGACTATTTGTGTGCCCCTGTAATCTTGGAATGCTTAGAACCTGTTCCTTTTTGGATGTTGGGAACAGTGGGCAGCACACAAGTGTGACTGTCACCAAATTTTGCTCAAAGGGGCCCCAAATCTTTGTTATCTTCAAGAAGGAAGGCAAGATCATTAAAAGTAATTATCCAGTGCCTGCTACTTGTTAATTACTTGTAAGTTCATTATTTTAGACTATGCTCAGAGTATATCCTGCCTGGGCAGTAGCCTACAGGTTCTGAATATAATTTCATTGGTGTCTTTGAAGCACTCTATTACCTATTTAAAAATACTTCAAAGTGTAATTATTTTGATGATTTTTAATCCTACAGGATGCATTGCTAATTATTACTGATATTATAAATTTATTTTATTGTATGGGGTGGATTTTGCCTGACGAGTTTTGGGGTTTTAATTAAAAGTTCTAATGGATTTATCACTAATAACTTTGGGCTCTGTTAACTGGAATGCTAATCACCTTTTCTTCCCAGTATTTTCTGGGGGAGATGTGGGCAATCAGAGAAATGATTCAGTCCCTTTCAGCTGCCTGGAATGGGATGATTTCTACCTTCCAGAGGAGGCTGAGACCTGTCATGGATTGTCCCACGGAATTGGTGTTGGACAATCAAGGCTCTCACTCAGAATTTGTCCTCTAAAACGAATAATTCCATCAGCCAGGATGTGACAAACTGATGTGACCTTGCAAACTTCTATTTATCAATATGATTGTGCTCCAAAAGTAACCAAACTCCCAGGAAACTTCTGCCCAGTGTAGGTCCTGGAAATATGGAAAGAATTTGAAATATATGAGAAATGAGGAGGGGAAGTGAAAGAGGGGTCTGAGAACCAGGATTGAGGAGGTGGATCCAGATGTGGACCAGGAGTGGGGCTGGCTGGAAGGGGTGCAGGGTGCTGGAGGCTGTGGGGAGCAGGAATTTGGGTGCAATGGAGCACTGGGACTTTGGGGTTTCTTTGTAAGTCTGCCCTTGGACATCACAACCCTTTCATATCTTACAGCATTATTTGTTAAATCCATATGTTAGTTAAATTATTAAATACATTAAATCTGTTAGAAGTCTCCTAACAGCCCTGGCTTTGCTCTGAGCTATAAAAGAGTCTGTGTTTAAAGATAATTTTTGAGCCCTGACATTGCTGTGCTGGGTCTGCTCATTAAGAGAATGTCTTAATTAAACCCTTTCCTACCAGCAAAACCACGTCCATTGGAAGATTTGTAACCCAGAGTGGGGAAAGCTGGGATTGGTAGGGATGTGAGGATGAGCTGTGAAGGGCAGAAAGGTTTGGAAAGGTTGGAAGTCACTGTGGAGCTCTGCATGGGACACTTGGCAAAAGCAGGGGCACAGAGCAGTGACACTGCTGAGAAAAGCTGGAATATTGGTCATGCTGGAGATGGGAATATTTTAGCAGCCATCTGGTTATAGTCAATGTGTCCACTCCTGAGGCCTTCAGAGCACACAGTGAGAGAAATCCTACAGCTCTTCCCATTCTTTCACCTCTTACATTCCTTCCCAGGAAGAAAATACTCTGGAAGAAATGCTGGGAATTCAGACGTTTCGCCACATTGCACAACAAGGTCGATTAAAAAAATCCCCAACAAACCCAAACGGGCAAAAAATGTTCTTTATTAAGACACATTTTGAAGCTTTCTGATAATGCCGCGATTTAAAGGAGCCCAAGACATTTAAATGTCTGAATTATATTGGATATTTATAGGAGAAAGAGGAATAAGCACTGCCCTTCTTGGGAAACGGAGAAGGGATGGGACAGTGTGGGTTAGCCTGGCTCTTACCTCCCCTGTTTAACTGCAGTTGGGATGTTTTCTCATCACCTCACCTCTGAGATAAAGCCCAGAGCCTGGATCTGAATTAGGAATATACAAAAAGAACGTGCATGAGGCAAGTTCTTTGTGCACAGAATAATTCTGAGGTAAAATGCTATTCCTTGCACATTGCTCTAATGCTGCGAGCCAATTGAACAGAAAGTTTGCTCCTGTAAACCAATTTACTGATTAAAAAATGGCACACTCTGCTCATCACCTCCATCAGGGCATCTTGAACTCCTCTGCTGACTTCCCCAGACAAATGCAAAGTGACATCTCCAAGCAAGAGCAGCTATTACTGGCACTCAGCACTTAATGCACTGACCCGGCGTTCCCTGCGTGACCTTGGCACCAGCAGGGGGATTAGGAGTGGGAGTGTCTCCCTCGCTTGTTTATTTCCTTGGAAATAGCCAGGTTGACAAACGAAAATTAAGCAAAATTTGAAATTATGAGCTGTGAGTTAAAATGAAACAATTTGTCTTGCAACCAGAAACTGAACACCCCCACCTATGTGGCTGCTACAAACAATGGGGAGAAATATTTTACTAAAAAACACAGGTGAGACCGAATAAATAAGTTTATTTCTTTTGAAACTACTCCATCCGAAGTTCAAAGAGATGATTAGTTGTGTCTATGTGGTTTAAATCTCAGGATTTCTGAAGCTCTGAACTGCTGCTGCACCACAGAATGTTCTGATTGCACCAACCTCCCCTATGAGTCTCTTTCCAGTAATCAGGAAGGCAAATTTCCTTGGGAGCCAGTGGGAGAAGTGAATTTATAGTTATTCCCTGCCAGCTGCTTAAAAAGCTGCCAGCTAATCTGTTTCCCCGCTCTTTTTTAGTGTCAAAGTTGAGATCTATCTCGATTTGAGCTGAATTCTTTGTGGAAAAGCTTGGTGATTGCTGGTGTTTTCCTGCTGGAAGAAAAACCCTTTCAACAGAAAACTTCTGAGCTCATTTTTTATAATCACACAATTTGTGGTGGAGCTGAGAGTGCTGAAAGAGTGAGAATGGGAGAATTACTGAAAATTCACACTGTCCACTCGTTCAAGGCACAACAATCACTGAGGGCTGTGGATTTTAAATACAATTTTTATTTTTTTATGGAGTTTTACCCCATTCTGTTGGTGAACAACATAGTTGTGAGCTGTGCTGCTGTACTTGGTGTGTGTACCTGGTGTTTGTATGATAAAAATTGCCTGGAATATGGATTCAATCGGCTCTGTCAGGATTTCCTTTCCTTAATGATGTGATGATCCTTCCCAGAGGAATTCTCCCCTCAGTCAATGCTTCATTGAGGTCCTTTGTTTTTACTGCTTGCACAACTGTGCTGCTATTTCTGCACCTTCTGCCCCATCTTCTCTAATTTTATTCTGTCTTCAAAGTCTGAGATTTGTCCCATCCCTGGAAGAGTCCCAGGCCAGGCTGGACAGGGTTTGGAGCACCCTGGGATAGTGGCAGGTGTCCCAGCCCATGGCAGGGGTGACACTCGATGGGCTTTAAGGCCCTTTCCAATCCAAATCATTCCAGAATTCTCTGATCCTGCCGTTTTGTGTGTCAGCTTTCCTTTCTTCTTATAGAAAAGGTGAATTTGGGACAATTTCTGGAAGCCATCAGTGCTTGACAGATTCAGGAAATATCTGTTCCTTTCCCAGTTTGTCCCAGACTTCCCTTATAATCCAAAAAAAGACTTTATGACTTTCGCTACAGAACAGAGAGTAATATAAAGGATTTTTTTAATAGTACCTGTTGCAGTACTTAGGAATAATTAATGCAAATATGTAAATGTCAGGAAGGCATGGGTGGGTAGAAGCCATGTCTTATCTTTCATTCTGGTGAGCAGCACTGGTCAGGACTATTACAAGAAAGTAAAAAGCATTGTAGCATCATAAATAATTGCACAGCACAATATTCCTCCATCCTCCATACATCCATCTGTGTTTTTCCTGCATGTTCCACACATCTGAGCACCATTCCAGGGAAAGGGCAGCTTGTACAGCCCCAGCCCTGCAGCTGCTGGCTCCCCTGGGAGCAATCCCTGCTGCTGGGTTTGGCACAGCCTTACCCTAACGGGTGGAGCTTTCAGCAGGAATTTTTTGCAAGGTTAATTTTCAGAGTCTTGATTATTCGTTAAAATCTTTCTCCTAAAAATTTTGTCTTTAAAAATTCCAGAGAAAGTATCCCAGGCAAACTTTCTGTTCAAACTTTTACCTCGAGGTTTTTAAAACAGTTTCAAGGAGTAGGTGGAAAAGTCATTAGCAGATCATAATCACTGCTTTGGTATTTGCTTTAGAAATTCAAAATGCAAAGCAATCTGCAGAGCATCTCTCAGGATCAGGTGAATTTTCTTTTTGGGACTGTTACTTGGATATGTGGATATTCCTAATTTTTGATCACATCCTTACAGGTGTACTGTGCTACAATCTGGAAACAATATAATTTGGAGTAATTTCTGCAATAGTGTTTCATTTCTGAGTGGGTGATTTTGGTTTGCTCCACGTCTTAAACACAGAGGAGCAGCCTGGTCCTGAGTTACACAAAATCCTTTGGGAAAAACTCATAAAGAACAGCTTGGTTATTCCAGGCATTTATTAACATCCCTGATTTCTTCAAACTCAACACCAGCAGTGCCCTTCCCAGTGCTGAAATCAAAATGGTTTCACAAGTTATTCAACAGGAAATATGAGAATTGATAGTGTATAAAAAATGGAATTATTTTACCTGATAAACTGGGCCTGATTTGACTCATTTCAATCTCAAAACTATAAGTTAATAATTTGATTGTTGGTTGCAGCATCCACTGCAACACTGGATGTGGAAAGAGCTGTTGTTTAAACAATAATTTAGAAACATTGGTGCTTCATACTTAGGAAATCCATTCCTACCCACAAATAATCCAAATGCAAACCCTTCTCTGCCAAACCTGTTGGTTTTGAGGTGATGGCTCCAAATCCTTCCCTTCAGCCTTGGCTGGGTCCTCTTGTGCAACTTCCACTGTAAAAGTCAAGGAATTTCACCTTTCCCAGTTCTTTCTGTGCAGAGTTTGCACATCCCCTCCCATACCCATCATTAATAAAGCACATTTATTCCTCAGCTGACAATTTTTCATAGCAGCTTCCAAGGCAGCATTCCTTTTGTTAAAAGCCTCAATCATATCTGGAGTCATTAAGGATGATAATTACCTCTGGAGGGTTAGAGCAGCGCTGCTGCTGCAGGAATTTAAGGTGTGTTTTGCTGCTTTGTTTCTGATTTGATTTTCAGTTGCTTCAGTTCAGGTGTGAAAGTGGGGATTAAAGCTGCAGTGACCCAATTGTAGTTATTGCAGCTGTTAATCACCAGTGATTCAAAGATATTTAAAGGCAGTTGGTAGCTGGGAAAATGAATAAAATATTTTCATTGGCAATTCATCGTAGAAGTCTTCAATGGTCTTTATAAAAATCAACACTTGGGAATCGTTAAAAAATGCTCGGGATTACCTCTTTTCTGCTCAGGCAGGCACTGTGGGTGCAACATTCCTAATTAATTGTTACAGAATATGTGGAATCACATCCATGTTTATCGTGGCCATGTGACCACGTGTCCATGTGACAAACTCTCCTTCAACTTTTTCACTGAGCTGCCAGAGGTGACCTCTGGAATGGGATTGGATGTGGTGCCCTCACACTGGATGTGGGAGCACATGGAGCTAATCCATGTTCCTGTTCATCTCCACAGCGTTGCCTTTGCAGGAAATACGGTGATTTAAATGCCAGCAGAGTTATTTTACTTCTGATCATTTTCGGCAAAGCATCCAGTTAATGTGCTTATCCAGCAGGGTTGGCTATTCCATTCATCCAAAGGGACATTCCAGAGGAATAAGGCTGCCAGTTTTAAACTGGGGATGGTTTCATGCTCCAGGCAGCAGGTTGCATTTCCCAGACGGACATGTAGACTCTCTGGAACCACAGGTTCAGGTCCTGGCAGCCAGCCCTGCCTGGGGACACACGTGACACTCCTCTGGTCCCCTGAGTGTGGCTCTGCTGAAATCCCACACACTCAGGGGGAAAAAACAGCTTTATCCCCTGCCAGGGGTGGGCACTGACAGCTACTTGCTGACGCTCTGGAACTGCCTCTGCTCCTGTTGGAACAGTGAGAGGAAATGAGAAACCATGAGTTAATCAGGGTGGTGGAACAGGCACTCAGAACCTCCCTTCCCACAAAATCTGGAAAATTTTGACAGAAAATAGAGGTTTTGCTCCAGAACTGAACAGGGTTGGGTTTGGGAAGAAGAATGTGGGAGTTCAGGTGTTACCTGACCTCAGCATCGAGGTGGTTGTTGAGCTGCACTCGATTGTTTGGTGAGGTCTTAATTATAGAAGTTGTGTGCAGAGGTCAAGCAGGCAGAGAAGGCTCTGGGAGACCTTGTTTTTGTCTTTCAGGACTTAAAGGGGGCTTGTAGACAAGTGGGACAGTGATTTTTTTACACAGGTAGGCAGTGACAGGACGCAGGGAATGCCAGAGGGCAGGGATGGATGGGATGTTGGGAAGGAATTCCTGGCTAGGAGGGTGGGGAGGCCCTGGAATGGAACTCCCAGAGGAGCTGTGGCTGCCCCTGGATCTCTGGAAGTGTCCAGGGCCAGACTGGATGGGTTTTGGAGAAACCTGGGATAGTGGGAGGTGTCCCTGCCTTCCAGGGGATGTGACCAGATGGGATTTAAGGTCCCAAAGCAGTCTGGAATTCTTTGAATAAAGAATTCTGTCCCTTCTGTCCCAACTGAAAAACTGCTTGGAAATTCTCACAAAATGGGATACCAACATCTTGGCAGAGGACTCTTTTTTAGGTAAATATTTTGACAGAGAAATCAAGTCTCACCTTGGATGAACAGAGTAGGATTCCAGCACTGCCCAGGTGCCATTTCATAAACACCCCAGGTATTGATTTTAATCTCCTTTGTCTCAGAACTTTGAAAGAAAATAGGAAGAAGAGTGGAGAAGTGCAGGGAGAGCTCTGTTCTGTGTTTTGGAGGGAAAAGGGGCAGTTTTTCCTGGATAGCCAAGTAGGAAAGCTCCTGGATTTTTAACTGCTCTTTAACTGCATGGCTCCATCCATCCCAGAGCTGATTGACAGCTGGGCAGGGTCTGCCTGCATTTATCAGTTCTGTGCCTGAGTGCTGAGCAAACACCTCACAGCAATATTTTCATAGATCAAATATGTTCTTTTCCAGCAGTATTTTGACAATATTTTAACCCTGCCCCATCCCTGGTTGCTGCTAAAACTCTGTGTGAGAGCTCTTCAAGAATCCCTCACTTCAAATAGAGGCTGAACTGCAGATGTCTTAAAAATTTGGGACAATTATAATAAAGTGTTTTGGATAACAATGAGGGGGAAAAAAATCCCTAAACTTTAATGGTTGTTTAAGATTTTCACATAGGGGATACAGTGTATTTTTTAATATTATTTTTGGGGTTTTTTATGTGTAACAGAACAGGTGTCTAATACTGGCACAGATTTTTCTGTGTATCCTGGAGATAGTTGAAGGTCTGATTGAACACTGGTGAATCCGAAACACATCAGTGGATTGAGCAATGAGTAAAGGATTAAAAAAGTCTGTATGTGACAGCAGCAGCTTTCCAGGGACACATAATTTTAACAACTGTTGCTCTTGTGCAGATGGTGTTAATTTAGCCTTAAAATGCTGTCCCAAGGAGTGTGGCTGATCTCCAGGGGGGTTGGGGAAGTCCTGCAGCTTTACTCCATGGAGCAATCCTGTTGAATTAGATTTTTGCTGAAATAGTAGAAGGGAAATGGCAACAATCAGTTCTGCTGTAGTTTAATTTGGAAGGATCCCCTCCCACTGTGAGTCCCTTGCAGGAATCTCTGCAGCCTGGCCAGAGCAGGAATGGTGCAGGGAGATAAAACAGCACCAGGTAACCATTTCTAAATGAGCAATAGAATAAAAATGAGTCTGGAAGAAAAGAATAATCTCGTTATTGTAAGAGGTGTTCAGCAGCATGGTGTCAATCATTCCCATAGTTCCATAATTCAGAAATTTAGCTGTGATATCCAACTGTGCTCCAAGTGATCCTCAGACATGACCAAGTGTAAGTTCTTGTAGGTTTTCTTACATTCTAAAAAGTTTATTTTATTTCTACAGGTGCATTTTTAAGAGTTTCATGCTTGGGGAGAAAAAAAAAATCATTTTTTAGAAGAAGCAATTTTACCTTTTCTACTAATACAGTAATAATCCAGGCTTTTAGATTACTGCTCCTGCATTTCACTGAAATGAAAATTAAACAAACTTCAGCCTAACTAGAATGGGTTGCACAAAAGTAAAAACCTAGGGAGAGGGAAAAGCTATTAAGAGATTTAAGCACACAAGGAACAAGACCTTTTAGAGGAGATTAAAGTGTGTGACAAGCATTAGTATTTCAAGGTGCTGCGATCTCCTCCTGGATTGATGTGCCTCAGAATGAGATGAGGCACATTAAAAGCTGAAATCATTCAAGCTGGTGTGAGACTGAATAGGAGCAATTACCAAATAGTCAGGCATTAAATAAAATGTGTGATTTTTGGGAACATGCAGCACAGGAGCCTCGGAGTGATCAAACACCGCGGCTTCGAACCTTCCTCTTGAAATCCAAATTTCAGGACACAACACTTCTGGGGGAAGCTGGGAAGCTGGAAAGGAGCAGCTCCAATTTGGATGTTGCTGTCTGGCACTTGGTGTGGTGAGAAAGCATTACTGACTGAGAGAGAATAATTACCGTGGTTAATCAGCATTATAAGGGCAGCAGGTGCAGGTTGGAGCGGTGTCACGGTGCCCAGGTAGCTCTGGGTGCTGCTGGGGGGTGAGGACTGACCCACAGACTCCATCAGGAGGCTTTTTCTGCATTAAAGAGCCTTATTCCCCCCTGAGCATTAGAGCAGAATCCTCTTAGGCCCCGTTCAAACAGTTTGTCTGGGCTGTAAGTCGGGCACAGCAGTTTTCCTGGGGGGTTTAGCTTAAAGCGTGGCCAGCTGGGATTAACCAGCAAGCCCAGCTTGCCACTGCTGGGGCCCAGTGGGGATCCAGGCCTGGGAGCCTCCAAGGTGGGGTGAGAAAGCAGAAAAAAAACACATCAAAAAGTTGTTTGTGAATAGATGTAAACAAAGCACTGAGTTATTGGCAGTGAGGAGAATCATCTTTCTTAGCCTTGCTCCTGCTTCTCCCAAAAATCCCAAAAAAGCTGGTCCTTAGCAGAAGTGGGAGTTTTCCTGCCCATGGATTGATTTGCTTTCACTGAACTCAGCTGAAGTTTTGTCCCTGAACTGAGCAGGAGGCTCAAAGACTATAAAATCCTATAAACTCATTAAAAAGATACAAACTTGGGTGTGTATTTGTACTGAAACTTTAAAAAGAAGGATTTGGCTCATTAGCACTGCTGGAAAGTTCATGTATGAAATGAGAGCAAATGGTTTTGGTGAAATTAACACTTTTAAACCTTGGAAACATCAAATAAAGTCATTGTTACTGGTTTTGGTTTCAAACTAGAAATGTTTCAGCCTGAGTTTCAAAAGGAAATCAGTTCTGGAGTGACCTGGGGAATGGATGAAGTTTGTTTCCCACATTTTTCCCTGGTAACTCTCTGAGCACCTCCCATTGATATTTTATTTTCTTGGTGAAACGTGCCAGAAACTTCAGCAGCTGTGCAAGTCTGCTCTTTACTTCTTTCACCTGAACTCATAACTTGGACATTAAAGCCCACTCTTACCCACAAGTTCCTCACCATTTAATGACCTAATAAAAAAAAATGAAAACCCTTGTTTGTTTAGTAGAGCTAAAGATATATATTTTATTATATTTTATTATTACTTCAGCCTGGTGGCTTCCCCAGGGAGCCCAAATAAAACCAGCACAAGCTGCCAGTGACATTTGAGAGCTCACTATGTTCTGTTAATGAGAATCATGCACTAAAGCTGCCTTTTTTTGGTGGCTACAGTTAAAAATATCAGAGAGGGTCTCAGGACATTTGTGTGGCTGTAATTGCAGCATATTTATCAGAGCAGAATAGCCACAGAAGGAGCAACAAATTCAGGGCTGCTCAGAGCCCAAGGAGCTGCAGTTTTCCCAGGAATTATTTATTGAGCAGCCAGAATTGAACATATGAAAGATTTTCCTGCAAGAACTTCTGGATGGTTTTGGATAGAATCAATATATTGATAATAATGTTAATAATGGTATTAATAATAAACCCCTAAATTAAACACACTTATTTAAAGCTGCATTCAGGAAGTTGCTCATGAGCATCCCATAAATACCTGGAATATTTTCTTATTTTAGCTAAACCCAGATTAAGTGATTTCCTATTCTTTGGTTCTAAACTGAAGTTATAAATTCCCATCCCTAATACACTTTGCTGATTAAAAAATCTCAGTCATGATTTTGAGGTTTGTTTCTGGAGACTTTTTCAGAAACCTTGGATGGAATTGTTTGTGATATTTGGTTTGCAGTTGGAAATCACAAGTTTTTATTTGTTAAATAATAATGTTTCTGAATATTTTACTGGTGCTGGAGGGGGAGTGGTGTTTAAATCAGAGTCAATCCACAGGTTGGATACCTTTCCTGGACATCTGGTCCAGAGTCAGATTTTAGTTATATTTTCTTACAGGAAACAGAGAAAATTTGTTCACACTAAAATTTGTTGCTGTCTTCTGTTCATGTCCCTTTTAGTAGGAAAAACTTTTAATATTTCTCTAACAAAGTTCCAGTGCCAAGGGAAGGAATCATTAAGGATGACAATTAATGGGAAAGTTTTCAAAGTATCACAGACCTTTTTTGGAAAATAATTGATGATAATTCATTTTTTTTACATTCCTATGACATATAAACTTCAAAATTTTATGGAAAAATTCACTCATGGAATTATACTAAATTTTATTTCTGTCTTGGGAATATCTTGCAAAACAGGGATGGACAATGGGATGTGCTGGTGGAGGTGATGTCAGGATTTGTAGAATTTTGCTGTATCAAAAAATATCTAAAAAATGTGACTGAGGTTTTTTTTTGCTCAGCCTCACATTGATGAGATAGAAAGTTTTGTGTTACATTGCAATACACAAAATTATAAATCATTTTTAAGCTCAGTAAAACCACTGCAGAGTGATAAGAAGTGGTGTTGCTGTGGAATTTCAGAACAGCTTCAAGAGATTGTTGTGGTGCCTTTACTCTTATGTTTTATGTAAAAAAGTAAACCATTATTATTTATATGCAAAGAAAGGAGAATAATTTTCCTCCTTCCAAGCCCCAGAATTACTCCTGGCAATTTTAGTGCTCTCACCCATGACCTTTCTAAACAGTGCAAGGTTGGTCTTGTTTGTTTTCTTGGGAGTTGCCTTTTAAAAATCAAATATTGTATTTCAATTACCCTGTACCAGCAGGTTGTATGCAGAGGAAGTTACAGGAACTTAATAATAGTAATAATATTATATTGATATATTAGTGCTTTATCACTAAAAGAGTGATAAGTTTGGCCACCATTCCAAAAAATAGAGCTGTACATGAATTTCAGTTGACACACTGTAAATATAAAGTAAAAATAAAAATGTAGAATGTTTATTCTTACATATTTCTTTAATTATGGATTAATTTTAGAATTTGAGGGGGAAAAAAAGGGATGTTATCTGTGTTATTTCTTTGGCATTTTGTTATTTGTTATTGGGTGTTGTTTCTTTGGCAGTGTTAGTAGAGCTCTTGGAAAAGCTGAACAAAATCCTGTGTTTGAATCCTGCCTTTCTGCTTTGATCTACCACAAAATGAGCAGGCAAACTCCTGGAGTTATTATGGAAGTAGGTTGAGCCTGTGTGAGAAATCTGAGAGGAAAACTCCTTCATTTCATTACAGATGCATGAACTCCAGAGGTGTTCCCAAAATGCTGGCTATTCAAAGGAGGAATAAATAAATAAACAGAGAAAACTGCAGCCACTCCAGGTTTGTTGAGGGTGATGCATCTGTGTTTTCCTGGAGTGATTCCACACACAGATTCTGTACAATCCATTGTCTGTAATTAATAATATACTATTGATTAATAATTTTGATTAGTTTTTCTGCAATCATCCCTCATGCCAGCATTTGAACAAAGGCCTTTCTTTAGTGTTAGTGAAAAAAGCCTCATTTATCTATTAGAGGGAGCTGAGAGAACAATGCAGGCAGGGCTCCTTGGGATTGTGTGAGCAGAGGAGCCCACCAGGAGCAGAGTTTGGGAAGGACACTCTGGAATCCCAGAGGAGCTGCAGCCCCAGAGGCTCTGTGAGGACAGGGAATGGCTTCCCCTGGTGTTTTCCTGGGATATATTTTTCCTCTTACCTGATAGTTACATATCTATGTACACAAACAGCAGGGTGGGAATGCTGGAGCAGCTGTCTCCAAGCCTTTATTCCATCAACCATCAGTCTCATTTTACAGAACCAAGAAGGGGAGATGGAACAGCTTCAGCTGCTGGCACAACAGACCGAGTTTTCTTTGTTACAAAGTCTTTAAAAACTTTCTTGCCAATAGCAGAATATTAAAAGCTGACAAGGGTTTGCTCAGGCCAATTAATAAAGCTGCATGTACATCTTGCTTTGAGCAATACTTGCTTACAACAGCTTAAAAAAAAAGGATAAACTTCATTATTATATGGGGTAGGCAGTTTGGGAAGGTTGCACCTTCCTGAGACCTCAGCAGTGGGGAAGGGGAGAGGGAAACTTGTGGCCAGGAGTTTGGGATAAAAGGAGTTTGAAAGAAAAGGAGTTTGGGGTAAAAGGAGTCTGAAACAAAAGGAGTTAGGGTGAAAGGAGTTTGGGGTAAAAGGAGTTTGGGATAAAAGGAGTTTGGGATAAAAGGAAGCTGCACCATCTTAAATTTTGAGAGAGAGAGAGAAAACCTCACAGTCGACTCTGTGCCTTTATTAGCAGGAACTTGCAGGACTCTGTGGGCAGATAGTTTGTAAGGATAGTGCAGGAGCCAATCTTTCCCAATGAATTACAGCTCTGCTGATTACCAAGGGGTAGAAACAGCCTTGCCTACCCAGTGAGGATGGGTGTTATAGAAGAGTGGGTCAGCTGGCCACGAGTTGCAGTTGGAGCTTGGGACTGGGAGCCTGCTGGCTGTGCTGGGAGGAGGAAGGGACAGGCAGGGTTAGGGGGACAGGCTGGGTTAGCCAGTCCTGCAGGAGGAAGAAGGACACTTGCAGAGAGAAGAGAAGGAGTCAGTGCTGTATGGAGCTGCCTATGAGGGATGGAGTCAGAGCTGTAAGTAAAGAAGTCAGCTGAAAGAAGGCACGTGAAGTTTTTAATAAAAGACTGGTGGTGGTGCCGATGGTGTCCATCTCAGCATAATTATTACAGGACTCCTCAGTCTCCTTTATGGAGACTGGCTTTTCACAGCAGGATTTTCCCTACACTGGGTATGAGAAGTGTCCCTGCCCATGGCAGGGGTGGCACTGATGAGCTTTCAGGTCCCTTCCAACCCATTCTGAGATTTTCTGATTCCACAATTCTCCTCTTATTCTCAATTCTGCCTGAAAGGGACTCAAATTCCAGAGAAGCTGTGTGACAGAATTTGTGTGGAGTATGAAAGCAGAATGTAGGAAACTGCAGAACACAGAAAAGCTGTATTATATGAAAAGCTCCAGAGTATAAATTTAAAAACTCTACAAAATCTTTATTTATAGATTTCAGTTTTAGTCATCCAACTCTTTAAGGGCTGCAGACAACAAGACAGATGAGATTGCTCTGGGAAAATGCTCCCAGCACACCCAGCTCTTTCTATTTGGCAGATGGCTCAAGAAACGTACATATAACTCTATTTAGGAGTAATTTTTGTTTGTTACCAATTACTAAATATGTTATAAAGTCACTCTGTT
Source organism: Alethe castanea (assembly GCA_024734035.1). NCBI lineage: Eukaryota > Metazoa > Chordata > Aves > Passeriformes > Muscicapidae > Alethe > Alethe castanea. The sequence continues at coordinate 34,902,343 of JANRGV010000104.1, read as the reverse complement.
ACAGCCTGATTTGTAGTTGTTAACCTGAGCGTGGTGAAGCTGGAATGGGAACATCTGTATTTATTGCAGTTCATGGGAACAGAGAATCCCAGGATGTTTGGGTTGGAAGGGACCTTAAATCTCATCCCATTCCAGCCCCTGCCATGGGCAGGGACATCTTCCACTGTCCCAGGCTGCTCCAAGCCCTGTCCAGGCTGGTCGTGGACACTTCCAGGGATCCAGGGGCAGCCACAGCTTCCCTGGTCATCTGTTCCATTCTTAATGTTTTTTTTTCACTTTTATTTTCCTTAATTCTGTCAAAATCCAGGTGGGAACACAGATGTAGTTTAGAGATATCAGACAAGACCAGTAAATGACTGAAAGTAGATGTTTGGTGTTCTGTAACTTAAATATTCACCAGTAACTTGTAGCAGACCCCACTTTGTTCTCTTGACCAGAAAGCTCAATTTTTAAAATATTTTCCCTACTAGAATTTGCATATGGAAATGCTTCTTGCCTCAGTTTCTGGTGCTGTCCTTATTTGTGATGGTGACAATGACAACCTGTCCCCCTTGCAAGGAGCACAGCCCCATGTCTATGCATTTATTCCCAATAAATACAGCTCAATCCCAGCTGCTGGAATTTATGGGCTTTTGTTTTCAGGAAAAAATCTCAGATATAGATCAGTGTGTTTCAAACAAGTTGTAAACAGGCATGGTGTCTTTTCAAGTAGCTGGGGCAGAAATAATGATTCATGAACTTCAGTAAATATGGACTTAGATAATTTTAAACCTTTCAAGGACTATTTGTGTCTGTGCATTTGGGGAATCTGTAAATGAACCCCTCAAAATACAAAAAAAAGGTGACAGAAAGGTCTGTGTTTCATCTTCACCCCTCCAAGTCCCTCTGTACCACTGAAGTGAAAGAAAATTCCAGAGATAAATGTTCAAGGAGCAGGCTGACAACGATAATGAAGCTGTGGGCTATGACTGGAGAATAATGACATTTCTTGAAATGGCTTCGTGAAAGAAGTGGCAAAATGTGTCTGGTTGTTGACAGAAAGAACATAAGAGATGAGCTTGAGACCAGTAATTTTTTAATATGTACAGCATGGGTGTTTTATAACAAAATAGCATTATACTAAGTACTTAAGCTAAATACAAAAAAAAAAAATCAAACAAAAAAACACAAAAAAATATTATTAAATGAAAAAAACCTCTGATGCTTGAACGTTTCTAAATCTTTTCAAATCCTGATTCTCTTCTGTCATCTGCGATGTTTCATGAGGAGGAATTGTCCCCACAGAACAAAAGGGAGTAGAGGAAATGTATTATTTATAAAGGTTGTTCATTATAATGATTCTGAGAGAAAACATTAACGCAGTGAGAGGTCCTGGCTGCACTGCATCAGGGAAAGGGCGAGTGGTAGGATGGCAGCTCTGAACTTTGAGCAGCATTTTCCATTTTGTATCTGCAGCTGGGAGCTCTGTGCATTTTGGAAGGATATTTTTACTCCTGTAGTAAAGGTGTGCCCAGCTGAGGGAATCAGGGAATCCATTGTGGGAATCAGGGGGAGTTGGTGGCCACAGCCCAGGGCCAGAGAGCCCAAACCTGCCCTGGGTGAGGTCACAGCCAGAGGGAGGGGATGGGATGGGCTGGAGAGGTGGGACCAGTGATCCCTGTGAAGTTCTACAGGGCCAAGTGCTGCTCCTATGCCTGGCCAGGAACCCCAGCACAAACCAGGGCGGAGAAGGGATGGAGGGCAGTGCTGGGGGGCAAAAACTGGGGGTGTTGGTTGAGGAGAAGCTGGAGGTGTCCCAGCTGTGTTCTCTGGCACCCAGAACCCTCCTGTGCCTGGGCTGGTCCCACAGCTTGGGCAGCAGGAAAGGAGGGGATGATTCTGCTCCCCTCAGGTGAGACCCCACCTGCAGAGCTGCCCCAGCCCTGGGAGTCAGCATCAGCAGGAGCTGGAGCTGCTGGAGAGATCCAGAGGAATCCATGGAGATGCTCCAGGGCTGGAGCCAGGCTGGGAGAGCTGGGAATGTTCCCCTGGGGAAGGGAAGGATCCAGGGAGAGCTTCCAGCACATTCCAGAGCCTGAAGGGACTCCAGGAGAGCTGGAGAAGGGCTGGGGACAGGGATGGAGGGACAGGACACAGGGAATGGCTCCACTACCAGAGGCAGGGATGGATGGGATATTGGGAATTGGGAATTCCTGGCTGGACTGGAATTCCCAGAGCAGCTGTGGCTGCCCCTGGGTCCCTGGGAGTGTCCCAGGCCAGGCTGGACATGGCTTGGAGCAGCCTGGGACAGTGGAAGGTGCTCCTGCCATGGCAGGGGGTGGAATGAGATGATTTTTCAGGTCCCTTCCAACCCAAACCACTCCATGATTTTAGTTTGAGGAATTTGTGCCGTACACCAGCGCTGTGACACATCACTAACAGGTAGAAGCAATTGGAATGACTAATTTAAATGTTTGAGCTGTTTCATTTCCATATAATCAGTGAAGCAGATATTTAAACATGGCAGCTAAAGTGTTTATTAAGACATTGAAAGACTGTCTGGTTTAGGGAGCAGTCGTAAAGCTGCTTTTGTATTTTTTGTATTTTTTTGTATTTTCAGGAGATTCAGTTCTAGTTTGGCCCTTTGGGAAAGGTGTCATTTTCCTGTGTGCTTGTTTTTGTTTGTCATACTTGCCAAGCTCTGTATCTCTAGCTCAATATTTTTATTAAAAACCACATTCAGAAGTAAATTTTACTTTGGCAGTCTGTCTTAACCTCTCAAGAATAAAACACTGCTGTTTGCTGTGCAAACAGAACCCCAGAGAAGCCTCCAAATATGACCTCAAAGCTCCCTGACTTAAAAAATCTCCAAGAAAGGAAAAGAGATGCCTCTCCTTCAGCACTTTTTCTGTATTCTCTATTAAAAGCATAGGTGACATTAGATAAAAATTAGCTTAATGAGATCTGCATATCTTATCACAGTATTTTACCTCCTCAGAGCTGATAAGAGGTTTTCAAGAATAAGCACTGCATGGATCAAAGCTCCACAAATGAAGAAGGGGTTTTTTTGGTGGGGTTTTTTCCTAACTCAATAATTTGAGGTCTGAGCTTTCAGTGGCCACAGCAGAAACAAATCCCTGTGCTGGAGTGGCAGATCCCAAAAATGCCAGGGATGTGATGAGTGCTGGGTGAGGGGTGGGCACAGCAGGGTGGGAAATGCAGGTGTGCAGCTTTGGGGAGGTCACCCCACGTGTCCCATCCAGAAAATTGATTTTGTTTTTTTTGTTGTTTTTTTTTTTTTTGTTAGAGCCTAGCAGAGCACTTCCCTGTGAAGGGATTTCTTGGAATGTTCATCCCTCCTTAAAGATCTGCAGGATCTCAAACACAACCCCTGGGCAGAGCTCCTGGACAGAGCCCTGGATGTGCTGAGCTGCTGAAACCCAGGTGCTAACCAGAATCCCAAAGGATGAGGACAGGAAGTCCTGGAGCAGCCTGGGATAGGGGAAAGTGTCCCTGCCCATGGAAGGGGGTGGAACAAGAAGAACTTTAAAGTCCTTTCCAACCCAAACTATTCCATGATTTGGTTTTGCAGCCTTGGAGCTGGAATGCTCAAATTTGGGATCCAAGCTCCAGTTATGGTGTTACCTGTATCCAGCTCTTGAAATGTTAAAACAAAACAAAACAAAACAAAAAATTAATTTGCAGCTTTGAGATGCAGAGCCCATTTTCATGCTCTCAGAAAGTTGGCAGGACTTCACCTCTGAGTAAAACTCAGGCACATTTGTAGAACACGACTGAGTGAACAGAAATAACATAAAAATATTTATCCAACTTTCCCCTTGAGTTTTGTAATGCTTATTCAGGCAAGTGGCCCTTTTAAAAAAATTTTATTGCCCCTTTGCCTGTCACTTAGGAAATTTGAAAATGTCACCCTTTTTCAAAATTTGTGCTTTGAAAATAACACAGTAGAAGAACAGTGAGGGTTTGAAGGAGGAAGGTGAGAGATGTGCACTCGGAATTAGCAGATTTGCTGGCTACAGTGGGGACAGGAGATTTGGGTGTTCCAGGGAAAAGCAGTGCAGTCCAGAGGCAAAGAAAATGTCATTCTGTGAGCTGTGATGTGTTTGAGAGGTGAGGAGGGCGAGCATGGGGTGTTCCTAATGATAATTTCCTTCTTTTGCTTCCCAGCTACACTTGGATTCCTACTGTCATTAAATACACTCATCTTCTAACTGCTGATGATCGACCCCGTTGTTGCATTAATTTCTCTTTGCCATTCCAGCATTAAAACAGGTACAAGCAGAAAAACAAGAGCTGAGCACATTGCTCAGGAAATGCATCTCTGGTGGAAAGTTTATTTTTCCATCAGCAGTGACATCACTGCTCTTCAGGTGCCAGTAATTGTAAACATCCCTTGTTTTCCATTCTTTGTCCCCTTAATCTCATTAGGAGAATATCAGACGTTAAATCTTTTAAGTGGCATTAGGGAGTGTGTTCATCCATAACATATGAGAATGTCAGTCCTTAGCACCCCCTGCTCCACAACGTTTGCTGTTTTGCAAGTTGCTGTGCTGAAAAATGAGATTTGATTCCAGGAGGGCTCTGCTGGCAAAGGCTGTTGTGACTTGGAGGAAAGGAGTGTTGGCAGAGGGGTAAATCAGGGAGGAAAAGGAGGTGGAATGGGGCAGGCTGTGGCAGCCCAACCTCTCCACAGAGATTTTCCAAGGTTGGGATGTGGCAGCACGGGGTGATTGTGAGGCACGTTGTTGTGCAAGGTCAGGGGAGGGATGTGCTGCAGCATCCCTGCTAACAGAGCTCTCATCTGATCCCACCCCCCAAACTGAGCAGAACAGCTTCTTTTCCTGCAGGAAATCACTCCCTTCTTCATCTTGTCAGCTTGTTTTGCACGTTGGAAAAAGAGATTTTTTTTGTATTGCCCTTCATGCTTCTCTCTTCTTCTTTGCCTCCTTGTTTCCTTCTCACTCCCACCTATTTCCACACCTGTCCTTCCTATCTTCCCTAACCCAGCCTTGCACAAACAAATTATTAAATATCTCTCAAATATCAGTCAAAAGTCTTATGCCCTTCATCTTTCCAGTCATCCCTCAGCTTTACTTTGCTGCTGGTGGTTTTTTGCCTTGGAAAGATTGTATCTACTCGAGGCAAATCTTTGTAACTTCATTAAAACAGAGGCTTTTTTAGTTTTACCATATGTAATTTTAAAGCCTCTGTCTCTGAAAGTAACAAAAATACCCCTCAAAACACAAAACAGGAATAAAAATTCTGCATGTAATGCTCTCCCAGAGCCAAAGATGAAGACAGGAATCTGGTGTTAGTGAGGTACTGTGGAGCCTTCCTTAGCTAAATACAGAAAAATTTGTTCTTGATCGCTAAAAAACTTTCAGAAGAAATAAGAACTATGATGATTCCTACAAATCTTTGGAGGAAAAACTGATTCCAGATAAGGTTCAGGGGTTTATCAGCCTCTTGTTCATAGACTGAGCTTGTTCTGCCCCATCAGAGATCTCCCCAGCTAAAAAAGAAAGTTGGTTTTTACAAGGTGGACTTTGACAAAGATCACAATAGACCTTTGATCAAACAAAGACTGAAGCTAAAAACTTTACTCTGTCAAATTTCTAAGAGCCTTGAGGTGAATTTTGTTTCACCCCCAAACCCACGGGTTCTATTTTTACAAAATCCACTCTATTTTCCTAGAAAATGTGTCAAAGACAATTTGATAGCGTGGCTGTGTTGCACAACAAGTTTCAGATGAGAGCTGTTGTAAAATCACAGCCCCCACTGTTGCTCAGAGCATGGATGTGGACTGAAAAGCCAAAATTTTGTCTTGCAAAGCCACCTGGCTGCAGTTGATAGCCAAGTCTCCTGTTAACCCCTTTTCTGTAATATAATTAAAACACTGCTGAGTGATCTGGTTAGTGTGGCCTGGCTGCTCCCTGGGAGCACAGCCCTTTGTGTCCCCTAATCCTGGCCTTTGTGCAGGGCTGCCCGTGGCCAGGGCTGTGAAACCTTGTTTAAAGATTTTCAGATCTTCTTAATCCCTTCCCTGATGAGACACCCATTGCTGAAAGCTAGGGGGAAAGGTCCATCTGTCTTGCAACATATGTGTTTACACTGTAAAATCAGTAAATACAGCAGAGAGCTGCCAGTGCCAAGAATTTCCTTTAGTCATAAACTGAGAGACATTGTTTGGTTATTGTTCCTGGAGTTTACACACACCCGCGGGATTGGGATTGCAAATCACCCAAAGCAGAGCTGAACTTGCACCACAGCTCCCCCAAACCCCAAAATATTCCCCCAGAAGGGCACTGGCAAAGCCAGCACTGGAGTGGGGGTCTGGGTTCCACACCGAGGCCATGGTTCACTCAGGAATCTGCACGGATGGACAGTGGAATGTTGGATATTCCCCATCTTTCTCCTGGGATTTACAGACTGGAGAGAGGTTGGTGGGAGGAGGATCCCAGCCAGATGACTCTGAGTTAGGTGTCAGAAAGGAGATGCTGTGGCTGTGCTAGGAATAAATGTGTTCAAAGCTGGAGAAACACCAGCACATCAATGTAAGGAGAACCTGGGGCTGCTGGAGAGATCCAGAGGAGTCCATAGAGATGCTCCAGGGCTGGAGCCTCTCTGGATCCAGGCTGGGAGAGTTGGGAATGCTCCCCTGGAGAAGGGAAGGATCCAGGGAGAGCTCAGAGCCCCTTGCAGGGCCTGAAGGGGATCCAGGAGAGCTGGAGAGGGGCTGGGGACAGGGATGGAGGGACAGGACACAGGGAATGGCTCCCACTGCCAGAGGGCAGGGATGGATATTGGGAATTGGGAATTCCTGGCAAAATCCCAGGGAATGGTGTTAGGAACACTCCCAGCTCAGTTGGGACTGAACCTGCCTGGTGTTATTTAAGGACAGGATTTCCTGTTTTACTCCCTGGGATTTATCCATGAATTCATTCTCACAGTGGAACAGGTTTTATTCCTTCCCACTTGCTTTGTGTCCTTCTAATGCTCCCATCCCTCAGAAATGTGGGGTCAGAAGGGGTGTGCCAAGAAGGAAAAATTCCCTGGGTACAGGAGCGTTTCCATGAAATTCTGAGCAAATCCATTTCCATCAGCAACAATTCCTGCTCTTCTCCCAAACATTCCATGTGGCCATGAAGACCGAACTCCTCCATCCAACAGCTGTGCCTTGGAAATTCACTATTTCCTTGGAATTCTTTTCCCTTTGCTGGGGGATTTGTTGGCTCAGCAGAGGAAGGAGCAGGGTGGCTCCGTGTGGGATGTCCTGGAGCTCCAGGACAGGGAATGGAGCCGTCCCTTCCATGGGAATGGAGCTGTGCCTTCCACATTCTGGAGCTCCAGAATATTCCATAGGAATGGAGCTGTCCCTTCCATGGGAATGGAGCTGTCCCTTCCATGAGAATGGACCTGTCCCTTCCGTGGGAATGGAGCTGTCCCTTCCACATCCTGGAGCTCCAGAATATTCCATGGGAATGGAGTTGTCCCTTCCACGTCCTGGAGCTCCAGAACATTCCCGGCACCCCCCACAATGCCCAAACCAGAACTATTTTCACAGTTCTTGTATGTTAAAGTAAAGCTGTTTGTTTTTTGCATTGTTTTCCAAGAGAGGCTAAAATTCTTGGAGTGCTGAAAGTACACGACATTTTATATTTCATTCGAATAGATATCACCTATATTTAGTGATTTGTTATTGCTCAGATATGAGCGGACACTTGTCCAAATATCAACATTGAGTTTTAATTTTTCTATAGTTAATTGTTTAAAAAAAACCAACAACAAAAAAACCAGGTTCTGAGTCTTCGTGATGTTGTCAATATGAATTAATAAGTTAATAACTCCAGGCCTGGAATACCAGCAGGTGGCATTCCCCCGCTGGAATGCCACTGGAACGCTGGGTTTCAGCAGGAATTCTCTGTCCCCCCACCCTGCAGAAGCTGACCCTGAGGCACCTGAACAGCAACCAGTGCCTGGCGGAGCCGTCGGAGGAGGACCGGCTGGTGCCCACGGTGCGGGACTGCGGCGGGGGCCGCTCCCAGCAGTGGCTGCTGCGCAACACGACGCTGGGGGCCTGATTCCCGCCCCGCATCCCGCTTTTCCTGCCGCTGCCGGCCCCGGCGGAGTCACCGCGGGCTTCCTGGAATTCCTTGGACTCGTCGGAGCCTCCGAGGATCTGCCAGCTGCTGACACCGAGGGCGGCGCGCTCCGGGCATTCCAGAGGCGGAGAATGAGCCCAGAGGAGTCGGGATATGGAGGAGTTGCTGTCACCTGTCACCACGGAGAGGTGGCCCAGTCACCTGGCACTGGGAGCCATCCTGGGGCCTGAGCTGCTGGGATGTGCTGGGCTCTGCTGGAGAATACCCTGGAGAATATCCCGGAAGATATCCTGGAGGATCTTGGGTGTGCTCTCGTGCCCGGTGGGATTTGACAGCACCAAAGCTTCCTGGGTTGTGCTGGGAAAAAAATGGGAGCTGGTGTTGGGAAAACCAGGCCAAGACTGCGCTTCACCAGGAATTCCAACAGATGAGGCCACAGGAGACACGGGAATGCCGAGGGGAAGGAGTGGCACTCGTGGGACCTCGGAGTGGCACGAGGGAACTGTCCCTTCCTTCCATGGGAATGGAGCTGTCCTTTCCATGGGAATGGAGCTGTTCCCTTTTTCCATGGGAATGGAGCTGTCCCTTCCTTCCATGGAAATGGAGCTGTCCCCTTTTTCCATGGGAATGGAGCTGTCCCTTCCTTCCATGGAAATGGAGCTGTCCCTTCCATCCATGGGAATGGAGCTGTCCCTTCCTTCCATGGAAATGGAGCTGTCCCTTCCTTCCATGGAAATGGAGCTGTCCCTTCCATCCATGGGAATGGAGCTGTCCCCTCCTTCCATGGGAATGGAGCTGTCCCTTCCATGGGAATGGAGCTGTCCCTTCCTTTCTTGGGAATGGAGCTGTCCCTTCCATGGGAATGGAGCTGTCCCCTTTTTCCATGGGAATGGAATTGGGGCCAGACCTGGGGCTCAGGGGACACCTGGAAGGACCAAAGCTGAGCCCTCTGGAGCTTGGGGGGTCTCCATCCCTCCATCCCAACCCATCCATGAATCCCTGCATCCCCACAGGCCTCAGGCACAGCTCCACCCCTGGATCCACGCCCAGCTCTGCCTCCAGCTGTTCCCACTCCCACAGGAACCACGGAGGCTCCTTTCCAGTTTTAGGGGTTTGGGGGCTCAGTCCTTTTGTGGGTGTGGCTGTTCCCAAAGCGCTGCTGGCCCTCGGGAGCTGCTCCCAGCGGGGATGTGGGGACAGGGACATTCCTGGAATGTCCTTTGGGAGCCGCCCCAAATGCAGCTGTGGCCCTCTGGGCTGGGATTTTGGGAATTCTCACTGCCCAAAGGGCTCAGGAGACTGAAATCCCAGGGTGAGTGGGGAAATATTTCCCAGGATTTCCCTCACAATTCCCAAAAATCTCTGTAAATGCACTGGGTCATTAAAAATGCCGGTATTTTCTGTATCCTGCTCTGGTGGTTCTGGATTCATCCCGGGGTTTGTGGATGTGCTGGAAAGGACAGAGGACATTTGCTGGATTAAATGGGAAGAAGAGGGAGTTCAGTTGGGAAAGGGATTGCTGGGAATGCATGGAGCTGGAATATCTTGGATTAACTCGGACTGGGGTCTCATCTCCAGCCTCCTGCCCAAATATTCCTGCTCCTCATCCTCCAGTCACCCCCAAAATACAAAATGTGGTTGAAAAGATCCTCCATAAAATGGGGAGGTTTTGTTCCGCTTCGTAAAAAGAGCGGGAAAACATCAGGATCAAATTTAAACGGGAATTTCCATGGTGGGAATTCTTTATTTCATGGTGGGAATTCTTTATTTCATCTCCTTGCCGAGGGTTTTGGCCACGCCACAGCCCTGGATGGGTCCTGGGGCTGGAAATTCGGGTTGGGTTGGGAAGGAGGAGGTCGGGAATGCCCTGGGGCGGTGTCACTTCCCTATGGAACACCCTTGGCTCCAAAGGGAGCCAGCTCCACATTCCCAACGCTGCCCTGTCCCATCCCAAGGCTCCTTGATGTCGGAGCTGGAGCTATTTATAAAATTAGGATTTTAGAAATAAATTTTTATAAATAAATTAAGGTTTTATTTATAAAATTATTATTTTATAAATAAAATTTCTATATTAATGTATAACTTTATAATTCATCCTGCACTGCTGCAGTGCCCTTCAATCAATTAATTCACAAAAGGACTAATTAGTAACTCATTTAATGAGATTCCCCCAATCCAGAGTTGCTTCCTTGTCCAAAAAACAGGGGAAAACCCCAAATAAAATCCCTTTTCTCAGTAATTCTCTGTTCCAGGTTGTCCCTGCAGGTGTTTGGGCGGTTGGAGCTGCAGGTGACACCAAACCCTGGTCCCCTGCTGTAATTAAAGAATTTAGAGGTAATTAACTGCTCCTATTAATGATGGGCTGTGGAGCCTCGGGATGAATCACCCAATAATCCCTTTGGGAGGGTGAATGCAGGCACGGAGGTGTTTCCCATTTTTTTTTGGAGTTTCTCAGAAATGTTAATAATTAGGATTGATAGAAAATTACAGAGAGGGAACCAACCTCCCTCTCGTTTCCCTGGAAATCTGATTTATCCCTTTTTTGGGGGATTTATTTAAGGGATTTAGGAATTTCCTCTGGATGAATCCCTTAGGATAGTTTTGGGGTCAGGAAAATCCTGGCACTGATGCCATGACCGCCTGTTCCAACTCCCATTTCAAACTGGAAATTATTTTTCCAAAGAAAAACAGCAGGATCTGCCCTCAAATCCATATCCAGGCGGTGGGATTGGAAGAGACAGGTTTGGGAATGCCTCTGTTAATTCAGGGAATAAATAAAAAATAAATAAATAAAAATTCCATCTTATTTGTCATCAGCTGAAGCCTGGGAAAGCCTCCAGGTGCTAAAATCGGGGGAATTGCAGGTAGGAAATGGAAATGCAGGAAAAGGAGCTCCAGAGGGAATTCCTGCCCTGGTGAGTTTAAATGGATATAAAAATAAACTTCAGGATGGGAGAGCTCACCTGGAACTTGGATTTGTGGGATAATCAGCACAGGGAGGAGCTGGAGCTGCTGGAGAGTCCAGGGCTGGAGCCCCTCTGGAGCTGTGCTGGGAGAGCTGGGAATGTTCCCCGGGAGAAGGGAAGGATCCAGGGAGAGCTTCCAGCACATTCCAGGGCCTGAAGGGGCTCCAGGAGAGCTGGAGAGGGACTGGGGACAAGGGATGGAGGGACAGGACACAGGGAATGGCTCCCACTGCCAGAGGCCAGGGTTAGATAAGGTGTTAGGAATTCTCTGCTGTGGGACACTGGAAGAGGTTCCCAGAGAAGCTGTGGCTTTCCCTGGATCCCTGGCAGTGTCAAAGGCCAGGTTGGATGGAGCTTGGAGCAGCCTGGGACAGTGGAAAGTGTCCCTGCCATGACAGGGGGTGGAATGAGATGATCTTTAAGGTCCCTTCCAACCCAAACCATTCTGTGGTTCTAGAACTCTTTAGTTTCATTTGAAAGGCCAGACCATACCAGAGTAGAAATGTAACATCAACTGGAATCTCAGAGTAAGTTATGAGAGAGAAGAAGTTTTTTATCCCCCTTTCCCAGCTCTGCTCCTAATAAATGTTGGAATTATGAGAACAAAGTCTACTTTTTCATCTGGTCATTTGTCCCAGTTATGACACCAGGAAGTATTTTTTCTATCCAAGTAATGCTCTTGCTGCCCAGAGATGCACCTTGTTCTGCCTAACCTGGTTTTCATTCACCTCACCAGTACTGAAGCTTTATGTGCAACTCGAAGGGAAGCTCTGCATTTCTTTTACAGTGCAAAAAACAAAAATAGAAATCAAAATCAAAATCAGACAACTGTGGAGGGCACTACTAGAAAGTTTCTAATTATCACAGAACCACAGAATTATGGAATGGTTTGGGTTGGGAGGGACCTTCAAGTTCATCTCATTCCATCCCTGCCATGGGCAGAGACAACTCCCACTGTCCCAGGCTGCTCCATCCAACCTGGCCTGGGACACTGCCACGGACAGAATATCCACCACTTCTCTGGGCACCCTGTTCTAAGGTAAATTATCACCTGGAGATGCAGATTTCCTTCCCCTAATTAGAAAAGGCAATGAGACAAATCCTGATTTTAAGTTTAAACGAGCTGGAATCAGAGGAGTTCCACAGGTATAGTCCAGGTTTCTCCACCAGAGTGGTATATGAAGAAAATAAACTGTGATCCAACTCACCAGCATTTGACCCACCTCAGTATTTTCCATCTGCTGTCCTCAGACAGCTGCTGCCTCAGTATAAAGCTACTCAGAACTGTATTATGATTATTTAGAATCCATTCTTTATGTAATGAGACTTGTAAACCATCAGAGCAATTTCTACCGGTGCTGCAATATCAATTAAGTGACTTGTTTTATGGGATGACATTCTGAGGGAACAAGTGCAGCACTGTTTGCAGAGAATTTTTACAAATACCACCTTAATTAATCAAAGAGAATGTTAGAAAAAAATATTTGAGATATTTCAGTTCTAATGTACTGAGTTGGTAATAGATTATATTAAAAACTAAAAGGGAAAACACTCAAAACACTGAGTTTTTCAATGGAATAAAATATTTTATAGAATATTATTTTTATGAAATAAATATTATGCTATTATAAAAATATGATTGTGATAAATTCAAAACATATTTTAATTACAAATGCACATTCACTGTATATTATTATACTAATT
>JANRGV010000104.1:34859646-34870988 GCA_024734035.1 Alethe castanea | reverse complement strand
GTAGGGAAAAAAAGGAAGGTAGAGTACAGTGAATACTTAATCTAGTGAGAACAGTTCAGCAAGAAACAAGATCAGGGCTGCTTCTGTGCCTGGCTGAGACTCCAAGCACTTCCATCCAAATAATGATACACAAACCAGGAATTCCAAACTGGGACTTCTTCCCTTTCTGCCTCTGATCTTATTAAAAACCAGCAATTTCCAGATTAGATGGTGAGAAGAAATCCCAGGGGCTGTCACAGGGCAGTATCTATAGCACAATTTTAAGGAAATCAGTAAAAAGTTTATCACAGAATTTCAGAATGGTTTGAGATGGAATTTAGACCTTAAAGCCCATCCTATTCCACCCCTTCCCATGGGCAGGGACACCTTCCACTAAACCAGGCTGCTCCAGACCCCACCCAGCCTGGCCTGGAACACTTCCAGGGAAGGGGCACCAACAATTCTGCATCCTAGATACTAATTTTAATTTTTTTTAGTTGCAATGGACATGACTCAGTGCAGATATTTGCCATTTATCAGTGATAGTGACAGGAGATGCCTAAAATGCATTTATTCCCCTCTTCTTGATTTTTTCCATAATTCCAACTGATCACTTTGAATCTCCCCATTTTCCCCAGCAAGACACAAGCCTGCTGTGGGTTTAGCAAATTACCTCGATGTAGAATTTGATAATTTCTTGGTTCAATCTGATATTTAAGCACCCTTCTCTTTAAAAAAACAAAGCCTTGGCTTTGTTTTGCTGGCCAAGCCCCAGCCCTGTACCTGAGCAGGGCCATGCTCTGGGGGGTGACTGCTCCTGTTGTCAGCTGTGAGCAAGGTTGGAACATTTTCCTCCGTGGCATCCTTCCCACAGCTGTCATTGCTGTCTGCAAGTTTATTCTCAGCACAGTGTGAAGCTCTCAGCCCTGCAGAAGGGCAACACTTCCCCTGAAATTGCGAAGACATGAGTTTTATATTCAGTTTGCTCTTGAGCAGGATGGAACTTGTTACCAGGTCCTCTTCCCTCCTTAAATTCAAGATTGGTGTTCATTGTTCAGGGAATTTTGGGCCAATTTGCTCTGAGTGCTGCATAAATGTGTTTTATTATGACTCAGGAAAGGTTTCCTGGTTAGAAAATCGTTGCAATGGAGATAACGCGCTATTGAAGGCCAGTCTTCTGAAAATATAGAAATGTTTTTTCTTAACATAAAAAGCTTGTGTTGCCACACAGACTCATTGAATTCTGAGGGCTAAGTAAGAAAACTTCATTATCCCTGAAAAACAGAGCACTTCCTTCTGAATATCCCTATATTCCAGTCCCTGGAATTTGGTCACACTCACCTCCTGTAAACAGGACACAGCTCCAGGATTTATTTGGCATAGATGTGCACATGCACCCATGTTCTTGCACATGGATATAACCATCACATCAATAGGAATAATCTCCCAGAGTTAACCTGATGCACACAGAATGCATTTGGGAGTGGGGAACACTACTGGAAACTGGGAATTATCTGAAAGGTTCATCTGGGATAGCAAAACCTTGTGGCTCCACAGACATCAGAATATCTGGTGGAGAAGTAACCCACATGAGGAAAATATGGAAATAATTGGCAGTAGAACAAACAGCAAAGCATTGAATAAAGAAGAGGGAAGAGGAAGTAACTGGCAGGGAATAGCAGATGAGAATGTTGTAGGGAAAGTCAGTGGCATCCTGTGAGTTCCCAGCTTTTTTGGCTGTAGTGGCAGCAGCAGCAGCTCTGGACTTCCCAGTGTGGTTCCTTCCTGTTCTGTTTTTCAGCTTCGTAAATCAGGGCTCAGATCTCATTCTCCATCTGAATTCTATTGCACAGGAGGACATTTCTTATGGAAAAATCCCTGGCTGTGCAAGGGGTGAGGCTGTGGCACAGGGTGCCCAGAGAAGCTGTGGCTGGCCCTGGATCCCTGGAAGTGCCCAAGGCCAGGTTGGACAGGGTTTGGAGCAGCCTGGGATGGGGGAAGGTGTCCCTGCCCATGGAACTGGGTGGGCTTTAAGGTGCCTTCCAACCCAATCCCTCCTGTGATTCCATGATTCTGTGATTTACTTAAGCTCATTCTCTCCAAACCACCTGGAGTGGCTCCTGCACCTTGGGCCAGCCATGGACAAGTGCTTGGAGGCTTGAAAATGTCAGATTTTTCATGTTGAACTGCAGGGAAGGCAGAAATATTTCATAAATATCCAGGTATTTCAAGCAAAAAAGGGATTTATAGTTGTTGATGCAGAAATGCCAGACAAATTTTGCTAAGGCAGCTGTGAAATTATTGCACAGGAGGGAAATGAGGCTGAGGGAGCTGGGATTTTCATTGTGTGAAGGAAGCTGGAGCTGTGGTTTCATGAACTGAGGATCAGCTGTTCCCTGCTCACAGGAGAGCTCTTCAGCCCCACTCTTGTGGGCAAAAAAAATTCCAAAAGCAGAAGGTGGAAATTAGTGGACGTCCAAAACCGGTTCTTCCAGCCTGGCACTGGAGCAAAGGGAGCATCAGATCATGGCAGGTTCAAAACCAGGTTAGTTTTGTGTTCCAAGGAGCAGGAATTCCATTGAAGTCATTGTTTCCCCACCAGGCAGGGGATCTCTGTGCTCAAGGCTTCTCAGCCACTGGGTAAGGGAGTGTGGATGCTTCCAGCCTCCAAAGGGGATGCAAAATCCAGATTTCTGATGGGTGCAGAATCCAGATTTCTGATGAATGCAAAATCCAGATTTCTGATGGGTGCAGAATCCAGATTTCTGATGGGTGCAGAATCCAGATTCTGATGGGTGCAGAATCCAGATTTCTGATGGGTGCAAATGCTCCAGGCTGGGTGGAACAGCTGGAGGAACAAGCAGGGCAGGAGCTGCTCCTTGCAGCTTCCAGCCTGGATTCTTTATCCCATCCCTGCCTTGCCTCTCCACGGACATCCCCATTCCACTCTGATCTCCTTGCTCATTCCCAAGTTAAATGTTATTGTTCCTGAGTGGCTGCAGTGCTCACAAGTTTCCTGGATCCTTTCCATCTCGTGTTTGGGGCTATCACCATTCCTGGAGTGAGCTCCTGCTCCTGCTCAGGGCTGACCTCTGGCTCCACACTGGGTGCCATGTCCTGGCTTTTGGGAATGCTGCCCTGGGAGGAGCCATGCAGACAGAAACTTCTCTGATTTCAGGAATTCCTTTCTCTCTTTACCTTTTGTTGTCCTTTAGGATTTTAAAACAGAGCTGGACACCCTTTATTGGGATATTGGTTCTCACTGCTCTGGAATCTTTTTCTGTCCCTGAGATTTGAGACCTCCTTGACTCTGCATTTTTTTTATTTTCCTTCTTTTCAGTGTTCAAATGAATCTGCTGAAGGATGCATCCCTTTCATTCCACAGCTATGGAATAAGGAACTGATTTGTCTTAATGATTTGCTCTTATAGTAACTCCTGTCTCCTACTAAAACCAAACCAATATTTTCTTTTCCCTGCTTAGAATTGCACAATTGATATTTATTGCTCAGTTCCTCAGGGAGGATAAGTAACCAGTTCCTAAAAGGGCAGAAAAGACGGATGCTTTTGCAGGATTAACTTTAAAGCATAAATATTTATTTTTTAAATTACTAAATCCTGCTGTCCTTCAAGTTCAGGGATAGTAAGGTCAGACAGGAGACACAGATTCCATGGAGAAGTTTGCCAAGTTGATTGTAGAACTTGTAATTTCTTCTTTTGTTCCCCACTGACATTTGACCTGCATAGTTTAATAATCAATAGCAGTGAGAGAATTTTCCTGGAGAAACGTTTGGAGGACAGGGCATTATAGTGGTTGGAATCTGGGCTGGGAATCTAATTTGATTAATTTACCCAGGCAAGCTATTCAACTTTAGAGTGACTCAGCTTCCCTATTTTGAAGCAGAGTTACCAGTAAGACGTTAAATCTAGATGTTATTAATGGGAAATCAAGTTACATTGCTGAAGGTATAAAAGAAATGGTTCATATCCTGCTTTAAATATTACGATTTTCTCACTTCCAGTAACTTGTGAGGCCATAAAAACAGCCTCGATTACAAGCGAAATCAAATTGATAAAGGGCAAAGTAGTGCTTATAGAAAATAAGAATTCTGGAATGTGCTGATCCAGGGAAAACAGGGAAAATGGTCCTTTCAGGATCTCTCAGGAGCACCTCAGAGGTCACCATGGGCAGCTGGAGGGCCTGCAGACAGAGGGAAGGGAACGAGGAGTTTCCCTGTGGCACATTCCAGGTGTTGAAGCACCAGTGGGAGTTGAAAGGCCGTGAGTTAATTTTAACTGGGAGAAACTCTTTGGGAGTGTGAAGTAAATCAAAGAATTACATTGGTGCAGCCATGTGAATGAAAGTGTTTTGTCCCATGAGGATCCCTGAGGTTTATCAGAGGTGTTCAAAATATTCAATCCTTGTAGTAACCCTTGTTTTGCAGTCAGTACAAGGAATCTGTTCTTTGGGCTTTGAAATATTTACAAATACATAACCAGGCAGTAACCAAGCTCAGCACTCTGCTGAAAGAGTGTGTTTTAGGGTCTGTGGGTATTTATGCACATGTGGAAGAAGAAATCCATATGATAAAGGATGCTGGGCAGTCTGAAATACAGAAGAAACCGGGTATAAAACCCTGAGTTCCATTTCAGACTTGGTTTTGAGGCTCATCCTGATGCAATAATCGAGTGTTCAGGGTTGTACGAACTCAATAATTCTTCAAAGTCATTTAATACAGCAAAATATCATCTGTAATAAGTCAAACCTCCCCAATGTCTTTGTTAGTGGTGAAGAGATCCGACCAGGGACGGATTTCTGCCCGCCAGACAAAGACTTGACAGCATTTGTGGTGAAATAAGCTGCTCTGTTTGCAGACTGGAGCAAAAATCCTTTCTGTACAGCTGGTGAGTTTTTGTTTTTGCAGTCAAAACAGATGCACTGGCTGGGGCAGCCATTGGGAATGGTTGGCTTTAACCCGAGCTGGAGCCATTAGTGGTAAATTCTGTTAATAGTAAACTGTTTGCTATTTAAAGAGCCTGATTCCAGGCCAGCTTTCCAAGGAAAAAGTTACCTGCTGTTATAGCTTTGATGAAGTGAAAGCTCAACCCAAAACAATAATAAAAAAATCCAGCAACCCTCCTGCTCCTTCTACTCTGGGACCATTAAAACCTGGAGAAAATGTAAAAAGAGCACGTGCACACTTCTTTACAGTTCTGAGGGAGCCCTAAATTTGTGCCAGTGATACACTCAGAGAATGTGGGTCTTTGTGGCTGTTAGGCACATTCATTCTTCTGGAAGCACTGGCTGTAAATCCAATTTTATAGATTAAAGACTTGTAGCATAATGTAGGCACCTGTCAGTTTATGGCAGCCTAAAAATATCTGCCTGCCCATAACATGTTTTTCAGCAACTTGGAGCATATGTATGGTTTTGGATAACTTTTAGCTATTTTTTTCCAGTCCTTGTCTGTCACCTCAGCTTGTTGTGCTGGCTCTACCAGGAATAATAAAGGACTTGCTGGATCAGATGCAGTGTGGGCTGGCCATTAGCAGTTAATGATAAAGTCAAATCTCTCTCCTGTGGGAAGGAGGAGTCAGAAAGCAGAACTATCTCAGCTCTGAGCTGCCAGGGTGGGCTCTGCCCCTGCTAACGAGCTGGGAGTGATTACTCAGATCATTCTGACTGGGGAACACTCAAGGATTCTGTTTTTTCCAGGATTAAATGAGGAGGAGGCTTTGTGGTGCCAGGGTAAATGAGCCCTCTGAACATGAGGATTTGAGATCTTGATTTGGGAGCTCAGACTTGGTCAGGAGCCTCAGTGTGGATTTCCAGGTGAAGCCTTTCCTCCAGGACGTGTCTGGGAGCACTGCAGGGTCACCCCTGAGTCTTTGCTGGAGGATTGGTGTCCTATTAATGCTCTCTAAGAGGCGTTGTGGAGCTTGAGTGAATCAAAGAATCATAGAATCACTGAATCCCTGAATCCTGGAATGGTTTGGGTCGGGAGGGATCCCAGAGCTCATCCAGCGCCATCCCCTGCTGTGCCCAGGGACACCTCCCACCATCCCAGGCTGCTCCAAGCCCCAAAGTCCAACCTGGCCTGGACAATTCCAGGGATGCAGGGGCAGGCACAGCTTCTCTGGGCCTCCCCACCCACCCAGACAGAAATTCCTTCCTAATAGCCAACCTAAATCCACTGTCCTGCAGAGAGAAACCGAACAAGGTTTGGTCCTTTCCAGGGTAAGGTCAAGCTTGTGAGTTACTCTGAAACAAATGGAGTAAAAAACGATTCCAGATGAGGTTTAAGAATCTCAGCACCCCAAACCTGAACCTGATGCCTGGAGCTGGAGCTCTGCTTTGGGAATCTCTGTTTTCCCTTCCACCCTCCTTAAGGACATTGAGATTTCTCTCCTTCCCTTAAATATGGTTGAAACTTGCCAAAGTTTCAAAAACATCCTTGGTGGAGAGGGAGGGCAGAGGCACAGCCTGGTACCTGCTGTATCTCCACAAGCCTTGTTTCCTTGGGAAAGCTGCTGGAAAGCCACGGCTGTGCTGGTGCTGGCATGGGGTTGGACCAGACTGGAAGTGCTGACTCACCCCCAGTGCTCAACCCCATTGCAGGGAGCTCCAGCAGGGCTTGCAGATAACACAGTTGGGAGTTTGAAACTTGGACACGGGAGGCAAGAAACAGGAAGGAAATCTGAGCTCTTAGGTCAATTTTTTGGTTACATTGGCATTAAGTCAAGAACAGGAGGAGAAAAATTTTGCAACAAGAATCTGAGTGGGTTTTTTTTTTTTTTTTGTTTTTGTTTTTTTTCTGGCTTGCCACTTTCTATTTATGGGAACCCAAAATGACCTGGCTTCCTGGACTGGAAACAGTAGCAACATGTCCTGGATGTCAGTCTGACTTCCACATTTCAAGCCAGTCTCTGCTACAAGTTTAGGACATTTTTTAGTAGGTGCAGTAGTCTGAGAGGTGGTGGGACCTGCAACTGTGTCCTGTGATGTGTGAAGCACCAAGAGATGCTAATAAAATAGAATTTCAGAATGGTTTGGGTTGGAAGGGACCTGAAAGATTGTTTTGTCCTTACCCAAACCATGGGTGGGGACAACTTTCACTGTCCCACGTTGCTCCAAGCCCCATCCAACCTGGCCTTGGACATTTCCAGGGATCCAGCGGCAGCCACAGCTGCTCTGGGCACCCTGTGCCAGGATCTCCCTACCTCACAAGGAGGAATTTCTTCCCAACATCCAATCTAAAACCACTCTCTCAGTTTGAAATCAGTGCTGGTCTTAGGACCGCCTCTTCCACCTGCAGTAAACCAACATTTGGTGCTTCCCTCATCCTCCCCCTCAGCCTTTTATAAATATTGTCACTCCTTCTTTTCCCAACAATGTCTCCAGGAAGAACAGGGCAGAGATGGTCAGCACGACAGAGATTAGGCAGAGACACCAGCAGTCCCACTCTTACAGTTTTTCTCCCTTGCTTGACTCATACCAAATTTAATCTGTCCCCCAGACAGCCCAGAATCTATTTTTCCCCCCTGTTCTGTTTTAATGCACTCTGGTTCTTACCTTTGCTGGGCTTGTATGGGCCAGAACCAAGGTGATGAGACAGGAGGTGACACTTGGCAACCTTTAACTCTGGGAGAAGGGCCCCAGTGGCTGCAGCACCAGGAGCTGCTCAGGCCCTTCATTCCTGGGGAGAGCAGGAGTCTGGGGACGTGTTAACAAACCTGGGTAATTAAATATTTGCTCTATTTCTGAAATCTGGCATTTAGGAGAAAGCACAGAATCATGGAATCTGAGAATCCCAGGCTGGTTTGGGTTGGAAGGGACTAAAGCTCACCTCATCCCACCCTGCCGTGTGCAGGGATATTTTCCCTGGCCCAGCTTGTCCAGAATAGCACTTGGAATTTTATTTTGTCTGCCAATTTCTTCCTCAGTCTCTTCTCCTTCAAGGCCTTGAAAACTGGACTTTAATTTTCAGTGTTTGGCTTTGGGCAAAAGGAGCACCATTACAGACAGCACTCAATAGTTCTTAAATAGCTCACTGCTTCAAATCCTCTTTGATCACCAGAACCAGTAGGAAAAGTGTTCCCTGTTCCTTTCCCTCATTTTTATATAATACTGGGACCACAGGGTTCCTGTTTTTCTTGCAGAGACTTTTGCCTGGTTCACTTTGCTTTCCTTGAGAAGCTTTTTGCTTCTTCTTCTTTTTCTGAGTGTCTCTGAAAGGAAAATTTCAGTAACTTTCTTACAAGTTTAATCAGCTCCCCCAGGAGACAAAAATTCCACTTGGGAGCAGCCTCTAAAAATGGTGCCATCAGTGATCTTTCACCTGGATTTTCCAAAATCTTCTTTCTCAGAAGTAAACTTTATTCCACCCCACATCCTTTTGCTCCTGTCTGCTGGGTGTTTGCAGCCTGCTGGATGATGAAGGGAAGAATTAGGATTCATTGCTGTATTTTTTCCTGTGCACACAAATAAAATACACCCAGGCATGGGATTATTTATTCATAGGTGTGGGGAACTGGTATAAGGACTTCAAACAAAATTAACATTTAAAAAATGCATGAAAAGTGATTGCAATATTTAGTCCTGCTTTCGACATGGAGCTTTAGTTTTTCCTCCTCTGAAATTTTTGAAAGAATTCTGTTTCTAGACTCAGGCACCCATAGATGTCAGAGGATAATTGGGTATTAAATTGAAATAAATTACCTCCATTTCTGTGAAGCCCCCACCAGAGCTGAATATGCAACACTTTTGTGAACATTGAAAAATCTGGCAGAGCTGAGGAAGTTTATAAATTCTTTGTGATATTTTTGGTTATCTAAGAGAACTTTACAGGCAGAAAATTTACTCTGAATTTTGATCTCTCTGTGCCACACCAGAGCTCCTGGGTCACATTTGCACCAGGCAGGGCAAAACACAACTTCAGACTTGGAAGATTTTGGAGTCTTCTGCCTTTTACTGATTTTGGATTCTTCTGCCTTTTACTTTTGAACATACCAGCAGAAGGAATAAATTTGGAGAAGGGATTTGAGTAGAGCTGGAACTGAGCTCTGAGTTGATGCTGTTCAGTTCTCTGCAGCAAGCCAGACCTAACAGCACTTCCTTGCTTCTCTCCATTTTTCAGTTCTGAGATGAATCCATTTGAAGGAAAAAGGACTCAAATACTCTCCCAGACTCTTTTTCACATCACTTGGGCCCAGCTGGGGAGATCTGCTCAGAAAGTGGAACTCAGGCTCAAATACCTGTTTTAGCTCCAGGCCTGTCTGGGTAAAAGAGGGGAAGGAAGAGTTTTCCTTCTGCTGCTCCATGCACAGCCAGCTGGAAATACTGTTTGCAATGTTTCCATTAATTTAAATAGCGTGCACTGACTAATTTCTTTTACCTGAGAGTTGTATGAACAGGTTGTATGTAGTTTACCTGGATGCTTGTGATGAAGGTTACAGTTTTTTTTTTTTCCTTTTTTTAGAACAGGAGATTCCAAAGATCTCCAGAAAAAAGCAATGATGCTCCCAAATTTTGTCTGATGCAGGAAATTAAGGATAAGGTAATAATGGATAAGAGGTACCAGGGGGTGTACAGGTAATTTCTGTGATAGAGAACCTCTTCAGATTAGGGATTCTGCAGAGATGATGGCAAAGGGGGAGAGTGGAAACAAAAGAAATTGGAATAAGGATTTAAAAGAACCAGAAATCGAGGTGCTCTTGCATTTGATCTTCTCTGGGTATTTATAACTTCTGAGTTCTTCCATGTGCCTGTGTAAAGGTGGGAAAGTGAGGGGGAAGCATGGCTGTTTTTTGCCCTGGCCAGAGGAAGGTTTGGCCCCAGAACAGAGCCAGGGTTGGTGGGTGCTGATGGCAGCACCAGCAGGGAGCTCCTTGCTGGCTGGGGGCAGAAGTTCCTCACCCACCCCTGCTGGATGCCAGCGCTGCTCCTTTGTTCCCAGCTGAGGAATTTGCTGCCTGGACCGCAGGCACAATGCCTGGGATAAAATGTGGGTGGAGAGGAATGTTTCAAAGGGCTGAGCTGGGGAGTGGGGAAGGGAGGACGGTGTGCCAGGCTTGTGCTGGTGTCATGGTCTCACTGTGTCTGCTGGCTTGGAAGGACCATGGTGGGGCTGGAAGATGTTCCAGATGTTCCAGATGTGCTTGAGATCATGTTAATTTAAAGCCTCTGTTTTTTTAATGACCTTACATTTTTTATGTCATGGATCATATTTGTTGGATGGTTGGTTCAGTGTAAGCAACAGGAATGTTCTTAGTAGGAGAAGAGGAGGCTCTGGGAAGAGCTCACTGAAGCCTCTCAGTTCTTCAAGGGGGCCTGCAGGAATAAAAAGGGGGACAGACTTTTAGCAGGACCTGTTAAAGGCCACAGGACAAGGGTTAATGGATTTAAACGGAAGGATTTAGGTTGGTTCAGATTAGGTATCAGGAAGGAGTTTTTTACCATGAGGGCAGTGAGGCCCTGGCACAGGGTGCCCAGAGGAGCTGAGGCTGCCCTGGATCCCTGGAAATGTCCAAGACCAGGCTTGGAGCCACCTGGGATAGTGGAAAATGTCCTGTCCATGGCAGGGAAGTTTGTCTAGATGACTTCTAAAGGTCCTTTCCCATCCAATCTATGGTTCTGTGAGTCGTTCCTTGATTTTATTCTGCCTCTGTACTGGATCAGCATTAATGCTGCTGGATTAGGGATAATCTCAAAGCCTTGGAGCCCATCCTCACCCACCCTCCCTTGTGCCTTTGTGAGCCCTGGCGTGGCTGACACTGTGTCTGGTGGTGGTGACAATGCCCTGAGGCCTGATCCAGCTGGAGTGACACTGCTGGCAGGTTCTGTGCTCTGCTCTGCTCTCGCTCAGTGCTGTCAGCTGGAGACACCCAGAGCTGCCCATTCTTTGCAAGCCATGTTCTGAAAGCTCAAGGTCTCCAAGTCCTTGAGCTGCTGGCTGGAAGCTCCCAGAGAAGCTTCCAGGAGCCTGCTTCTCCCATCTGCTCCTGTGAAGGCAAATGTGACAATTCACTCTGGGGCCAGCCCTGACTGCCTTCATTAGCTCCACATTAGTCTGATGCTGCTCATTTTTCTTGGAGCTGCTGGGATATAACTGGGATGTACAGTTCAGGTGATGGAAGCTGCTCCTTGGGATGAACATCCTACACCTGTGCCCTTGTCTTGGGTTGCAGTACAGGATGTGGCCAGCAATGTGAATTCTGTCCCCATCCATTGAAGCTGGGTGTGGCAGTGACCCTGATCTCTGTGGCACACATTATCTGCTCATGGGCCGGCTTTAAACCAGCTGGGGCAATCATCTTTATCTCTCCCACAGCCCATCCTCCCTCCAGGAGATCTCTCCTGTTCATG
>JANRGV010000104.1:34833279-34856817 GCA_024734035.1 Alethe castanea | reverse complement strand
CTCTTCTCTTCTCTTCTCTTCTCTTCTCTTCTCTTCTCTTCTCTTCTCTTCTCTTCTCTTCTCTTCTTCTCTCTCTTCTCTTCTTCTCGTCTCTCATGGCTTAAAGGATGGAGTAGCTTGACAGGTCAAAATTCTCCCATGCCCTCTTAGGTGTCTGTGCCCTGCTGGACAGCTTGCTAAGACATTTAACACTTGAATGTCAAGTCAAGGCACTGTGGAAGCTTTGCTCCAGCTTTCACAGAAACCCAGAATCCCAAGATGGTTTGGGTGGGAAGGGGCCTTGAAGCCCCTCTACTTCCAACCTGACACTTCCCACGAGATCAGGTTGCTCCCAGCCCTGTCCATCCTGGCTTCTTTAACCACAGTGGGGCTGGAGTGGGAAGAATTCCCCAGACCTCACTGTCAGCAGTGTCCCTGTGTGTCCCTGCCCAGCTTGGAGCAGTGCTGCCCCCAGGACAGAGCAGCCCACAAAAGCTGCTCAGTGCTTGATGAGTTTCAAACATTACATCAACACCTTCATTTTTTCTGTGAAGACCTGAAGATTAAAACCCTTTTCCATGCCCCAGCTGAGTCTCCTCTCCAGAGCCAGCAGGAGAATAAGGAAGGAGCCGAGTTCATAGAAAGCTCCCTGTTGGTGGGTGAGGTTTTCCCTGAAAGTCCCAGCCATGTGTCAAAGAGAAGCAGGGAGGAGTGGGATGGCTCCAGCCAGGCTCACAGATGTGGTGGGTTCCCTCCAGACAATTCCTGCACACTCC
Organism: Alethe castanea; assembly: GCA_024734035.1. Lineage (NCBI taxonomy): Eukaryota > Metazoa > Chordata > Aves > Passeriformes > Muscicapidae > Alethe > Alethe castanea. The sequence continues at coordinate 34,856,062 of JANRGV010000104.1, read as the reverse complement.
CCAAAGCCCTGCCAGGACCTGGAGCTAGAGCTGGGAATCCAGGCAGGAGCCACACTTCAAACCCACACAGAGCACTCGGAGCAAAACAAAACTCCAGTTCCCAATTTGGGTTTGTACAGAAAAACTACAGTTCTCAAAAGCCTCTGACTGTTGTTTTTCTAACAAGTTAAACAGATGGATTGGAAATAGTATTTACTGTTTATTTCCTCAACATATCAATATGTGAGGAGCCAGTATAAATTATGGTTTGACTGCAAACAAACCAACCCACGCCAAAGCAATAGAGTAAACACTGGTGTATTTTGTTTCAAGTCAATATTATGGGAATTTAGATGGCTGGTGTTTCTGTTTTTACTGGCTATCTCTGACTGGCTGAGTTTTCAGCCCTGCAGTAGAAAAGAAGAACGGTGGGTTAAGATTTTTTTAGGGGAAGTTGCCGTGGTGGTTGCTCCACAGAACATCAGAAGGTTGTCACTTCAGAGGTCGCAGGCTTTAGCAATAGAAACAAGATTCTACCTATTTCAGAACTGTTACTTTTTTTTTTTTTCCCATGAGAAGAACAAGTGTGAAGCCGTTGCCAGGTACTCTGATGGTGGGGTTGATGGTACAGCAATCTGTTCCTTCCTCTTTTCCTGGCTTGGGCTTTATTTTCTGTGCTGACTTCTTGACCTGTCCTGGAGTCAGCTGAGAGCCCTAAGCCAGCAGAAAATCCACACTGCTAAAACAAAAAAAAAAACCCAAACAAAACAAAAGGTATTTCGTGGCATTTTAGCTGGCTCATCTTGAAGGAGGGGAATGGGGACATGGGGCTGAGGAGGATGAGGAGGGGATGAAGGAGCACCTTTTGACAAAGATGAGCCATGAAATTGGCTCAGATGCTTTGTGTCCCTGAACTCTGCACACCAAACCTCCAAAGTGATGCATGTCAAGCTCGTTACAGCTCAGCCTGCACGTTATTAATTTAACATTACCATTATTAATTTAACATGCAGCCCAGCAAATGAGTGGAGATGACAGCTCTTGACCAACCTGTCTCACTGGCCACGTGCTCCCAGCTGCAGCTCCCCAAACAGCATCTTGTGGAAATTGAGACCAGATGAAACAAGGGAATGTAAAAAGAGTGAATTGAATATACTCCCCAAATTATTCAGTTATTTCAACAAACAAGAATCCCACTGATGTAATCTATGACTGGTTTTGATGCTAAAAGCAAATCAAGAGCTGGAATGTACTTACGTGGCTAGACAGTAAATATCTCTGAGTCCTTCTAATCCATTAAATTGCAAGAGTATGTCTGCCTGTCTAAATGGAAGGAGACATCTCTTCTCCCTACCACTGTCATTTACTCCTCCGCTTCCTGCTTCTTTAGCCTTTTCTTTTTTTCTTTCCCTTTTTTTTCCCCTTAAAAATAGGGCTTCTTTTGTATGTGTGAAACTACTGCTACTCCCACTTCAGTTTTCTCCTGAAAGTGCTGTAGGAATTGGATGGCTGCAGCTTTTCCTCTGGGAGTTTCACTCTGTGGAACCAGAGTGTGGCCTAAAGCTGGAGGTGGGCTTGAACCTTCATCCTGTGCTTTGTGTTCTGCTTTTTGGGGTGTTTGCTGTCACCTCCTTGCCTGGTGTTGCAGATGAACACCCCAAATCCATCCCAAATCCAACTGTGAAGTGTCCTTGTGCTGCCACATTTGATATTCCCACTGTATCCCAGTCTGCCCAAAGCCTCATGACAAGGTATTGCTTTTTCAGGGAAACATCTTTAAGGTTGATGAATGTTGGTTCAGCTCAGGGAAATAATAATTTCATGATATTTCAGTCCTGGCAGGGGGCTAAGCCACAGAGCAGGCCTGGAGCAGGGTGTCTCAGCAGGTGAGCTCAGCCCAGGATGCAAAAAGAGCTGGAGGTGTCCCAGTGCCCATGTTTTCCAGTTTATCTCTGTTTTAAATTGATTGAAGATGAAATCAGCTTTCAGAGTGCCCTGGAAGTTTATTTTGGGTACAAGTGGAGATCCTGACCATGCAGAGATGGGTATGGATATTTACTCCTGATCCCTGCTGTCCACACCATGGTTTTTGTTCCCATGTATTACCCTCTCATGGTTTCAGCTCCTCATCAAAGTGTGAGAGAAAGTTCTTCCCAATTTCTCCAGTGTTTCACGGAACCCAAGGGTTGAAACCATTGCTCTGGAATCTCTGCTGTGTGATACTTTCTCCTGGGTGATAATAGGAAATTGCTTGGGGCTCAGAAAGTCTTTATCCTGTGGGAATGGTGCTTGTGGGAAGTTTATCGGCTGGCTGATGAAAGTCACTGCAGATTCCTCCTGAGGCATCCTCAGACCAGCCCTGAAGCCCAGAAGCTCTTCCTGTACCTTGGAGAGCTGATGGGAGTGCCCTCATGATCCTAAAATACCTATTTCTGATGGGGAGAGTTGCCTTGACCTTTGCCTGATCCCATCAACATAAAAGAAAATCAGACTTTTTCAACAATCCTGAACAAATGAACGCAGTTGTGGAAGATTTTACTGACAGAGATGGGAGGAAAGAAACCCTCTGCATTTCCCCTACATTTCCAAACCTCTCAAGTCCCAAATGCCATCCCTTATGGATGTGGTTCCCTCACTGCCTGTGGTTATTGACTGATCCAGTCCCAGCCTGGTGCTGCAGACCTTGGGCAGGAGGGGCTCAGTTCCATCCCTCTGCCAGGTTCAGACTGAGCCCCTCCGTGCTCCTGCCTTCTGGAATTCTTTGCCTCTAGGAGAACAAACTTTGGTTGCTTCTTTTCCTGGGCTTTTGCCTGCCCTCAGGTTTTGGAGCCACTAAACCTCTTTGGAAGAAACCTCATATAATCACCTTTTCTGCTTGATTGAAATGTTAGCAAGTCATTAATGCAAACACCAAATTACTGAAAGGCAACAGCCAAATTTCGAGTCTGAAGGCTCTTTACACCCCCAATGTTCTAACTTCACATAAATAATACAAATTGGCCTGCATTCTTTATGCAAAATAATGAATGGGAATAATGTGTGCTGTTTATTACAGACCAGAAGTAATCTTTCAATTAGTGACTTGGTTTGGGTGGCAGGTACAGGGGATGTGCATGAAAAGGGACTCACAAAGCACTTTTTACATGGGTAGGTAGTAATAGGACAAGGAGAAATGGTTTTATGCTAAAAAAGAGATTTCAATTAGATATTGGGAAGGAATTCCTGGCTGGGAGTGTGGGGAGACCCTGGCACAGGGTGCCCAGAGAAGCTGTGGCTGGCCCTGGATCCCTGGGAGTGTCCAAGGCCAGGCTGGATGGGGCTTGGAGCAGCCTGGGACAGTGGAAAGTGTCCCTGCCCATGGCAGGGGTGGATTATGATGGTCTTTGAGTTTTCTTGCAACCCAAACCATTCTGGGGTTCTGTGATAACTGAGTTAGGTCAGCCTAAACTCCCACCCCTCTCTTCTGCCCTGAAGGAATTTCATTTCCTTCACCACAGCATTACACTCTTGCCACCTAGAAGTTACAAACTTGAGAGGGGCTGAAAAATAATCAGCTTCATTAGACTTTAAGATTTTGCTTCAGTGTGTTTGAATCAAGGACAGAACTTTAAGCTGAACAACACCAAGCTTTCCCATCCCCCAAAACATGAAGTACCAGCAAGTCAATTCCCAGATCTGTTGGCTCAATATTTATTCTCCATCTCAGGTGTTTAAGTAGGTCTAAAATGGAAGATGATTCTTTTGAACCTACAATTGTTCCCTAAATTTTATTAAAATAGTTTCCCATTTGCTGGAAGAGCAATTTTGAAGTGTTGCACTCCAGCCTGTCACTGGGACTTTGAAAACATCAGAATAGTGGGAATTGGTTTGTGCCAAAGGAAAGTGGACAATTATTTCAAACCTTTCATTTTCACTGCTGCAAGTTAGCAGCTTGCTGGGAGCTGCCTTGTAATTCCTGCACACTTCCAGCTGGACAAATCCCACTGAGATGTAAAAAAAGAATGGTGCAGCTGCGTGGTGTGTGCTCAGCCTGGAAGTGTTGGGCTATTCCCATCTGAAATCCCACTGCAAATGTTCCTGGTTCTCCTGTGAGAGGTGGGCAGGACGTTGGAGTTGCCACTTCCAGAGCTGCTCAAGATCCCTTTCAGGCCAGGAGACACGTGCAGCTGGAAAACTCCTCTCTCCCAGCCTTTGAAATATGAAACTGTGACCTCAGACCACCAAGAAATGCTGGGCAATGTTTACAGCACTCCGTGTTTTCCTTGGGATCCCTTATTAAATATCTGCCAAGGAGCAGCGCTTCCTTTGATGTCACAAATCTGAACGTCCTAGACTTTGCCCCCTTTCGTTTAAATGGGCAAGTCATAAAAAATAATAACTTCCCTTGCTGGTTCACACCTCAGAATGCAGTGCTAAAGTCTTTGTTAGTGAGTTAGAGTCAAGGATTTCTTGCCACTGGTACAAATAGAAAAAAGAGCAAGCAAGGATTTATTTATAGAGCTCCAGATCCTGCAGAATTCTGAACAACAGATTAAAGGGGTTGGTGGTTATTTCATTCTACAGTGAATGTTTGACTAATTATGAGCTATCTATTTTCTTTCCAAATATCAAAATGGGAAGAAAACAAATGTTTAGCAAACCAAGCCCTGAGTTTATATTTCAAACAAATCTGTGAGGAAATGTGTCTTGCATTCACAGCAGGCTCTGCTCGATTAATCCATCAGAGGAATCTGAGGGGAGCATGGCACTACAGGCAGGATAAGTGGAGGTTTTTAGGAAACTGCCATGAATGTTCTACAACAATAAATAAAAATACAGATTTATGTACTAATCTTCAGCTGCCCAAAACCCAGTTTACCTCAAGACTGGAAGGCAATATTTGCTTGTGGTGATGTGGAAAACCAAACTCACTTCTTGTGCTGAATTTTTGTTTAGCAGCAAAATACAGGACAGTTGCTGCAGCTGTAGAAATTCTGATTTTGCATTCAGGCATCTGTCCATGGCCACCACATTCCTGGAAGTGTCCCAGGCCAGGTTGGATGGGGCTTGGAAGACCCTGGGATAGTGGAAGGTGTCCCTGCCCATGGCAGAGGTGGAATGGGATAAATAAGCTCATCTCACCCAAATCAGTGTGGAATTCAATGTTCTATTGTGCAAAACACACAATTCAAAACTCAGAGTGGTTTATTTCCATACTATCCTAGGCTCTGGACTTGGCCTCTCTCCTCGCCTCAGTGTCCCAAGGTGTGATTTTGGAGGGTTTGTTTCCTTCCTGTCAAAGAAAATTCCCAATCTGATGCCATAAACCCATGCCTAAAAGTCTCACACAGTTAATTCTGGGTAATCCTAAAAAGCCATGAGAGCAAAGTGCTCACACAGCAGAAACTCCATTTGCTACACCTTGTTGGGTGACTTCAGGAAGTTCCTGCCTGAGTCTCAGGTTCCCCATCTGTTAGAAACAGTGCTTTGTAAAAGTTCCTTAAGATCTGCTGATGAAAACCATTTTTATACGTTTTTTTTTTGCAGCTGTGAGCACTTTTCATGTGAGAAATCCTGCATAGTTACACATAGATTCATTACAAAACTGGCAAAAAAGAGAAAATATTCCAAAGAGATATGCTTTTTTTTTTATTGCATTGGTTTAGAAAGGATTAGAATCCGATATTTTCAAGAATAAATAAAAATAAAAGGGATTATTTAAGCAGTTCATGTTCAAAGCCTGCAACTCACAGTGAATTCTGGGTGTTTTGAAGTTTGTAAGGAAATATTCTGAAGCCATCAGGCTGCTGCTGCTGCTTGGAAGCAGAGTGGAAAGATTTGAGGGGGAAGAGAGGGTGGTAGAAGCTGTAGAACCAGGGGCTGATGCTTTTGAAAAACATAATCATGATTCTTATTACATGAGGATTTGTAAAAGTGCAGGTTTGGATGGGAGAACTTGTTCAGTGTCAGGATTTGAGGTGAAGGAGAAGCTCATAGTCAAGATTTACCCCTGTAAGTTTTTACATCAGAAAGTTGGGCCACTGGAAATTCATGGAGTTGAGGCTGACCTTGAGCAGATCTTCCAGAGGCTGCAGAGAGCTGGGCTGGGGAAATCTGAAAGGCAGCCCCAGAGTGCTGCATGGCATGAACAGTGCTGGGATGTTTCCACCCCAGGGCAGATGGAAGCAGGATGGTGTTGGGAGGCTTGGGAAGCCTCCCCTCCCTCTCCTGGCACCTCGCTCTAGGGAACACCGGCCATTTTTACAATGCTCTCCCCGGAGCTTTCGCCTCCTGCCTCTTTGTAAGAATTTCCACCTTCATTTCAAACAAAGCTTTTGCTCTTTGGAGCTACAGGAGGAAAGCTGGGAGCCGTGGGCCCAGCTGTCGGAGCGCCAAGCGCTTGTCACTCGGAATTTCACCACCTAAATACGGTGGAGAAAGTCACATCATTTAGACCTGTCTGGGGAGTGCTTTCCTGTTCCTTGGCACTCCTCTGGGAGCAGAGGTGTCCTTTTGTTTCCACACATGGAATAACGTGTTACTCATCAATTTTTGCCCTCCCCTGAGCTGATTCAGTCAGATGGATTTGTGTCTAAGAGCCTCATGACTCCGTTCCTTCACTTGGGTCAAACCAGACAAATTTTTAGCTCCTCAGCGCTCGGCTAAATTTACCCAGCTCTGCACACTTGATTTGGCAAAACCATATGGACTTTTTGATGCATTCCTCAGAGCTCTTCGGAATCCGCTTCCAAAGTCTGTATTCCTGGCTTGTACCCACTGTTCAGTGGGAGGTGTAGAAGAACAACGCCTATTTTAGGCGGAAGGTTTCCTGTGAATGTTCTTGTCTCGGACCAGCTCTTCCCTGCAGCTCCTGAAAGTGTGGAAGGGGCCAGACCTGTCCTCCCAGCTCCCCCCATGCTCCCACACCTCCCCTGGGATGGGGATCCAGTGGATCAGCTCAGGGATGAGGCTGAGCAGGGATTTTCTCTCCTTCCTTCAGGCTGAGCTTTCCAAAGCGGAGCTCTTGGTCTGATCCCGAGTTCCCCATACCACAGGCTGGAGATGAAAAGGAGGACTTGAAGGGGGGGGTCTCAGGTCAGCTTTAGTTATTTCTACCACCACACTTCACTTTTTGCTGTGGGTTATAGAGAAAAAAAAATAAAAAAAAAAAGGAAAACCCCCTTTTAACCTGTTAGGCAGGATTTCCACAGGAAAAAAAAGTATTTGCTAAACACAAGCTGTGAAGCAGCTGATGGATCAATCCCCAAAGATATGCCTGAGAGTCATCCTGGGGGATATTAGGAGTTTTAATCCTGTTCCCTGAGCAGTTTGCTGTGGGAATGAGAGCTGGGAATGCCTTGTACTGCCAGCTGAGCCCCCAGTGGGGCTGGAGCAGGAGCCTGCAGCAAAAATCTGAGGCTTCATCCATAAAGCACTGAGTGCACAGGGCCTGAGAAGGGGAGCTCCAATTACAGAGGTCCACTGAGAGAAGAGAAAAGCCTATGAGCCATTGCAAAAAATACATTTGAGAATAGTCTTAGCCTCCTTTGTATTTCAGAAACAACAACTGCATGAATTGCCTTGTAATTGCTTTTGAGAAATTTTCAAATTGTGGTTAGGTTTGGGGATTTTTTTCCTTCTCTCAATGAGCATAAAACAGATGATTTGTACCTGAAAGGAGAGATCTGAAACAGAGGGATGCTGTAGATTAGAGACAACTCCAAACTCAGCTGATGTTAAAACACTGCACAGATATCACAGATATCTCTTTTCCTCCTGCTGCCCAAACCATGTGATCCCAGAGCTCGTTTGCCCTGTGAGGAGCTGATTCAGGGAGCTCAGCTGGCAGCAAACAGCTCGCTGTTTTTTGGGGAGGGTTGCTTCTTGGCTGCCTCTGATTCACTACAAAGGAAGGCAGGTGCCAAAGGTAGGAGAGGAGAGGAGGAGTGTGGGCAGCACAGCATGGGAGGGAGCCAGCAGGACACCTCCTTTCCACTGCAGCTCACCTTGGATCAATCTCACCCCGAGCAAAATCTCCTTCTTGAAATTTTAGACTGACTTAAAACCATTTTTTTCCATTTTGGATGGTAGCTGGAATCCGTGAAAATACAAGTGTTTGCATCAGCTCATGGTTCAGATAAGAGTGGGAAGTCAGCCTGGACTCATGGGGGTTAAAATTGGGATATTCTCATGTGTGTGCCTGTGTTTGGCAGGGTTTGTAAGAACAATATAGAGAAATTCTCTTTGCAAAATAAAGTCAGAATTGTTGGCGTTTTTTTCCCAGCAGAAACTATTAACTTGGAATTGAATGCAACATTTTGTTTCACATAAAATATTTTGCTTTGAGCTTTTAAATACTTTCCAAATTTCTTATCTCCTCTGTTCTCTTATAAAATCCAATCTGAACTTGCAAATAGTTTGTTTACTCCAGATTTTTTTTGTTGTTGTTGTGGTTGAATATAAACCATTCTTTTTTTGCTGCCAGCTATAGCTCCTAGTGCAGGCTCACGGAGCTAGGCCACTTCCCCTCCCAAACACTCCCAGTGAGTCAGGACTGCGGGTGGGACTGGAGTTTTGTCACTGCCAAGAATAAAACCCCACTGCTTTGGAGAGCAGAAAACTTAAGGGCAAAATTTTTTATCATCCAAACCGAAAAGCTGTGGTTCAGCATTTTGATATTTCATATTGCTGGCGATTCTTCGTCTTCGAAATTAAAAATATTCAGCTCATACCTCAGTTTAAAAGCACCCAAAGCCATCAAAATGCAGCTTGTGACATCTCAGGGTGTTCCACAAAGCCACCGAGGCCCTTGACTGTGTTTGGTCACCATGGTGGTTTCAAGAGTTCCTTTGTGGGTCCAACCCCAAAGAAAGCTCTGCTTGCAGGAGATCATGGAGAAGTTTAGGATCCGGTTGGCTGAACTGACAAATTTTCTGGAAACTCCCCTAAAATCTGAGCTAAAATTATTTCTTTTTGATGCTGAAATCACAGCTGTGACAAATATTCAGCCTTCTCCGTGATTCATGTGCTCTCTGAGAATGGGAAGTGTCAGAGTAGCACAATTTAGTAACTTGTGTTTCCTTCCCCCTAGTTCAGCAATTCTAATTTCACACGTTTTCTCTGGAGTGGGCTATCTGCAGGCCCACCCTTCATTACCTGCCTTTATCCCACACTTTTCCACTTCTCCAACCATTCCCTGCTCCCAAATTATCAAATATTCAGCAACCTGCAACGTGACCAAGCAGGGGGAACATTTTCTGCATTAGACGTTGCAAAATTAATTTACAATCTCATATCTTTTTTACATTTTTCTGTTTCAAAAGATGCCCAAATTTACCTGGAAAATGTAATTCCCATCTCTCTCTCTCTCTTGGCAGCTGCAGGTTTCTCTGAACCTGGCACCCTCCACATCACTGAGCCCACCTCCAGCAAGGTAAGACAATTCTGGGCATGTTCAGAGGTGTTTTAAATCTTATTTCTGTTCCTCAGGGATACAAAAAGAAAGGAAGACCTCCTCCTTTCTCATTGTTCCACCTCTCCCTGACCATGTAGGGACATTATTCCTGTACCACTCTCTCCCTGCTAATGAATTAATTTGAAACTTCTCCTTTTACCCAAGCACCAAACCCCAGTTTGGTGCATGCTTGAAAGTCACGCTTCCCTTCATTGTTTTGCCTTTTTGGTTCCTTTTAAACCATTTCAACATCTCAGATTGGTTTCCTGCACGTAATAATTGTTTCTTTGGTGGTAAGCTTCAGAAAGATTGGTTTCCTGCACGTACGAGTTGTTTCTTTGCTGATAGGCTTTGGGTTTGTGTTTGAGAAAGAAATCCTGGTGGTCTTCCATGCAATTAAATTCAAAATAGCTGTGGGGCTCCTGAAATGAGAATGTATTTCACTGCAGAGCTGTCATCCTAACCAATCACCTCAGATGAGTGCTTGCTGTTCTCTCCCTTGCTGTAAAATAATGTGTGTTTTAAAGCTGGGATTTTTCTTTTCTTTCTACTCTTTTGCTCGTTAGAAGTTTCTAAATGAAACCTCATTATGTCAAACAGCTGGGAGTTGTGTTTAAGACCCCTCCTGTTAAAGCAAAAGAATTTTCCAAGTAACAAAGTTAAAATGTGCACACTCAGGCCAGAGTGGTAAGGGAGCCACTTGAGTCTTTGCAGGGACAGCTGAGCACAGGAAAAACATGGAAAACGTGGAAAACACTGGGAAAAGTGGAGTTCTGCTGGCACATTGTTCTCCTTAGGCAGGGCTTGGTCTAATAATTCACCAATCCCACATTGTTGAAAGTCACCTGGCGCCAGTTGTAAGGGATTTTTTAAACTTCCATTCATGAGAGGGTTTGTCTGGAATCAGGGGAAATTTTGTTCTCCTTCTTACAGCAAAGTCATTTCATTTAAGAGTCTGGACTGAAATGGAGCTCGTGGTGTTTAACTGAGGTGTTCACAAAAAGAACAAATCTGGGGCTGGGTTTATAGGGAATACACCTTTTATGTGAAAAGAGGAATGGGAAAGGAATTCTTTTGAAAAGGTCAATTGATAAGAGCCAGTCCTTCTGGTGGAATATTGAACAGCTCAATGAGAGGTGAAGGATTTGAGGATTTGCTTTTTACTGGGTTGCCTCAATGCTGCAGTTGGTAGGATTCCTCTTTGGGAAGGATTTTTAGGAAGGCATTGTCATCCCAAGACTGGCAGCTCTTTGACCAAAGGAGAATCTGGCTCCACACTCCCTCAGTCCAACCTGGAATTTGATGCTTGTTTAGAAAATACATTGTTCTACATTTGGCTTTCCTTTTTTGGGGGATTGAAAACTGTGTTTTTGCGTGAATTTTCATGAAATTTGGAGATGAATTTAGATTTTTAGAGGCGAGCTTTCAAGGCAGCTCACTGGTTTTTTTTATGAGTCAGAATGGGTTGGAAACTGGTTGGCAGTGGAATGGCTGGGATCACATGGGACTTTTCAAGTCAGAGATAGCCCCACTTGCTCAAGAGATGCTTTCATGTGGTTTCCAAGGGAAATAGTAACTCTTTACAACATTTTTACAAGACAGCCAATGTCAAAGTGCCTGGTGGCAAAGTTCCACAGTTTCAGCCTCCAAACTCATCTTTCCAGCTAAAGTAAATATGTGTTAATGATGAATAAAACTCCTCTGTAAGAAGTGGGTTGAGCAGGAGGTTTTAAAGGTTGGCAGTTTAATAGAATTGAAAATGATTTCTCTTCTCTTAGTGAAGGTGGGAAGAATTAACAGGTAGAGGAGCAGGTGAAAGCTCCTGGTGCTGTGGCTTTTAGTCTTGGAATGAGTCAAGGAGCTGGGAAGATCTGGGCTGTAGAATCATGGAATTGTTTAGGTTGGAAAAGATCTCCAAGTGAAGGACCTTTCTTTCATGGGGCAAAAGTAAGCAGAATAACCTTTAGTTCCCATCCAAAATATCTGTGTTACATGGAGAACATTCATTTTCTCATTGATAAACCCCATAAATATTTCAGAGCTCATCACTTGCCATGAGCTTTTCTCATTACACTGGATAATTGTTTTGTGTGTAATGAGCAGACTGAGTAACCCAAATCATCCCATGGATTATTTGGCCCAGTGTTTCAGACTGGGCTCTGGGAATTGTTTTGGCCATTGATTCTTCCAAGGTCAGTATCAAAATAATAACTTAGATGTGGTGGGTTTAACTTCTCTCTCTGTGTTTCCTTCTAACAATCCAAGACATGCTTTTTTTTATGTGTAAATCAGCTTTTTTTCACAATTAAAATGTTGGGCTCATCACTCACTGATATCATTATGATTAGTTTGCTCGTGCCAAGCTTTAATACATTTTTAGACAAGCTTTTCCCCACTCAGAGCATCTCCAGTGGCCTGTCTGTCAGCTGTGGGGTGGGCAGGAGATGGCATCTGCTGTGTCTGAGAGTGTCTGCATGGCCAGAGGCAGCCCTGGCCTGGGAGGGGACTGATGAGCTCCCATTTAAGCCTTTTTCCCAGTGACAGCACCAATTTGTGCCCTTTGCCAGCCATCAGTCCTCATTAGTATGATAGGAAATGATATCTGGGAGATGTCTACCTGGCCTTCTGATTGGATTAAGATTGGCCCAAAAAAAGTTACTGGGCCAGAGGAGAATGGGCAGTGTGATCACAGAACCCTGGTCCTTCAGCCATCAAAGCCAAGAGTGCCACATTATAAACTTCTTCTGTGCATTTTTGTGAGATATTTATATTTTTTTCTGGTCCACATTTGCCATTTACCCCTGGTTTGCTGTGATATTTTCCATCACCTGGAAAGCAGTGCTGGAAAATGAGGAGGAGCAGCAAAATTGTGAGAGCAGCCATGTGAACATTAAAAGGCCTGGATATCAGCAAGGCCACCACATTTGCAAGACATTAGGTAGTTTATGTACTATTTTATGCATGGAGCCTCCTAACAGTTATTTCTCATGGATCTGCAAAATATAAAAGACTTTAGGTTAAAGGAATAATAATGAATCATTTATGAGATATTATCTGCGAAGATGGATTGGTTCCATCTGTTGCAGTAATAAAAATAATAATGCTCAGCAATTACATAAATGCTTTACAGGTTTTCAGTGTGCATCACAAACATTAATCTAAGATCTAGCCCATAGCACAGTTTTTAAGAGCTTGTAAAAGGCCTTCAGCTTATACATGCTGGGTTATTTATTTATTTTTAACAAGGAAATTCATCGTAATAGAGTTTTTAAACTGGTTTAGAAAATTGAGTTGTAGCTCCTCAGTCTATGGCACTCTATGAAGACGGCCACAAAATTGGTTTCTTTTTCTTTCTGTTGGGTGAAGCTGCTGCAAATGTCCAGGAAAAATACAGCTCCACAGGCAGGTGTTCATTATCATACAAATGATGGAAAAGTCTTCCAGGATGCCTTACTGGCATTATCTCCTAGTTATTTGTTAATCTCATTTTTTTTGTGTTCTGTAAGCAGCTCACTGAGGGAAGGGCAAGGGTTTCTGAGGCAGAGCAGAGCCTGACAGTGGTTGTGCTGTCACACACTTATATTTCACATAGGATCTTGCTCCCTGAAAGAAATAATTTCTTTTGTTCACTGCAGGAAGAAATCAGATATATGAACAATTTGTTGCATGCTTTAGATGCAGCCTGATTTAACCAACAAAATGAGTATCAGGTTTAATTCTGTTCTGCTTGGATTTTCGTTTGAATTCTAGAAAAAGAAGTGATGATAACTTTAGACAAAAGGATGGTTTGTTTGACGTGCTTCCTAGCAGGCAGAGGTGTGGCAAAACAGGATTTAAATGCAGTTTGAAATAGAATTATCCCAACTGATATTTTGGGCATGTCCATAGGCTCCATGGGTATAAAGATCAATATGTTCTGGTAGCTTTGATTTGTGAGGGTGTCCTGGAATGGGCTCTGCAGTGTAACTTGTGACCTTGAGAGACAAGGTGCCACGAGAGCTCTTGCCTTGTAAATCTGTTTATCTGTGCACGTCACAGATAAGACCCAGGCTTTGCAATGCCCCTTGACTGAACAAGTGACATTAATTCCATTAACTCTGGGCAAGAGGAGTGCTTGTATTGACAATTGGAATTGAGGAGGGGGCTTATGTATCCTCCCCCACCAAATATTTGGCTTGGAAATATTTAACACTTAATCCAGAAAATAGAAAGGTTTTATTAGAACTAAACAAAAAAATATATTTCCTGCAGCAATATTCTGTTAATTCATATCTAATAAGATTAATTAAAACAGATGGGGAAAAAAACCCCTCCAGTGTTTCATAGGCAGAATAACACTGGGTTCAGTTTGGTCAGACCTGAGTGCTGATGACCATTCATGAAACAGAGAAGAGTTTGTTGTTGTTTTTACAACAACATGGGGCTCTGGAATATCCCCAGGCAGGAGGAGACTCCACAGCCTCTCTGGGCTCTGCTCAGGGCAGGAGTTCTGCCTCCTGTGAAGGGAGAATTGCTGGGCTCTGGTGCCTTTGCCTCCCTGCACCCAGACATACCCAGACACACCCAGGGACACCCAGGGACATCCAGAGACCCCCAGGGATACCCAGGGACACCCAGACACACCCAGGGACACCCAGACACACCCAAGGACACCCAGACACCCCCAGACACACCCAGACACACCCAGACACACCCAGGGACACCCAGACACACCCAGGGACACCCAGACACACCCAGACACACCCAGGGACACCCAGGGCTGAGGTTCCCTCTCAGCCAGGGCTCCTCTCCAGGCTGAGCAGCCCCAGCTCCCTCAGCCCTTCCTGGGCACAGAGATGCTCCAGCCCTTGCTCAGCTCCAGAGCTCCTGTCCCTGCTGTGCTCAGCATCCAGAGCTGGGCACAGCACCCCAGAGGTGCCTCAAAATCCTGGGAAGAGGGGCAGGGTCCCTTGGTCCTCTGCTGGATGGCAGTAACCATTCCCAGATGTCACATTATGGCTAAAAGTATTAATTTCTTATAAAACCCTTTTCATTCTGTGCCTCCTCCAAAGCATGAAGTGCACCATGGAAATCCCTTAATGCAAGTGCACCTCAGCCATTCAGGAGCAGCCTACAACAAACTGCTGTGGAAACCTGTCCAGAAATCTCCCTGGAAGCAGGATGGATCTCCCATGGGATGTGTTTTCAGTACCACTCTGATAAGAGTTAAATTTCAGAGGTGCTGCTCTGAGCTGGCTTTGTTTCAGACATTTGAATAAACTCTTTCAAGCTGCTGGTGCACAAGAGCTTTGACAAACCAGTTCCAGCTCCTCCTGCTCTGAGCTGGTTGGATCTCCTGGGCCCTGCTGTTTTGCTGCCAGGCCATGCAGGACTGGCAGAAGGGAAATGTGCTTCTCTCAGGGCTGGGATCATGGATCAAACCCAGCCACATCAGCAATTTAAACCAAGAGGCCACTCTGTGAACAGCTGAGACATCCCACACCTCCTGCTTTAAACCTTCCTGGAGGTGTTTTACCTCCCAGAGGGTGGCAGGCTGGATGATTAGAAGTCATAATAATAAAGTTCTGCTGCAAGATGCTCCCCTTGTTTAAAATAACCATCTCCTGCAAAATCCACAGCCCAGCTAGGAAATAATTAGGGTGATATTTATTTCTTTCTGTTCTTTCTCTCCTTAAAGAATGGTAATTGTAGTTGAGGATATTTCCCCACAGTTACAAATAACTTGCTGAATTTTCCTGTGAAAATGAGTTTTGGTTGTGGCTACTCAGATGGGAGATGAGCAGGTAACAGGGTTTGAGAACACTGGAAAAAAATGAGCTGCTAAATACCAATGGTGTTCGTGAGGAATACATAAATAAGTCACTGTTACACAGCAGGATGATGCACAGAGCAACACAGAGAAATATATTGGCTTATCTCCTAGTAATGGCTCAATAATTGTGATAACATCAGAAATCACTATCACTCCTTGCTGAGAAATTACTTGTTACCATCCTCTTGTTTGAATACGGCTGGGAGAGCTCTGAAATTATTTTCAGCACTGTTTGGAGGCTTCCCCTCATTTAACCTTCCAGATTCTACTTATAAAAATAAAAAGCTTAAATTCTTGGTGATGCCTTCCCCATGCTGAGTTGCCTTTTGTACACCTTCCCAGCTGGGTGTAATATTGAGTGGGTTTTATTTTATCTTTTTAGTGTCTTAGGAAGATCCAGTACCTTGTCTTGTAAAAAGTGGAGGGGAAAAAAAAGTGGTATTAATGGCTAATAAGAAAGAATCTATAGTTAACACAGCTCATCCTTTCTTTCATGCTCTGGCATGATCTTGTTGCTTTTGAATGTTGGATTATCAAACTGCAGGGTTTGAGGTGATGGAGAAGATTGGTTTGTGAACTCCTTGTGTGTGAGTACAGAGGAATTATCTGCTTTCATGGAATTTCCTGTGAAAATGAATCTCACCTAGCAGGTACCTGGGGGTCCTCTGGTCCCAAGAGACCAAAAATATTGAGTGTTTGTCCAGCAACAACAAAAACGTTTCTCGAGCTTGAGAACTTTGGAGCAGTGCTCTTCATTGCTAATGTTTCACAGTATGTGCAGAAGATAAAAAAAAAGTGTAGTTTTGGGAAAATGAAGCTGAAAATACTTTTCAAAGTACTTGTGTTGCTCCTGCCCATATCCTTAGGAGATAGCTCAGCTAATTGTGTCCTAAATCAGGGGAAAGTTTTTCCCCAGAGGGTGCTGAGCTCTGAACAGGCTCTTCAGGGAATGGGCACATTCCCAAGGTTGCCAGAGCTCCAGGAGTGCTAAGACAATGCTCAGGTGGGATTGTTGGGCTGTCCTGGGCAGGGACAGGATTATCCTGGTGGATCCCTGCTAACTCAGGATATTCCATGATTTTACATCTGTCCCAACCACTGTCAAACACTGGCACTTCCTAAATTAGTGACAACCAGCATCCTGTGCTGATAGACTGGCACAGGTGAGGGGCTTTGAAGAAATCTGTTTCTTAAAAGAGAATTTTGTCCATTAAAAGTCTTTCAGGACTATTTGATTCGGGGTTTTCTTTTATTCTTGGGCCTCTCTGGTCTTCTTGTGTATTTTTTATACTTTCAGTTGAATCCATATGCATGAAAGGTGGAGTGAGGGAAGAGACAGAGTCATTTCCAGAGGGAATTGATGATTTAGCAGGTCTGAGTGATTTTTGGTGGTGCCTGTTCCACAAGAACTGAGACTTTACCCTGACAAAACTCCCCGGAGACGCCGATGGACAGCACAGCTGGAAACCACCCTGACAATTTGGCTGCCTGCCTCTCTTTTACAGCCTCCTGCTAATTTCTGCTGGGCATTTCACGATGGCTGTTGGGAAAAAGGGCGGCTCCATGAATGGTGCCCTTTATCCCCAACGCAACTGTCGGATTTTATTTCTTTCCCCTCATGATAAGGCTCCCCCTGATTCTCACATGACACCCCCCGTGAGCTGGGGCTGGGGGAGGAGAAGCCAAAGGAGCCTTTCTTGTGTGAGTTTGGGCTGATTTGAATGTGTTTCCCTGCAGGGGAAATCCCACATTCCTACAGGTCCCAGACAAATCCTCTCATCCCCATCAGAGAGGCAGCAGCAAGAAGAGAGAGGTGATGGCTCTGCTCTCCCTGCTGCTGCTGGGTGCTAAAATAAACGCTCCCCTGAACATTGGAGTGGAAAATGTGGAATTCTAGAGCTGCTCCAGGCAGTCGGCAGGATGGAGGGAACTTTCTGAGAGAATTAAATGAAAGAGTCGAGAGTAAAACCCCCATGGAGAGCTGTGGGTGTGGGGAGGGAGGGATGGAGAGGGGAAAACCAGCAGAAAGAAGGAGAAATATTCCCAGCTAAATGGCTCACCGTGTTTTCCAGGACCAAAAGTAGAAACCCACGTTGGGTATATGATTTAATTTACAGAAATCTGCAGTTTTTATGTAATTAGGGACATTACTGTGACATTAGCAGTGTAAAATGTAATGTTTGAGAGGCTTTGTCACCTGCATGGTGCGTGCCCCCCTCATGCAGAGCACCAGCTCATTCTGCTGTTCCACCCTGCTAATTTCTTCATTTCTACTGAGTTTGGTATTTAAATATCTGCCAACTTTCTGAGTTCCAACAAGCATTGGCATGAGTAATGAGTCAAATGTTAGAGCAGCATTATTCTTTGACAGTTCTAAAAGGATTATATAACTCGAATTTTAAATAATATTTTTGAAATGTGTAATTTAAAAGGTCCTCGTGTTCTGTAAATGGTTTAATTTTTCATCCCATTTAATTGACATTGCAAAGGAATCATTAAGTCAATGATGATTAAAGCAGCACTTTTATGGATCAAACTCTCTTTGGGGAGAAATTCAGTCACCGTGAAAAAGATATAGACATGTATTTTGAGGATGCTGCAAGAGAAGCAGGAGCTGAATAGGCTTTTCAAGAAATCTTATCTAATCTGGAAGCTCAATTCAAGGCACATCAAGGGTCAGCACTGGATAGTGTGGAAAAAACCCTTGGTGATTTTACAGGATGCTTGGGAAGAAGGGAGGGTTTCAGCCCAATCTGAGCCAGATTCCAAAGAAGTGAGGGTGTAATCAAGTTATTAATTGTATCCTCACAGTGATATTCAGCTGCTTCCTTCTCTGTGCAGTAAACTTCTGCTCCCACCAAAATAAATCAGGAACTTTGCTTGGGTTCATGATGGATATCAACAGTGCATCCATGGCATCGTTGCTGTTTTATTTTGACTAAAATTATAACATTTAAATCTATGGTAGGTCCTGAAATGGGAAATAGCACCTGCAAATGTTTTGTTTTTTAATTCTTTCCAGTCCTTTTAAATAATATCTGTGTTTGAGTGATTTTTGTTCCTTTTGAAGCTGGATAAATGTTATTCCATTATCCCATCCTATGGAAAAGAGGAATGGTGTCATTATAGACTCCTCTGGATGAGTTTCACCTCAAATCTTGTTGTACATTCAAATGTAGCTGCCAGATACTTGTGTTTTAAATAATCTGTTGGGGAGTTCTGTGTAAGGTGTGACCTTTACTGAAAATAAAATATGTAGGAAATTCCAAGTTCTGGGAAACATCAGCAGAGCAAGTTGTGTAAAAGATCCTGAAAAAAAGAGAAATAAATGAAATCAGGAATTAAGGAATGATAAATAAATTTAAAAAAAAAAAGTTAAAATATATGAGGCCAGGAAATTGTGTTGCTCTAAGAGGGTTTGTGATAACATGGAATTGGGGCAGGGTGGGATCCCAATAAAAATGAAACCTGCAAAGTCAGGAATTCTCAGAGAAGAGAAATAATTGGAAATAGGAGCAGATTGTCTAAGAACAGAATATGTCTCAGCTTGAAAATTCACTCCCCATTTGTATGATGTAGAGATAATAACCAAACTTCAACTTTCATTCCATTAAGTTCCCTTAAGTGATATCTCTGCTAAAAAACATGTTCAGCCTAAACTTAAAAATTCACTAAACCAAAGGTAAAACATTATCAAAAAGAGGAAAAAGCCATTTTAGAACAGGTTTGTGGAATACAAATTTAACAACAAAATAGACTCTATGTTCTCAAAACTCTCAGTAAAACAATTTAGCCAAAGCTTAGAAAAACTTATACCTTGTGATGAAAGGGGAAAAAAAAAAGGTTTGGCACTAAATATTGTGGTCATTGATGATAAAAAATTTTCCAGCCCTGGTGAAGTTTCTGGAGAATCTGGTGGCTCCCAAGCTGGTGTCATTAGCAATAATACTAAATCAAAATCAGTGGCTCCAAATCCACAGTATCCCCACAGAAATGGAGAAATCTGGGCAAAATGTCAGCACCTAAAAGGGAAAAAATTGAATACAACTAAAGCAAATTAGTCCTTCCCTAAAAATAAGGAAACCACATCTCTCCCACCCCTGCTGGCCCCATGTCCCACTTAATCACAATCCCTAATCCAGGTTTCTCCTGAGCTACACTCACTATGTGCCCATTTTCAGAACAGCCTTTACATTTTCATTCATCCCTCTCCATCCCTAATTCCTTGGCTGTTCCCATAAGGAGGCTGGGGGGTCACATCCAGCTGAGCTCCTGCCTGAGAACCATTCCCAAGGCAACTCCTGTGGGATTTCCCTCTTCCAGGTGGAGCATTGGGCACTTCAACATCCTTCTGTGAAGGCTGAGGGGTCACATCCAGCTGAACTCCTGCCTGGACCATTCCCAAGGCAATTCCTGTGGGATTTTCCTTTTTGAGGTGGAGCACTGACCACTGCAGCAGCTCTTTGTGAAGTCTGAGGGGTCACATCCATCTGAGCTCCTGCTTGAGAACCATTCCCATGGCAATTCCTGTGGGATTCTCCCCTTCCAGGTGGAGCATTGGGCACTTCAGCAGCTCTTTGTGAAGTCTGAGGGGTCACATCCAGCTGAGGTCTTGCCTGGACTATTTCCATGGCAATTCCTGTGGGATTTTCCTTTTTGTGGTGGAGCATTGGGCACTTCAGCAGCTCTTTGTGAAATCTGAGGGGTCACATCCATCTGAGCTCCTGCCTGGGGACCATTCCCAAGGCAATTCCTGTGGGATTTTCCTCTTTCAGGTGGAACAGTGGCACTTCAGCAACCCTTTGTGAAGGCTGGGGGGTCACATCCAGCTGAGGTCCTGCCCGGACCATTCCCAAGGCAATTCCTGTGGGATTTTCCCCTTCCAGGTGGAGCAGTGGCACTTCAGCAGCCCTTAGAGCTGCAGCAGGATTCTTCCTCACCTTCCTTATTTCCAGCCCGTTCAGCTGAGCAGAACTGGAGGAAGCCCAGCAGGAATTTCCTGCAGCAGGAGTGAATTGGGAAGCACAGGTTGCACAAGGAGCCTCGAGCTCTGTCCCTTTGTCCCAGCCCCAGGACCCAGATGGAAAGCCCCATCCATCAGTGCTCCAGTTCTGCTGATCCCCTTCACTTCTCTGCTGACTTCCCTGTCAGATGCATTTGTTTTACGACCCAGGGCCTCAGCCAGTGTTAGTCAAAGCTCCCACAGGCTCTCTGCAGGATCTGATGCTCTGCTGGGGCCGTGCCAAAGCGTCTGCACGGCGTCTTCCTGTCCTGCTGCTATATGGAGCAGCTTGGCACTCATGGGAGGGAGGCCAAATCAACTTAAATAGTGCATCCATCCACAAAATCTTAATTGTAACTTCAGTTATTCCTTTGGAGGGGAGCAGACGAGTCCTTGATAAAGTGAGAGGACTTTTTAAGCCGCTTTCCAGGTTGGTGAGAACAAGGTGGGGAGACAGAATATTTGGAGGGCAGGTGAGGGGGAGGATGTTTCCTAAATATCTGAGGGCAAGATGGGACCAAGGTAGATTGAAAAAGGCCTTTAATGGCATGGGCTGTTTGTACCACTTTCCTCATTACTTGAAAAATCCCTACTTTTCCCTGATGAAGTTTTCCCTCAGTGCAGTTTATTATCTCTTTAAATAACAGAAAAGAAATTTCCCTCTTCTTTACAAGAATTTGGGATTCAAGTACCTCTATTTCCCCTCCTGTTAATCCCTAACTTCTCATGGGGGGCTGATAAACCTAACTTTTGAAACTGGGTCTATTTTAATTGTTTTGAGCAAGTATAAGGAGATAGAAACACAGAATATTTTAGTGAATGTTTTACATCCTGGACAGTTATGCCCATATTCGGCATCTTCTCACCCATCTTCTTCTTTTCTGTCCATGGTATTTGTTTTGTTTTCTAACAAGTCCCTGAACACATTTTTTAACGTATTTACCTGCAGAATTCATTGTCAGTGTTTTAGGGAGACTGAAAGATTCCATTGTTGGGAAGAGCATTTCAGGTCAGTGCTAGGATTCAGCCAGTGCTTCCTGACTCTTGAGTTTCCTCATGAAACCACAGCTCCTCACTGCATTTTTGGATATGAAGTCAACTAAAAATGTTTAAAAAAACTCTACTGGCAAAACCTGAGCAATTCTTTGGAGTCTGCAAACTCCCTTGTCCATCTCAAAGTTTTGGCTGCTGCTCTTGTGGAGCTCCAAGTCCCAAAATCTTGTGTTGAGTGCTGCCATTTTAATGAGCTGCTGTGGATTCAGGAGTCTCCATCCAGGACAGGATCCATGTGCTCCCTTCTGCCTCGTGCTGTAGCCTTTCCACAATAAAACTTCAGGAGGAAATAGCTGATATCAATCTTATCTTAATGGCTCTAAAACGTGGCTACAATGCCTTGCACAAGGGAAGTGGGATCTGGGAAAACTCAGCCTTGACAGTTGTTGCAATAATTTAGCAAGTTTTATGTTCAATCTTTATTTCCCATTTGCAATTTGTGTTGTGTTTTGCAATAGTAATTTATAATAAATTGCTGACTTGTTATTAAAGTGTTATTAAAGATATAAAAACCCATCCTTTTCTTTTAAGGTTTGGAAATGGCCAAAATATTTTCAGTGATTTGGGTGCATGAGATGCTACTGAAAAATCCAACTTCATTTTTTTCCACTTCTTTTTGTTTTGATATTTTATTTAACAGCTCAAGTTTGCTTCTATTTCAGAAAAGCTTTATTTTAGCTCTTCGTTGAGAACTCTATCTAAACACTTTCACTCTAGGATGTATTTTTTGGGTAAAATATTTCCTGGAAGAGAAATTTGGAATACAAGCACATATGGCCTGCTTAGGATCTGATTTCAGCGTTGCTCAGAGTAAGAGGAGAGGCAGAGCAGGATGAGAGAAATTTGGTGGCCCCTGAGTTCCTGTCTGGCTGGGGCTGGGATGTTTTAGCCCTTATCAAAGTTGGGAGGGCAGCTCCAACCCAGCCATCGGAGGGATTGGGTCGATACCTGGCAAAGAGCCTGAAGGTCAGATAAAGTACTTAGGCAGGCAGGATGCCAGGCTAAAGAGATGTCAAGAAAATCAATTAGATCCTAAAGAAAGAGCAGCAAGCTAACTAAAAATCCAATCTTGAAAGGCTCTTGATATTTTGAAGCCAGCTTATTACTGTTCCTATATCTTTATCTGGCTAATAAAATTACCTTTGTTAAGCAATTAAAACCAGACTCAGGTCACACCAGGCGAGCACAGAACAGCCTGGGAACACCTGAGTGGGACCAGACTGGGCACAGCTACGAGGGGGGAGATGAAATGGAGCAGCTTTGGGGGCAGGCAGTGAGACCAGGGTGATTCTCTGCCCTCCTCCTCCCCTATCGATCCCTTTACCTTCGTGCTCTTGGCTCACGTCTTGGAGCCTTTCTCCCCCGAGTGGTAATGGAAAAACAGAGACTTGGAGTTTGTCTGCTGGTGCCAGGTAGTTTGCTTAATAAATTATAGCTGTCTGAAGTCAATAGAGAGGAGAGGAGAGGAGAGGAGAGGAGAGGAGAGGAGAGGAGAGGAGAGGAG
>JANRGV010000104.1:34822288-34833142 GCA_024734035.1 Alethe castanea | reverse complement strand
CCTCTCCTCTCCTCTCCTCTCCTCTCCTCTCCTCTCCTCTCCTCTCCTCCAAACCACAGTGATGGGAAGGAGCAGGATTTAACTGGATTAGCAGCTGGAAAAATGGACTTTGGCAGCTCTTCTGGGATGGGATTTCACCTCCTTTGTGCAGGACTGGACATAGCTGCTGGAAGTTCTTTTTGCTCCTGTTGATGGGTTCATGGAATCAGAGTCATGGGGTGGTTTGGGTTGGAAGGGACTTTAGATTTCATCCAGTTCCAACCCCAAAGTTCCAACATGCCACCCTCCAGATCATATTTGGTGGCATTGGTGTCATTAGCCAGGGTTTGGGCTGACTGAAAAATGCCAATTTTTGCTCTGAAAGGGATGGGTATTTCCACACAGTTTTAATTACTTGTATTTTGGCTGACAATTTTGGATGTTGTTAACCAGATGCTGGAAACATCCTGTGGCTGGCCTGTCCATCCATATGGGAGTATGGATGGGAGTGTGTGCATGGACATATCTCCCCCTCACATCACTGGCACAAACTCCCAGAACAGAAATAAAATAATAATAATAATAAATCCTTTCTTCATTCTGACCTTACGTGGAGACACAGAATTTAATACATATTAATGAAATCAACAAAACCTGTCTGTACATAATTAATAAGGTTATTTATTTTATTCAAGGCCTTACTGGATGACTGAGGAATCAGAATAAGGAAGGGCACAAATAATGACAATAGAAATCTGATGTGTCACTGAGGAAAGGGCTCAGGGTCTTAATTTCTTGCTTGTTTTTCTGCTCAGATGAATTTTGTGATAACCTCGACCTAGAGTTTCAGCACATGCACCAGGTTTTAATTAATTGGAGCCTTTTTGTTGCCAATGATCTCACTAACAAAATATTGTAGGAAATAAGTGGTGAAGGACTTGTCACACTTCCTGTCCAAGCCCTTGGTCTCCTTGCCAGGACAGATCTGTAACATTCTTGTCACTATTCATTAGGATTATTTTCTTATTCAAGTCCAGATTTCATTGGCTGGCCTATAAATGAATCCCATACCAAAGAATATGAAATCTTCTAGAATTTGAAAATGTTGCATTTTGAAATCTTAAAACCCATAAACAAAACCAAACCGTTTGCATAACTGCCTCCATTGCCAGTTGTGACCTGCAATGCACATCACTTCTCAATTGTCCAAATCTAATATTTATAAATAAAAACATGATTGAATCTCCTCCCCTCTCTGCCTTTCCCAAATATCTGTGCATTTCCCACAGGACCAGCTTTATTTGAATGACCTGTATTTTTAGGAAGCTGGTGAGGCACTCCAGGTATTTCCCATACATAAATACATATATCTGTGAGTGTGTGTGAACTAAAGAGTACTGCAAGTAGCAGACAAAATAGTGCTTTTGAAGAGTGGTGGCACTGAGGTATGCACAGTAAATTAGGAGAATTTGTGTGAAATTATTTGTACTATTCTAGTGATCAAATGTAAATCTTTATAGGGAGTGAAAGTCACCTCTTATGGATATTAACCTGCAGCCATGGGAAATAGGGAGAAGGTAATTAAATTAAGGTAATAATTTAATTATTAATTTTTTGAACATTAATAGATACTCTTGTCTTATTCAGACTTTGTAAATTTGTGGGTTTGATAAATTTCAAGTGGCTCTGAAGGCTTAGGACATAATTTAGTCCTGACAGATTTGATCTCCGCTTCATCCATAAGCCCTGGGGAATTCCTGCTGGGCCAGGACCACAGGGTATCACTGGGAAATGTTTCTTTTTTTCAGTGCAATCACTTTCCATAAAGGGATTATTGGGTTTTTTTTGTGTTTTCTGCAAAGAAAACAGGTGTTTTATGGTTATAAAAATATAACAATGTGGGAAAGTCTGTTCTGGCAGTGACAATCTGATTTCATCACCTCTAAGAGGATGCACAGATAACTGGGCTCTTGTCAGCTGCTCCACCTGAAGTGTAAGAACCCTCTCCAAGCCAGCCCAGGATTAGCAGCAGGAAGGAAAGCAGGAGATTACTGCCTGGCTTTGTGCTTTTCCAACTCCTACAGGCATATTGTGCCTCTGAGTGTTTGAAAGTTAATTCAGTTTTTTCTTGCAATTCTCCAAATTGTTTGGGTGCTTTGGCACAAGAATTCACCAATTAAGAAACAAGCAAAAAGACTTTTAAATAAAACTCACCACATTTGTTCAAGTCATTGAAAAGCAGGAAATTACTGTTGCTCTTCAAAAAGCAGCTGTGTGTATACAGTGACATTTTATTTAATGATTGAAATTATAGTATAACTATACATTGTATTACTGGATATTCTCATTTTACAATGCTGCAAAAGGACTTGAGCAGAGATGTCAGTTCAACCAGCCAGGCTTTCTCCAGGAGCAGCAGAAGCCCAGACCTTGATGACATTAAGAAATATCAATTGTTTTTTAAATTCTGATGTTGGAAGTGTTTTATATTTCCTTTTTGAATATCCCCATTCTGGGGGCTGGGTTGCTGCCCCCTTGGTGTGACTTTCTGCTGGTGTTTAGTATCAAGGTGGAAAAAGAATCTTTAAGGAATTGTAGAATAAAATTATGAGAGCGGTTTGAATTCGAAGAGACCTTAAAGCTCATCCAGTCCCACCCCCTGCCATGGGGGTACATCTTCCACTATCCCAGGGTGTTCCAAGCCCCATCCAGCCTGGCCTTGGGCATTTCCAGGGATCCAGGGGCAGCCACAGCTTCTCTGGGTAACCTGTGCCAGGGCCTCCCCACCCTCACAGAGGTAAATTTCTTCCTAATATCTCACATAAATATATCCACTTTTAAATTAAAGTTGTTCCTCCTTTTCCTATCAATATCTGCTGTTGTAAAAAAAACCCAAAAAACCCCCACAAAAAACAAAAAAAAGCCAAAAAAACAAAAAACAAACAAAAAAACCCTCCAAAAAACCACAAAAAACAAAAAACCCAAAAAAACAAAACAAAACAAAAAAAAAACAACAAAAAAACCGTCCCTCTTTTTTTTTTTTGAGCCATCTTGAAGAACAGGAGTGTTAATGTTAAACTTGCAAGGAAAAATAATTCCAGGGTTCTGTGAAAGCCTTGCTCACATCCCTGCTGGTGAGGAGAGGTTCTGTGGCTCCTCCAACACCCCCTTCAGCTCATGGAGCTGCTGCAAACTCTGCCAAGGTAAAATGACAGAGGCAGCTCCTACCTGAGCCTTGGCTTATTCAATGATGGCAAGTGCCTGAAATGGTGCAGGGATTAATTCCCTTGGACACAAAATGTGGCTGGACCAGTTGCAGAGTTTCCTGCTTAGGAAGGGATCTGGAGATGAGCAGGAGAAGCTCTCAGAATCTCAGAGGAAGCAGCAATTCAGCTGGAGACCTTCATCCCTGCAGAGTGCCTGGAGCCAGCTCCTTTCATATTCCTGGGAATATAAAAAATACATGGGAGATGTGGTTTGAGCCATGCCTGATGAGTAATGAACTGGGAACACTCACCATGGCATTAAGGTTATGCTGGATTTTAATTAGAGAGAGGATGGGAAATGATCTAATTATCTGCATGGCTCTTCCAGAGAGAGAATGAACAGCTTTGTGCAGGTGGAGGTGGCCAAGCCTGGCTTGGCACTGGGCTGGAGCAGGGCTGGGAGCTGATGGGGCTAAACCCTGCTCCTCTGGAAATGTGTGCTTGGTGGAGTCAGAAACAAACAGGAAACTGCAGAAAATATCCAATTTCTGGGGGGTCAGTTCTATGGGGAGCAGGGATGTTACTATTAAAATAATATCTTCCTAGAAATAAATATTTAAGAGCCACTTTGCACCATGAGGATGGAAATTTTCTAATTGATTTAAGGGCATCTTGTTGATTTTTAAGGGCTGAGGTGTTTCACACTTTATGTGAATGTTTGAAATTTTTTGGCCTGTATATTTGAAGTGCAGAAGAAATCCCTTGCCTGTTTTTCAATCTGGAGAGCTCAAAGTCGTTACTTGTGGTTAATTTTCCAGCCAAGAGGATTTCAGTCATGTGAGGGAGAATGACACTGATTTTATTCAGTCCATCAGCACTGATAATACACTTGGAGAGAACCCTCTGCATTGATGGGATTGTATTTATGTACAACTACACATAAATCAATTCCTTTTTCCTGAATCACCACTTGGTGAGATTTTTTAGGGGTATTTGGGATTAATTTTACTGTTGTTCTAGAAGAGGTAAGATAAGGGCCAGTGTGTAATGCTGGAAAACAAAAATGCATCAGCTTTGTTTTAAAATGCTTTGTTGGTTGGGGATTCAGTGTGAAAACAATCTGAGTTATGTCTTGAAGATGGGCGAGGAGATGATTAAGTGACTCTATTTCTATGCAGATTGGGGCTACGTAATTAAATACCTACTTACAGACAAAAGCAGAGATGAAATTGCTTCCTCAGTTCAGAGAAAAAAATAATAGGAAGGGCTATAAAATGGTATGAATAAAGAAATAAATGGGAGTAGTAAATGGCCAGTCAATAGGGTGTTTTGGAATTAGAGAGGGTCAAGCCAACCTGATCTTTTTATTCTATTTTAAATTTTTCTGAGAGTGCAGGTTAGGCTGAAAAAGAGACTGGAATAAACCTAAACTTAAATAAAACATTTGAAGTGGGGCTTGTTTGAAATGTTGATTAAGAGCTATAAATCATTATCTGGCACATATTAAATAAGTTGAGCTGGCAACTGACTAGTTTCAAAGGGGAGCTCAAAGAGATGATAACTGAGAAATAAATTCCTGGTAAGGAGACTTTTAGGTTGGTTCTAGATGTTTCTATCAATGTCCTAGAAGGAAAGAAATCATTACTGAGCATCACTAAACCCCTAGCAAATGGCTTTATGGAGAGATTATGTATTCTTTATGTGGAGAAGATGATGTATTGGTCTTATCAAAGCTGTGCAATGGCCTCATCTATAATAAACTCTGTGGTGTATAAAACATTGAGCAGGTGAAGTCATGGTGCAGGCCAGGAGCAGAAGCTGTAACTGAGCAAAGCTGAGGTGCACATGTTCAAAATGGTGATTTATCATTATTATCATTATTCTCATGGGCTCTGGGTGCACTGCCACGTTACTTTTGATTTTCATCTCGCTGCTGTGCTCCCAGACCTCTTGGTGACTGAGGGTGGAGATATCAAATTAAATGTGGAGCTGGAAACCCTGAACACCTCCTTCTTCACTGCCTTGAAAGAGGCTTTTGCTGTCCTGTTCTTGGCTGTGCTCAGGGAATCTTTGGTGTTCCCCAAAGGGTTTTGCATGTATCAGTGGAGAGCTGCATTTGTAGGAAGCAGTAATGCAGGTGGAAAGATCAGGTAACAGCTCTGCAATAAATTCTGTATAAATGAACATTTTCCCAAATGACCTAAATTGCAGCTAAGGAAACTAAATGCCTTTGGGCTGAGAGTGGGACTGAATGTGCTGTGGATTTAAAAAATGGGTTTGAAATGGTGTTTGGGGTTTGAAATATGGAAATATTGCCTGGTTCCCTGTGTGTGTCCTGCATCCCTGCCTGCCCCTCTCTGCGTTCCCATGGCATTGGTGTCCAACGGGGCCATCCTGACCCCTCACCCCACTATCCCTGCTCCTTTCCTACCTCACTCCTCATTCCCCATCCCAGCTGATTTCACAGAATCCTAGACTGGTTTGGGTTGGAAGGAGTCTTAAAGCCCATCCCATTCCATCCCTGCCATGGGACCACCTTCCACTATCCCAGGGTGCTCCATGCCCCATCCAACCTGGCCTTGGACACTTTAGATCCATTAACAACCTATATTTAAATATTATTAAGTAACAGAGGATTCAGGTGTGGAGAAAATGCTGTTTACTCATAGTTTCCCCTTTTTAGTAGAAGTGCTGAGTAAACAAGACTGTGTGCTCAGTGATTTTCTGGGCATCCCCTCCAGCACGGAGCAGGCACGGCTCTGGCTGGCTGAGCACTTGTCTGAAAGCTCCTTCCTTGCATCCATGGCATTAATTCAGCTGCCTTCATATGGCTGCTTTCCTCCTGGATCATTTGATATATTCTGTAAACTGCCTGCTGAGGCCCTGTGTCTGTATTGTTCCGTGGAGAGCACTGCCAGTCCCGCTGGATTTATGTCCCTGATTTCCTGGATGCTGAGCTTGTTTCCATTATAATTCAATGTCCTGCCTCCATCCCTCTGCTCGGGGTGCACACCACGGAAATTGTTTATGTTGTGGAATTACCTGCTGACATTGATGCATGAGGAAATTATTCCAAAAACCCCTGAAAAATACAGTGCATGCTGCAAGAAATTCAGGGAGCTAACTGGGATAAGGGAAACCTTCCAGACCAGCCAGAAGTATGAGAGCCTTCCCAAGGATTTGTGTCATCCAGGGGCAATTGTGTGGTGCTTGTCAAAGATTCCTACAGGACACTCACACTTGGAATTCCAGCAGATTAGCCTTTCATCAAGCCATCAGGATCCTGCTTGTGGAATAAACACAGCTGTTGTTTTCCAAGAAATGTGGCAAAGAGCAGCAAGGAAAAAAGGGACAATTAGTGTTGCTGAATGCCAAGGGACTCAGGCTGGCATCGCTCTGCTTGGGAGAGTCTGGCTTTCTGGAAAGCCCTTTTTGCAACAGAGGAAAACCCAAACCTAGCAGTGTCACTCATGACTTTCTAAATTGATCTTTAATCATTTCTAAATGATCTTTTAAGGCCCCTTTCAACCCAAATCAGTCTGTGACTCTATGATTCCTTGGTTTTGATGATGTAAGGATCTGGGGAAAAATTAAGTAGTGTATTTCCTAAAACAAATCCTCAGGTTATACTTCCATAGCACTTCTCTCCAAAAACACTGCAAACTCTATAAAAGTTGTCGCTTAAGGCTTCTTTTTAAAGTTTTGCCTTCTACAATGCATTTTACCCCAGAATAAATCCACAAACTGTTTGGAGACAAATTTTAGGTTTCAATGGAAAAATGGAAAGTTGGGGTTTAAGCAATCTGTTCTTTCCTGGGATCTCCTTGGAGCTAGGAGTGGGCTTCATTCAGAGACCCAAGGTAGCAGGTAAAGAGATTAGTTTGGACAACAGAGGAAATAGAAGAGTCTTGATGTCTTTAAAGGAAGAAAGTGGAGAGAAAATGAGTGTATAATGACATAAAACACCTCTGGTGGTCTCAGCGAAAGTGTCAGGAGGGGCCATGGGAGAAAATATGTGCGGGTGAGAGGAGCTCATTTCCTCTGCGTGGCTGAGGTGGCTCATCCCTTACACCTCAGCACTTTATTTATACCCCCTTCTGGCAGGATATGGACAGCAATTTCCTTATTCCTGACAGCTTTTTATATCCAAACTGGAAATCATCCTGCTCTCCCCATGCCTAATGGGAAACAGGGCACAAGGATGGATTGGGCCCAGGGAAGAGACCCAAGAAGGGGCTGGAAATAACAGGTGGTGACAATCCTGGTGATGGGAGGAGTGCAACAATGGCCTGGGATCCAAAATCCTGGAAAAACTGGTGCTGCCACCTGAGGGCTTTTGGGAAATACTAAAGGATAGAATTCAGGAGCTTTTAACAATATTCAAAAGGTCAAGTCTGAAAAATGTTGTTTGTTTGTGGGGGTCTTTGCCACAGAGCACATTTCAATGTTCAGCTTGTTAATTAATTAATAAAAGTAATTTTTTTTTTTGGCACAGCTGTGCCCTGTCCTGCCTGGACTGAGAAGAAGAGGAATTAGATTATTTTCCTTGAACATTACTCAATGGATCTTCCACTGAACAGTCTCTCTCTTGCTCCTGCTTTCAAGCTCATTAATACAAACTCCCAACTTCTTCATTCCTAATGCCAGAATAAAAATTTGTCTGTGTGTTTGAGTCCAGGCAATCTGGGCAAAGTTTATTCAAAGTAAGGGTAGGAAATCTGATAAAAAAGGAATGATGGATAGGAAATCTGATAAAAGGAATGATTCATTCCTGCGGTAGCCACGAGTTGCATCTTTGTCCCCTGCTTACTTGTGTCACTTCAGGTGGAATGTCCTTCCACTGTGGCTCTGGAAAGCTCTGGAGAGAATTTCTGCTTGGGAAGTGAAGTGAAAAACACGGAGAGACCTTTCCATCTTTTTTTTCTGCCACTGTGCATTTTTTTTTGTCCACACTTTTGTATCTTATTAACAGTAAGAAGCAGAATTTGTAAGAATTGTTTCAAGAACAGAGACTGTGGCAGTCAAGAAATTAATTTATTGAAAAAACCAAAAAATGCTACCCATGGAATTCTAGAACACAAGTAAAAGTTACCTCTGACTAGATTTTGATGTGGGATTACCAAGAAGATGGTTAAAAAAGATAATTTCATTTAGCAGGTGGATTTCAAACAGAATATGAAGCGATGTGCTTGTGGAATACCACCATGGGATCAACTTTTTGGAAGCAGCTCCTCATATTTTGGGTTTGTGGCACAGAATTTACCTGTGGAGAGAATCCATGGCTGCCCAGGCGTGGGATGGGATGTGTGGCCTTTTGTTCCAGCTTTTTCCTGAGCGTGCCCTGTGGGTGGCTCTTTCGTTTCTGACGTGATGGAGATTTTCTAAGGAGATCTTGGATGTGATGCTCAACATCTGTTCCAACATCTTTTGGAGCATTTTTGGTAGGAATTTGGTGCCCATGGTGTTTCTGCCAGCTTTTGGGATGTGTCTCCATCCCAACCTGTGCATCCAGGATCCCTGCAAGCCTTGGGCCTTCCAATCCCAAACAGAGCACGTGAGTCCTGACACCAACAATCAAATACCCAGCAACTCTTCAGGAGGAAAGAATAACAAAATGCATTTGGAAAATATTTGGGAAAATAAGATAAGTGGTGCACGCCGAGGTAGAGGGAGCCAATTTAGTGAGTCTCGGCTCCTACCGTAATGATGTGATTTAGATTAATTGCAGTGTTTTATTGCTTTGAATTGAAAACAGCGTTTTTGTAGGCGAGACAGCAGGTGCAGAATATCTCAAAAGCAAAGATCCAGTTTTTCCTGAAGGCTTACTAAGTAATAAAAATGGGAAAGGAAAACAAGGCAGAAAATTCACTACACAAAGTGATTTTTTTTTTTCTAAATCCAAAGTCTTTTGTCCCCTCTCATCTTCCTTGAAGCAATCACAGGTCTCCAGGGAGCAGATTTCCATCCTGCCTCACTGTTCACCCTGAGGATTTTGATCCAGTCTGAACTTTGTATAACAGATTGGTTTAAACCACTGAGTTGTGTGGATGAGATTTATGAGGGGCTGGAGAGCACCTAATTTTGGGGCAGGAGCTGAATAGCAGGACAAGCATTAACACAGAGCCAGGGCTCCAAGATCAAAATGTCCAGTGAATCCTGTGGATCCTTATCCCTCACAGCAACAATGTCCAGTATGTTCTGTCTTGAGAACAGAAAGAGAATTATGAATTAGGCACCGTGAAGCCCATAATAATGAAATAATGATATTATTTCTCCACCAAAAGGCTGCTGTTTGTTCATTCTGGCCGTGTGTCCTGACTGCAGTCTGTCCTGAGTACACTCTGCTGCTCAGCACCCAAAGTGCTTTCTTCCTAAATTAGCCAAGAATTCTTCACCCTTGATGGGATTGAATGCCCAAAGCTGCACATTCACTGTCTCTTCCTTGGGATAATCAGAAGGACATGGTGCTGTGCAGTGAGACAGCATTTTGCTTAGTCAAAGGCAAAGAGAAAAGTTTCCAAGGGCATGGAGTGACAGGACAAGGGGATTGGCTTCCAAGTGACAAAGACATTTTAGAATGGATATTAGGAAGAATTTGTTCCCTGTGAGGCACAGCCTGGCCTTGGGCACCTCCAGGGATCCAGAGGCAGCCACAGCTTCTCTGGGAGCCTGTGCCAGGGCCTCACCATCCTCACAGGGAAAATTTCTTCCCAACATCCAACACAAACCTACAGATTAATGCCTTTCCCCATGTCCTGTCCCTCCATCCCTTGTCCCAAGTCACTCTCCAGGTCTCTTGGACCCCATTTAGGCTCTGGAAAGGGCTTTAAGTTCTTCCTGGAGCCTTCTCTTCTCCAGACATCAGCATTCATCTAAGTTAAAAAGTGACCAATTTTGTTGGCCAAAGATTCAGCTTGATTTGGTTCAGCTCTGCTGTTGCCACAGGTCTGTCTTTTTACAAACATTTTAGGTTTTCAGTGAAAGTTTTGAGCTATTCCTAGGCTAGAGATCCCATCCGTGGGGTTTGGAACTTTTGTTTGTCATAGAGGAGCAGCTCCATCCCTGCCCTTCCCTGGTCCCATCACTGCATCCCCACAGTGGGGTATAAACCTTTGCCAGTTCCAGTTCTTTGCTTGTAATGAGGTTTGGGGTATTACCCAATCCTTCAGAGTCTTTGGGGAAAGACAGCTGGGAAAGGGCAAGCAAAACTCTCCTATTTTAGTGTGCATTGCATAAGAAAGCACAGGAAGCAGGGAGAGAGCTCTGAGGAGGAGAGATTTATCCCACACAGCACTGCCAACGGAGCACAGTCTGGTAAGGGCACCCAGGGCTCGTTCCCTTCCCTGCTATACATAGATCCTCCTGCCTATAATGGGAGAATTAGGTAATTTTGCACAGTTTTTGGTACAAAGCATGGTTTGTTTAGTGTAGCTGATTACTGGAATGGCTGGAAAACAAGATTTCCTTGAGTTGTGACACCGGAATATTTGTTCTGTGAATGATTGAAGGCTCTGTCCCCATTTGTTTTCCTTATGACCCTGTCCTTCTGCTAGTCCCATTTCCATTTTTAATGTGCTCCTGTTGTAGCAGCAGAGTGAGAGTGGGGCTCACTCATTCAAGGCAGGTTTTTCTGTTTGGTGGTGTACATAAAATGGGTGGCTACTTCAAG
>JANRGV010000104.1:34809048-34819510 GCA_024734035.1 Alethe castanea | reverse complement strand
ATAGGGGAAAGTGGTGCAGAGGTGGGGTAAGGGAAGGTAGGGTCCAATGGGGTAGGCTGGGTGGGACACTGCATCAATTGAGGGCCAATGGGGATACAGGGAAGGGAGAAGATTCTAGGGGCTGGGAGTGGTGATGATGACTGGAAAATGGGGGTTGGGAATATTTATGAGGCATTAACATGGGCAATCCCATAACTCCTTGGTACAACTTCTTTTGGGATTGCCGCAAATCAACAGCTGCCTGCCAATGCCTAGGGTTGGGGTACAGGTCTTCTTCAGTAATGGTTGCCTGACCTGGAATACAGGTCAGGCTGACTCCTACAGCACACAGCTAAGGCAGGAGGAGGATGAGGTTGTGCCTTGGTCTGGTGTGAATTCTGCTGTGGAGTGTGTGACACTGGTGGGGCTCAAGACACTCAAACGTTATTCAATTTTTCACCTTTTTTGTCCAAGGGTTTTGCTCTTCTTGTTGAACAGAGTCATATGCTGAAATCTGGATTATTCACACGCAGAGTAAAGTAAGGGAGTCTCTGCCATCCTGCCTGATGGAGTCTCCCTCCAGGAAGACATGGCTGGAGATGAGGGAGGTTTCTTTCAGAAATCCTCCTGGGTTCTGATTGTGCTTGGCAAAAATTGGGCCTTGTTGGTCAAATGTTCTGATTTTGTGGAAGGGGCAAATTTCCCAAATTTCTGCTTGTTGTATTTTAAGTGTGGAGACAGATATCTTCCTACCAGACTGGGAGAAAAAATGCATGAAGGCTCTGAAAATCCCAGAAACTGAAGCAATAGGGGATATTTTATTAGGGTGTATTTAAGGCAGGTATTTAAAGGCAGGTATTTAAAGGCAGATAAATCCCTTCTACCTTTAATGAGCAAACGAAAGGAGCGTGTGGACTTGCCCTCCCTGGAAGTGTCCAAAGCCAGGTTGGACAGGGCTTAGAGCAGCCTGGGATAGTGGAAGGTGTGTCCCTACCCATGGCAGGGGGTAAAACAGTGCAAAGCTGATGACCAACTTTAGTGTTGGGATGGGATTTAAGGTGCATACAACCCAAACCATTCTGGGATTCTGTGAAAATTTCCAGCAGGTTTAAACCCCAGAACAGGTGGCAAAAGGCAAACGTTCCACAGCCTCCAAGGAACCCAGGAAATGACCTTGTCATCCATGATTCTCATCCTTTCATTTATTTCCTTGTGGAGGCCAGGTCAGAATTCCTTGTTAAAATCCTTCCTGATGGAGAATTAACCAGTGAAGGGACTCGTGGGTGGAACGGTGTCTTGAGCAAGTCCTCCTTCAGCGAGCGTTGGCTGAGATGGGCAGGGATCTTCTCCATGAGGGATTATCATTCCATCCTCCTCCCTTGCAGGAGGTGAGTTTGTGCCTGCGTGAGCTCAGGAATTAGGTGATTTATTTTTTTAACGCGTCGGTGTAGGAACCGCGTTGGGTAACAGCGATTTTGGATCGTTTCACCAAACAAATCAGAAAAATGCTTTGCTCCAGAGCTGGGCTCAGCATGTCAGGATTGAGAGCTCGTTTTCTATCGGAGATATTATTAAACTTTGCATCGCTGTGAATTATGTATCAGTCAGCACATTATCAAAATAGCAACATCTTGAAATACTTATTGAACAAACATGAAAGTAGCGTCTTGGATTACTTAGGAAGCATCTTTACACAGCGAGGAGAAATACAAGCGTTCTGTTTTTTGGGTAATAAAGGGCAAACAGGCTCAATAAATAGCTGCTTTTGGGAAATGGGATTTAATATTCATGAAAGTCAGCATTCTTGGGGAAAAAATATAATAAAGGAGAGAGAAAGCCTAAAAGCTCAGGGCTCTCCTCTACACAATAGGCGAAACCATCAAGGAGCCCATTTGGGATACACTGAAGTTCAAGTTTTGTCAATCCCAGGGAGGGTTTTTAGTGGCTGGAGGATGTCAGGGAGATAAAATTCACCAGGGCCTTTGGGAAATGCTCTGAGTTCATTAAATGAGATGGTGGTGAAATCAGAATATTTTAAAGCTCACATTTTTAATGATTTTTATTCAGCATTTTACACATTTTTCTGAAGCTTTTTGGTACATTTTTGTCGCAAAGGATTTATTTGACATTCTGTGAAGATAATGGGACGATCTAATACTAAACCAGAGGGTGCCAGCGTGAAGCCACACCTCAGTGAGCCCCCAGCTGAGTTCTGATGCTGTCCTAATTCCTTAATGATCCTTTTATTCCAACAACCTCCAGCTTGTCCAGAAGGAGGTCTCTGCTTGCTGGGGACTGTGAAAACACAGAGTAATAAATGTTCCCTGCCATGCCAAAATGTGTGGCTCCTGGGAAGAGGCAGGGGAAGGGCACATGGAGTGGTTTAGGGTGGAAAAACCCTCCAAGACCATCGAGTCCAACCTTTCCCCAGCACTGCCCAGGCCACCACTGCTCTATGTCCCCAAGTGCCACATCCACATGGCTTTGAAACCCCTGCAGGGATGGAGACTCCACTAACTCTGCCAGGGCTGGACAACCCTTTCCATGAAGGAGTTTTCCCTAATATCCAATCTAAACCCCTCTTAGTGTAACTTGAGGCTGTTTGCTTTTGTTACTTGGGTTTGGAGACTGAATGCTGTGTAAGAGAAGGAAAGGAAAGGCACCCTCCTCTCTTGGGGAGATGGGGATGGTATTCTCTGGGATGCTCCAGCAGATGCCTGTTTCAATCCCATTCTTCAGTCTATCCCGTCTCAAAAGTGATTAAATTGATGAAATTTCCTTATAACTGCTGTTATCAAAAGCAACAATTCATATTTGCTGCAGTGCCACTTGCTGCTACGAGCAGAGTTTTACTACAGAATTTTACTCAGCCACTGATTGTTTAAATTTAATATATTTTTTTTGGAAAATAAGTGACTGACGAGACATCCTGGATGAGTACAAATCCCTATGTCTCTTCCAAAGCAACAGTGTGAAGGCATTCCCAGTGCTGACACCTTTTGGGATCTCCTCAGCCCTTGCAGTGGTGCAGGCTCAGGCTGCTCTGTAATCCATAAAACCCTTCTGGCTGAGTGCAGGCATCCCTGAATTCCCTGGCACTGCTCCGGCGCCCATCCGAGGGAGGGGAGCTCTCTTTGTCATTGTAATTATATCTAAGCTGAACCTCTGCAAAACAAAGTGATGTCAGGACCAGTCCATCATGCTTTTCCAGTAAAAGTAAATACAAGACACTTCCCTTCTGCCTCTTTACATGCCTGGAAAAGCAAATAAATCGTGTTTTGAAATGATTATTATGGATACTTGCTTTCAGTAATGCTCTAAAGCACCACCTGTTGCTGAGGTCAGTGCTGCCAGTGAAATGCACTCGAGCCCTGGTGAGGGGATATCACAGCCTTGTTCCAGTGGGAAAACCACTGGAGACAGTAAATAATCTCGGAATCTGATCTTATCTCACCCCTGTATTTATATTATAGCCCTCGTTTAGCAGTTGTAGGAAGCTAAGGACGACCTGGGGAAACGTGACAGCGCTGACAACAAATGTGTGAAAAAATTCCCTCAGCTAATTGGTGCCCTGTGACTTTTCCAGTGGGAGCAGCCTCGCAGGCGCTGGGGGAAATGGAGACAAAGCCCTGCTCTCATCTGCTGTAAACTGAGCTGGGGCTGCTGAGGCACTCGGGGCTCTGCTGATTTATCCTGGCAGCTGAGGGGATGGAACTTGGAATTCTTCATGTTTTTGATAATTTAGAACGTTCTTCTGACGAGCAGGGATGAACTAACCCAGAGGAGATTTTAGTGAGGTGCTTTGTGCCCTGGGGGAGCACAGGAGAGGCTCCTGGAAGGGGAGGAACCCCCCAGTGCCCCGGGATCCAGCTCCACATCCTGGGATTGGGGCAGCTGGAGAGACCTTCGGAGTGGCCACTCACAATCCTGCAGTGGATACACTCCAGGGATAAAGAAATCCCTCAATCTGCAGGAATTCTTTCAGTGCTCTTGGGTCAGTCCTGCCGTGCTCATCTCCACCGCTGTTCAGCCTGAGGCACAAATATTCCATCCACCACATCCAGGGATCCACTCACTGTGATCCAAAACCAACTGGAAACCCCCAAAACCACTTTTTCATGGCAGCCAGCACTTCTCAGCACCAGTCTACCCTCTGAGAGCCTCCTGGTTATCCACAGCATCCCTTGGAATCTCACTGGACTGACTGGAACAGATGGGATTTAGGGACTGGTCTGCACTGGTGAGACATCCCAGCCATTTCCAAACCTGTTGCAATATGAAAAGGTTGCATTTCAAACTTTAAATTGTGTCACTGGGCTTCTAAATATCCATTTTAGCCCTGCTAGGATGATAGAAATTCTGTAAAGGGGGTAAATAGATCTGGAAATTCAGCAGGACTTTCCCTTAAATTGGCAGGAATATCAGTGTCTTTTGCTGTTTGTTGGCCTTTTGACCTCGTTAATATTGCCAATTAGAAACTGGTAATTTCCTTGTTAATATTTTCAATATAAACAACACGTTATTGCTAAATTACAAAAAATAATTAGAATGTTTTCCATTGTCCATAAACATTAATTGATATTTTGTGGCTCCCATTCTTTGTTTAAAATACTGATTATTCTAGCACAGGCCTCAGTCCATGATCTAATGATAATCATGCTTTCAAAACATTAAGAAAATGCTTAATATTTGACTTCTGTCTCTTTTTTTAATTAATTTTTTGTTTCTTTTTGTAAAGCAGCCAAAATGTAGTTTGGAACAGGTCTGTTGAAGTTGTTAATCTCCGATTTAGGAACATAAAGAAATATTTGCAAAAATAATAACCCCCAAGTGAAGCCCCTTGTTTCCCAGATCAGCTTCCAGGGAAAGAAAGAAGTGCAAACACAGCTTGCCATTCCATGAGGGGACTTTTTGTATTCCTGGGTCTCAACTCTTCCCTGAAGCAACAGAAACAGGGGAAAGGATCCTGAAGCTTCTTGACATTTGTAAATTCGCTCTTATTCATCTTCCTATCTCA
The DNA here is from genome assembly GCA_024734035.1 of Alethe castanea. Lineage (NCBI taxonomy): Eukaryota > Metazoa > Chordata > Aves > Passeriformes > Muscicapidae > Alethe > Alethe castanea. The sequence goes on along the minus strand of JANRGV010000104.1, from coordinate 34,814,514 downwards.
GATTTCTCAGCTGGATGACAAATGTGTGTCATCCATGGAGTTCTGTTTTTTAGATGTCTCCATTTATTGGATGCTCCGGGGTGTTTGGATTCAATTGGAACTTACAGCTTGTCTATGTTTTATTTGCATAATAAGACTCTGAATGACAGAGCAGCTCCAGCCAGACGTGTTGGCTCCAAACACTGCAATTGAAGCTGGGAGTATTTTGCAAGAGTGAAAAAAGAATGAGAGTGAGAGAGAGAGAGAGAGAGAGAGAGAGAGAGAGGCTGATCACGTGTGAAAAAGTTACAGGAGGGAAACACCATTCTGAGACAGAAGATTCCTGGGATGATGATTTCCAGGCCAGGTTGGATGGGGCTTGGAGCAACCTGCAATGGTGGGAGCTGTCCCTTCCTTGTGGGTCCACTCCCACTCAGAATAATTCATTATTCAATAATTCTATGATTCTATGAAGTGCCTCTTTGGAAAGAGAACCAGGTAAAAGGAGAGCCAGAGCTTCACATCCCAGCCCCAATCCATGTTTTCATGCTCTGTGCAGTCCTGCAGCACATCCCCACCCATCTCATCTCCCCTCCTGCCTGCCTCAGTTCACCAAAAGCAGCAGGGGAGGGCCCCTCCCTAAAAAAAAAAGTAATCACGTATCAGGTACTCACCCATATATACATACATATAATAAAAATATAGCATAAAATATAATATATAGCATATAGCTCAGATGTGGTTTCAACTTACATGTACAGCCTGGTGTGCCTGTGTGTTGCTCCTGCGTGGAGAATATTTTTCTGTATATTCCAAAATCCTTCATTTTCCCCTTAAGAACCGGTCTGTGGCAATTCAGCCATGAACCTTTGGAATGCTGGATGTTTGCCCATGATGTTCCTGCACGGAATGGGTGGTTAAAGTGGTTTTTTGTGTCCTTCCAAACTCAGTTCCTGAGATTCCCTTGGAGAAGCAACTTCAGCTTGTGCGAGCTGCATTGCAGAGACAATCCCTGTGTTTAAGTGGCAGCATTAATTGTTCCAAACTGTGCAGTTCCCATTTTTTTCCAGGCTGTTCTGGCTGGAATCATCTCCAAGTGGGCACGAGCTGGCACTTGAGATCCCTGGGCTGGTAGTGCAGGAATGTGCATTGATTTCCCCTTTTCCATATATTTTTGAATGCATGTCTATAAGTAAGAACTTGGCAAACACTATATGCAGACATGGAGAGCATTGAGCTTTGAAGCATCTTGGATATTCCAAGAGTTAATCCAGAGCCAATCAGAGCTTCGGGGTGATGATTTACAGATTTATTGAGCTGTGCACTTTTATTTCTAAAATGATGCTTTCCAATCCTCCTCAGGTGAGTTCTGCACTTGTGCCATGCTGATAATGGAGCCCTTTGTATAAAAACAAGAGATCAGTGGAATAAAAGATTTTCCTTTGCATTCTCCAATCGCAGAGGTTATTGATTGCAACCATGGCTGTGTCAGGCAGTGCATTTTTAGATGATTACTTCATACCTCAGGTGATGTGATGCACCATAAAGATGATGGATGGTGATTTGCACTTCCAGGACCTTCCAAGTGAAGCCTGAATAATCCCTGTGGGGTTTTTTCACCCTTGCAGCAATACCAAAACTGCTGGCCTTCTCCTGAAACAACAGAATCTGCCCAACTATCCCTAAGTGCTGCCTTTCCTGATTCCTAATAATGACATTTATTTCCCATTGATTAAATTCCCTCTGGTGTAGCTCCTCCAGGCAGAGCAGTGTGTGAGCAGACATTATGAAGTTAGTAAACACTATAAAGTGTGAAAGCATTTGCTGCAGGAGCTGTAGTCTAAACATTCCAGGAGAAAGCAGGATTCCAGCTCTAGTCTTGGCTTTGCCTCTGAATATGATTGTAACCTTGGGCAAAGCTCTCCAGTTTGCCTCTCCTTAGTTGATTTAATTTGTGCAGCAGGATAATGAGACTTAGCAAGTCTCATCCTTTTTTTCTTTTTTTTTTTTTTTCCTGGGATGGTGGTGGAAAAAGGGTGGAGGGGATGGAGAGGAGGATGGAGGGGAGAACAGAGCAGGGCAGGAGAATCCACATCCCTGCTGGATGGACTCTGGAAAAGTGAGGTTGAGTCTTCACTAATTTGTGCTGCTCAACCCTGTGCTTGAGGCTTGCTTGAAGAGGAAAATACATGTAACCCCAGAGGGGTGCTGCCTTGGACTGAGACACAGCTGCTTGGGAACCTTGAGGGAAATAAATAATATAATAAAATCCTCAGGGTGAGAGGGAATGGCCTCAGGTTGTGCCAAGGGAGGTTTAGATTGGATACTGGGAACAATTTCTTCACTGGAAGGGTGGTCAGGCATTGGCAGAGCTGCCCAGGAAAGAGGTGGGGTGGCCATCCCTGGAGCTGTTCAAAAACCATGTGTCCTTTGGGGACATGGGGCAGTGGTGGCCCTGGCAGTGCTGGGAGTGGGGGGACTCACTGACCTCAGAGGGCTTCTCCAACCTAAACCATTCCATGGTTCTCTGATAACAAATTGCCAGGTTTATGCTGAGCTCCAACCCAGGGCTCTCACCCCCCCTCCCTGGCATCACTTTTTATTTCTTTTACATTAACACTAAACTATTTTCTCCAAGAAATCCAGTGAACTCTGACTTTAGGATGGATCTGCCTTTCTGCTTCCCATCTGGCTCTTTTTCTCTCTGTTTTCTTGTCCCCACTGGGAGATTCAAAGACATTAAAGAAATTAAAGGCTTATTTCATTTCCCAATCCATCTTCTGGCAGAAGCTGCCCCCGTTCCCCGCTGTGCAGGTTCGAGGACTCTTGCCCAGTCATGTTTTAAAGAGTGGGGATTAACTGCTTACTTGGGAGCGTGTTTGAAGCTGAAACCTTTCACTGTCAGGAAGTTGTTCTTCAAATTCAACCTGAATTATCTTTCTTAATTTAATCACACCACTCCCAGCTATGCCTAGTGAGCTGCACTAAATCTTTCCTTTCCATTCTTTCTGTTTACATCCTTCACGTGTGTGTTGACAGATATATTGCCCATAGGTATTGCTTGGCTTCACTATGTGTATTTAATTGAATTGCTTCTAATTATTCCTCCCAAATCCACCCCTGTGGCCCCTGCTTTGTTTTTCTTTTACTTTTTCTGTGTCTGGTTTGCAGCAGCTTGTTGGTTAAAATGATTTGCAAAGTTTGTTCGATGTCCAAGTTTTGGGAAAACTGGAGCAAGGGAAGGAGGCCACATGAACATGAACAAATCATTAATTTTCTAAATTCTTGCAGATCTTTGGTGTCTGTGTGAAATTAATTATCCTACTTGTGTTCTCCTAATCTTCTGGCTTGTCTGTGGGTTGTCACTGGGAGTGTTTATGGGTTAAAAATGAAGGCTTCCACTGAAAGATTTCAATCTCCTAAGACAGTCTGAACCTCTGCCATCCTCCAGCATTAGCCACAGCACCAGCTTGTACATGTTCAGCTCAGTTTTGATCTAATAATTCTTTTTCCTTTTTGCCTAGAGGGAGATCTAGAAAGGTTTCCCTGCTGCAGCCCAAAGCCAATTAGGAGAAGATTTCTTTCACTGGCACTGTTGAACCACTCTGTACCTTCCATTGGCTTTACCCATGCATATCAGAGGGAAGATGGAGAGCTGGGATCAGGGCATTGTGGAGCTCAGCACAACTTCTGATTCTAGCACATCTCAAAGTCCCAGAGGCAGGAAATTAGAAATGAGCGTTAGGCAGGGTGAAAAAATGCTACCAATACTGAGAGGGAAATAAAAATTAGGAACAAAATGCTCTGCAAGCTCATCCAGTTTGTGTTTATGCTTTGATGCCTTTGGTTGTACATGGAAGTCTGGGATGGTTTAAAAGTGCAAATTCTGGCCAGGAAAATGAGGGGAGAGCTCTGTTCCACCAAATTGTTTTCCCAACAGACTGACACTCAAAGCCCCCAACACTCTGTAAAACCCACACAGGCTGGTTGTTACCTCTGGTTGTTTTGGACAGGACCTGGCCAGAATCCCAAAACACAACCAGAGCAATTCCCTCCTCTCTGCTCTGTCCATAAATGGATCCTACTGGAGAAGGAGCCATGGGACAGGAGACTGAGGCTTGGGCTGGATGAAGGAAACTGTTATCCCAGAATCCCAGAATCCCAGAATCCCAGAATCCCAGAATCACAGAATAGTGAAGGGACCTTAACAATGATCCAGTGCCACCCCTACATGGGCAGGGACACCTCCCATTATCCCAGGCTGCTCCAAGCTGTGTCCAGCTTGGCCTTGGACACTTCCAGAGATCCAGAAGCAGCCACAGCTCCTCTGGGAACCTGTGCCAGGGGCCTCCCCACCCTCCCAGCCAGGAATTCCTTCCCAATATCCCATCCATCCCTACCTCTGGCAGTGGGAAGCCATTCCCCATTGTCCTTTCTCTACAAAAACTGCATACATTACACAGAACAAAATAATATTGACCAGAATTGCAATTTCACTGGGAAAAAATATATTCACTATTGAATAAAGTAATTAAATTAAATAAATGCCTAAGTAAATACTTAAATCACTAGGTTTTTTGTCTAATTTCAATGTAAGAACATGAAAAGCCTCAAGCAAACTCAAAAAAAATTGTCAGAAATCTCCCACATTTCCCCTCCCTGGCAACTCAGGAGTCAAGTTGAAAAGTTGTGATTTTTTTTTTTTTTTTTTCTGTTCTGAACAAATTTCCCAACTCCCCAACTTCCAGAGCATATGTTCCCAGCTGGCAGCTCCCAGGCACTGCAGGCCCTGCTGTCCCTCCCCTGTGCTCTGCAGCAGAGCCCAGGAAGGTGCCGTGCTGGCGCTCCAGGGGTTAAAGGAGCCCAAGTTGTCAGGATATTTTTGTGTTGTCTGGCAGAGCTGTTTGTTGTGCTGTCGGTGCTGCAGGGTATCAGTCACTCTGAAGGAGAGGATGTCCAGGCAGTCCCACAGCCAGACAGTGACTGGCACTGTCACTAAATCATTGTGTCAAGGCTTGGCTCCGGTGCAGCGCAGAGGGAATTGTGTGATGGCTGGGAAGGAGCTGGAGCGTTTGGGATTTATCAGCCCACGATGAAATGATCAATTAGGGCTCGTTAACAGCACTCAGTGGCTGTTTGGACAGGAGGAGTCAGACCTGCCTGGCTCTGGGTGGGTTCACAGGGCAGCAGAGCTGCTCTCAGTTCTGAGTGGAACAGCAGTGCCCTTGGTGCCCTGGGATATTTTTGGTACAAAGCAGGGAAGGAAAATGTTTGTCCATGTACTTAGGAAGGATGAGAGATTTGGGATTGTTCAGCCTGGAGAAGAGAAGGCTCTAGGGTGACCTTAGAGCTCCTTCCAGTTCCTGAAGTGCTCCAGGAGAGCTGGAGAGGGACTGGGGACAAGGCATGTAGGGACAGGACACAGGGAATGGCTCCCACTGCCAGAGGGCAGGGCTGGATGGGATATTGGGCAGGAATTGTTCCCTG
>JANRGV010000104.1:34791586-34803135 GCA_024734035.1 Alethe castanea | reverse complement strand
AAAATCAGCATTTCTTTACCCCTCGAGTAAACTGGTTTGACAGCTACATAAAATGATTTAGTTTTTTATAATTCCAAGTACAGCAGGATTAGCCCTTCATCCTGTTGTTTCAGGATGTCTGCATTAATTATTTCTAGTCCTTTTTAATTCAACACTAAACTCACGTTTTCAGTTCAAGGGACTGGCCCGTTCTCAAATCATGTAAATATTATTCAGAACTAGGTGATACCCACGTGCAGAGCTGCCAAAGTACACTCATTTATTTTTTAACTTCTTAGTCAGCCAGGGAGCAAAACAATCCATGATTTATATGAGGCATTTAATGAATTTCATCCTTTCCCCATCGGGGTTTCAGTATTGCTGAGACATGGGCATGAGGAGAAAGAACAGCAGAAATCCCTAAGAAATGATCCTGCTGCACTCTGGAACTGCTCTGTTTGTGTGTGGAAGGGCCAAACTGCTGCTTTATTGTTCAAATCCTGAATTGATCAGGGCTGATTAAAGCCCACAGTGCCAAGGAGGGATTTGCTTTCTAGGACAAACCCATCCCTTTGAGGAATGTTCCCTGCTGGGCTGCCCATCACCGCCCAGCACAGCAGGATCCAGGGTTAATCCTCTCCAAACTTCCTGTCCTGGTTGGATTTCTGCGGATGCTGAGCACAAGCTTTGTGCAGGTGGGAAGTTTAGTGGGTCTGGTTTGAGGAGCTGGGATTTAGGGGCACAGCTGGAAAGGTCCCTGTGCACATTCCCAGTGTGGGATTACTGAGTGACTCACGAGCAGGGCAGTGGTTAAAGTGACTATCCCAATTTGTCCATCATTCCAAACGACAATATTAAAAAAAAAAAAAAAAAAAAAAAAAAAAAAAAAAAAAAGCTGGGACTCTGTGGACAGGGCTGATTTCTCCACATCTCCAAAAAGCCTCAGTTAATCCAAGCCTGTGCTGCTGCATTTCAGAAACTCAAGTCTTGCAGTTACCCATCTCAAATCCTTCCCATTTTCACAGTCTGTGATTCCTCATATTTTACTTTGAGGCAGGAGGGGCAGAACTTTCCTAAATTGAGAGCAGCCTGATGGCTTCAAATCTGTGCAACTGTTCCAGCCTGAGTGTGCTCTATAAAGGATTCTGGGGACAGAGCTGGAAGTTCTCTGTGGGTTTTTTGAGTTGACAGAAACTCACCAGCTTTGCTTTCTGTGACCTGTGCATGGTTCTGGTTCCAAACACCAGCTCTGGAACTCTCTAGGATTTCTCTCTGGAAGGTAAAGTGTTATCTCAGGGCAATTTGCAAGTAATTAATGCCACAGGGATGTTTTCTCCCCAGCTCAGAGGAATCCCATGGAGGCACAAACTAAGCAGATGTTATAACTGCAGAGGTGTACAACAAATAATAATTAAAGATCATAATATTTACCTCCAGTAATAGCCATCCTTAGGATACAGCTTGTGCACGTGCTCCTTGCATTGGGAATGTGAGACACGAGTGTTGCTGAGCAAATCCTGCTTTTTGATGGCATTTTAATATCTTTCTGTTAATTATTGATGTTGGCCAGATCATTATTTTCTGACAATCCTCATTGGAAGGGGCAGCTACAAGGCAGCTCTGATGAGCATTGCTCTTAATCCCAAAATCACAGCCCCCAGATGGGTTTTAAGGTCTTTTCCATCCCAAACCAGTCTAAGTTTCTATTTAATTGCTTGTCCTAGTAATTATTGTAATTATTCTAAGATACTTTCTCCAAATAAATTTCAAAACTGAGATATAACAAAAATCAATACAAATTAACCCTGAATTTATTTCCTTTCCCCAAAAGCAGGACAGTGAACTGTTGCCTAAAATCCAGAGGCAGCAAGAGCTGCAGTCCCACAGATCATATTTAAATTAGAATTTACTTCATACCAAGATGGTTTGCATTTTGCATTTATTTGTTATCTCCCATTCAAAGGCAAAAAAAGTATTATGTGTAACCAAAATTGTCATTGCAATTGTATTGGCTACTAGAATTTGATGCCAATTTGTATTTTAAGTAATCCAGGATGATAATTACACTTATTGCTTCCCTAACTGCACAGTTGCTATTCAGGGTAGCTCATGTATATTTTATGCATGTTCAGTATCAGAGCAGACCTTTTGCAAATTGATTCATTTGCATCATTATATCCTTCTTTCAGAAATCATTTTCTGATCTTGAGGAAGAGGCTTCTGCTGGAATCGCAGAGATAATTCCTAGAACTCAGCCTTAGAGCTGGGGAAAACTGAAAAAGAAATGAAATTAATGACTGTTTTTTAATTTTCATTTTTGAAGTGTGAATCTTTGACAGCATTTAGTAGAAAATTTTCACAGAACAATGGTTTGGGTTGGAAGGGACTTGAAAGAGCATCTTTTCCCACCCCCTGCCATAGTGAGGGACACCTTCCATTATCCCAGGTTGCTCCAAGCCCTGTCCAACCTGGCTTTGGACACTCCAGGATGGAGCAGCCACAGCTGCTCCAGACATCCTATACCACTGAATTTTACTTTTGTTCATTCACATGGAAAAAATAAAAAACAAAAAATTATTTGGCTCTTTTTTTTTTTTTTTTTTTTTTTTTTCCATATGGAATGGATCTCCAGCTCTGGGGCTGCGTGGGACATGTGCCTGTCCTGTGCCTTGGAGCACATCCTGGTCCTGCACCCCTTATCAATCTCCCCCAGCCATCACTTCCCAAAGACCTTCATTTAAAAACCTACCCCACTGCAGAAATCCATTAGAGGCTTCCTTCCCTCCCTCCCCTACACAAGTTGCCACTGCCTGGAGCTGAAGGGAAGCAAAACTGCTGGATGAGTGACAAAGCTGGTGGCTTTGAAAGGCTGGTGGGAGAGAAGAAAGGGGAGAGAGGCTCAGATCAGCCTGGTGCCACACAAACAGAGCAGGGCTGGCTCCTGGGGGCTGCAGAGCAGCCAGCCCCTTGTTCTGCTCCTGCAGGGGCTTGGGGAGAGGATCCTCCCACACTGGCAGGGTGACAGCAGCATTCATCTGCAACATCTGAGGGAACCGGCTCATCTGATGTTTTGTTTTGAAAAAATTATTGAGGACTGTTTTGTATGCAAAAAGACTTGAGTCTTCTTTATTTTTTTTTTCCCCTCTGCCTCTGAGTCCCAGATAACTGAAATTATGCTTATCAGAGGTTCTTCATTTAAAGTTGCTTTAAAAGGTGTTGTGAAACATGGAGGGAACATGCAGGGTTTGTCTGGGCTGTGAAGAGCCTTATTTTGATTTACTCACTCTAGGCATGGGCAGCCAGCAAAGAGTTAATTCCCCTTTTTGGTCTTCTCCTCCTGTAATAAGATAAAATAAACCTTAAGTGGATATAGCTTCTTTTTTGGGCCTGTCTCTGATAGGCTAAACCATCTAGCAGATATTTGGGCAAGGAACAGGTAACTGAAATGGGCAGTAATCATTTTTTATTTATTTTGTAAAAGCAAAGAAACACAGTCAGGACACCAACCCACACAGTTTAATGCTTCAATTTGTTACAGCATGGGAAGGGAAAATTATACATATTTCTAGGAGTGATTATGGAAAAAATGCCTATTTACATGTCTAGGAATTTTTACACAAAAAGATGAGGTTTCATCCTTAAGCTATCACTCTGTTTTGTGTTTTTATCCTAAATCACACCCTACACAGAGCAGATCACAACCCAAACATCAGCTCATCCCTTTTCTCAAAGGAACAACTTCTTAATATCTCCTTTGCATAAAACTTGAGGGCCCCTGCCCTGTGTTATTGAGCACTGCTGATGGTCTTTTGATAGCTCTGCTTTTAATAAGCTGCAGATTATCTCATCTGCGTGTGTACAGCAGCATATTTCAGAGCATAGGTATGGAAGGAGTAAAGTTGGATTGGCAGCACATGAAAGGGAGCTGAAATGCTTCAAAGGGCAGGGAGAGAGAGGCAGAAAGCAGAGAAAAGGCTCTGGTAGGTATTGGGATGAGAAGCTTTTGAAATATAGATAACCTACAGCAGAGAGGAGCTCTGCTCTCCCAGCACTAATAATTACACAGATAAGAGGGTGAAGTGAAAGGAAGCCAGGAGATATGGACAAAGTTCAGGATAAAACATCCTGGAAAGAAGAAAGCATGGAAATTTTATTCTGGGAGAAAGTCAGGTGAAGCCCAGGTTGGAAATCATTAAGAATGTGAAATGTTTGTGACAAACCTGGGGACACACAATGAGATCAACCCCAGCCCTGGGAGTGCTTCTGTGTGACCAGCACAAGTCTGAAACCTCGGGGACCAGAATCTGAGAATCAGGGAATATCCTGAGCTGGAAGGATCATAGCAATCCAGGAACAGAAATACAATAATAGAAACAGAAATAAATAATGTAGAAAAAGTAATGGCCAAACCTCATGACAGCAGTTCCCAGCAGTGGGGGAATTCAAGGTCCTGGTGATAAAACAGCCACAGGGATGATAAAAAACCCAGGAAGGGTCACCCCTGCTCAGAGTGACAGTGCCAGAGCCAGGTGCTCCATTCCACAAACACTTTGTGACAGTAAAACTCTTGGCACAAGGAAGGAGAATTCCTCAGTTACTTCAGTTCTTCATCCACTTCAACCAGGGTGTGAAAAAGCCAGCCTGGAGTAGTCACAACAACAGTGAGGATCCTTGTAGGAGGGGAAAAAAAATACATTAAAAAAATCAATGCATCTACAGAGGAACTGCCTAATAACGAGGAAGATAATTAAAAGGAAATTAACAGAGCAGCTAAGAGGGGAATGTTTGTAGGTGGCTTAGCTGCTTTTAGGGCAACAACTTATTTTACTACAAATATGCACAACATAATTATTTTCAGGAAAATATGCCAAGAAGAAAATATAAACTGACATACAAAGGAGTTATTAGGCTTGGTTTTTTGTTTTTTTTTTTTTTTAAGGAAAAAAATGCAGCCTCTCAATTTGAAAGGGAAAGAGAAGCCAAGTAGATTCCGAGCACTTACTGCATGTGGCAAAGCTACTAACAAAAAGGTTTTTGAGCAGATCAGAGGCAGGAAGCTTGCCAGGGAAGCAGTCAAGCTGATGGATGATCAAGGCATAAGAGGAGCACTAAAGGAAGATAAGGCCACGGATGAGGAGAGAGATGAGTCCTCACTGCTGTTCCCTGCTGGAGCCTGGGGATGGCTCTGGCTGGAGCAGCTTTAGTGGGAACATTAAAAAAAAAAATAAAAAGCAAACCAGAATATGCTGAGTTGGAAGGCACCACAAGGATCATCCAGTCCTGCTCCTGTCCCTGCACAAGCACCCCAAAATCCCACCCTGGGCATCCCTGGGAGTGGTGTCCAAACACTCCTGGAGCTCATTGCCCATTCCCTGGGGAGCCTGGGCAGTGCCCAGCACCCTCTGGGGGAATAAAATCCAACCTAAACTTCCCTGGCACAGCTCCAGCCATTCCCTGGGTGCTGCCACTGATCACCCTCCTCTTCCTCTTCCTCTCCCCAGGAAGCTGTGACTGGGATGAGTCTTCCCTCAGGCTCCTCCAGCTGAGCAGAGCAGAGGATCCCTTCACATCTTCACTGCCCTCCTTTGGGCACTCTCTGATAGTTTAACAACTTTCTTGTCTTGGGCTGCCCAAAACTGCACCCAGTACTCAAGATGGAAGTGGTATTTCCTCAGAGGCATCAGAACTGCTGGCCCAGTGTTTTGTGAGTGATATTCCCAGGGTTGCTACATCCATAAAGGGAAGGCTATTCCAGAGAAGCTCGTGTTTGCTGTGTATCCACACATGGATATTCCACTTTGTCCCTTTCCTTTTCCAAACTGCTCCTTGTGCTTGGTCTGACTTACACAAGATCCAGCCAGCACCAATCTCAGAGATGTTGCTCTACAGAAGTCGACTAATCTTTAAAAATGGGCTAAATCCCAAATTAGAACGATTTCAGCAGAGTGAAGCTTAGAAGACAATTGCTATAATTATGCAAATGTAAACAAGTGAAAAGCCTTAACACAATGTATACAAAATAATGATTAAAAGGAATTAGCACTGGGAATTAGCAGAAATTGTGCATTTGTATGTAATAATAGGGCTGGAAGTTAATGATCCTGAGTTGAAAGAGTTTTGCCAGTTGATATTAAAGCTTAGATAATCTTTTGTTCAGTAACTTCACACTTGTATTTGTTTAGGATTGCAGCCTGTGCCTGTATCACCATATTGGAATTCCAATCACTCACCAGTTTTTAATTAGGCAGTAGAACTGATATGATAATTGTGGCATGAATTGATTATTAACTGAAGTTTGTGTGATAATTAATAACAAAGATCTTGAACAGAACACAAATGACACAAAAAATAACATAAGCCTTCCCAAACTGGCATTAGTACAGAGTGGTGGTGACCCAGAGTTTTAATTGTCAACGTGCATTTAAATTCCCTCTATCCAGCCCAGTGCTTGAAATCTTTATCAGTAGCTGCCAATAAAAGAAAATTTATTTGGTTACCAAGGCCTTTTTCCAGGCTGTGAGATTTTCAGCTGATCTGCCAAAGCAGTCTGGATTCTGCAGGGCCAATAATTGATCAGAGTTCTGCTTTTTGTGCTCTATTTCTGCTCTGCTTTTATGGCTCCAGGCAGGAACACAATCCCCAGAATCCCGTAAGTGTGTCTGTGCTGGGTGGGTACTTTGCTGCTCCAGAGTATAGAATATTTTATCCTAGTGTGGAGCATTTGTATGTCTGGTGTTCCACTGCTCTGGCTGTAGAAGAAGCATTATCCTAGAAATCTTTAAGGATAATTTTTGGAACTGTTATCTCCTAATAATTAAACTGAAACACAGGGTGCCCCGAGAAGCTGTGGCTGCCCCTGGACCCCTGGAAATGTCCAAAGCCAGGCTGGATGGGCTTGGAGCAAGCTGGGATAGTGGGAGGTGTCCCTGCCCATGGCAGGGGGCTTGGAATGAGACAAGCTCTAAAATCCATTCTAACCCAAACCGTTCCATGATTAAGTTGTACATCAGAGTCTCATGACAGGAGCTGATCTGCCTGGACTTCTGGTAGCCCAAGTGAGGTTGGGGACATTTTCTCCTCACCCCTGAGCAAACACACGGTGAGGGACAATCACTGCCCTGCAGAACTTTAAATCCAGACCCGGTTTGGGGAGGCAGAAAACTTTCTCCAGAATCAGAACTGCTGCAGCCCCTCGTTTCCTCAACCAGGGAAGAGTCCCCCTGCCCCAGAGCTCTCAGAGAGGAGCCCCACCAGCAGTGCTGGTCCCTGAGCCACAGCCAGCTCTCCTGCCTGGGCCTGGACATCTCCTGCCATGGTGGGACTCCCAGAGAACCTGGTAATTGTGCGACAAAGACTGCCAGGTCTCTGCCAGAGCTGAAACTAAAGCTCATTAGACATGATGAGAGTGGCCTTCAGTGGCAGTGGGAGCAGCTCTGACTGGCTCACATGCCTGCCCAGGAGGTGTGGGATGGCTCAGGCATCCAGCAGATCCTGCTGCAAACTCCTCTTTTATTGCATGGTCCTCTTTGTTTTCTTGCACGTTTGCAGTTAGCACATCAGCTCCTGATCTGTGTTACACAAATATGAGTGCTGGTGCAAGGAAGGGCACAGGCTGAAGGTTATTTCTGCAGAGGGGCAGAAATTCCAGTTGTGTGAAAACTTGTATTTCTACAGAATTTTTTTGCAGTCCTTACTATGCTAATCATGAAACGACTCTTCCATTTGAAACTCCTTTTTTGCTTTATAATATCAAACTGTGTAAGAAATGTCTCAGCTCTTCATCATGGAGTCTGGTTAAACACAGCAGGGAGTTTATTTGGTTTGGAATTAAATCAAAATGTCAGAATCCATCCAGAAATGCAACACCTACAGCTGTACCCAAATGGATGGGAAGTGTAATTTTTCCAAGATATTCCTGTAATTCATTTTGGAAAGGTGAGACAGGAAGCACCAAACCAAGCAGGTTTGTTTGGGCCTGGAAATCCCTTTGTACAGGGAGGTCCTGAGAGCCTGCTTTGAGCATTAACTGGTGACTGCCCCATGTATTTTACAGTTCAGTGATCACTCTTTGCACTTTATTTTTACCTGCAGCCCCGTTTGTGGGGGGAAAATAGGATGGGAGTAAAATTGTCCCATTGCTCCACTCTTTCTTTTCACCCCATGTCTGGGAATGTTCATATTCTGTGAAGAACATCCAGGTGTGGATGCTCTGTTATCCTCAGCTGGTGCAACTGATACCAGAGCCACCATGCTTTGCAATAAGAGGCTTTTCCTGGGATTTATGGCATATTAGAATGAGATGTGTGGCTCCAGAGGTTGGATGCAATGGATGGAAGGAAGGAAGACAAACAGGAGGAATCCCCGTGCTTGAGCGTCCACAGAGCTGCATCCTTCCTTCTCCAAAGGCAGGCAAAACCTTTTTAGGGGCTGGATAGAGGAACACTGGCAACCACTGGTCTTGGACTTGATGATCCTGTGGGCCTCTTCCAGCTCAGGATATTCTCTGATTCCATGAGCTGGCAGAGCAGCATTTGGGACAAGCTCTCTCATTTGGAGCTGTGTGAGCAGCGAGTGCCAGCTCTGGTAGGGAAGGAGCAGGAGATGCTCCATCATTCTGCTCCTTCTTCTGAGGAAGAAGTCAGGCTGCACTCCCAAACCTCAGGCATGTGCCAGCAATCCTCAAGTACTCAGAAAAGCCCAGAATGTCCCAAATCTAAAATTCTCTCCAGCAATGAATTTTGAAAATCATTCCTACCCGCTATTACTTTTGGGTAACGAGTGATTTTTATTACAGGCTTCAGGAGCAAGACTCCTCCTCCTCCTATCTGTACAAACAGCTATAAACTGACTGCATTTTAATAACTTTTTTCCAAGAAGTTACAAGGTATTTCATTAAAATGTCAACTTTTTCTTTCATATATTTTATGATTCTCTTTCTTCCTTCTGCCACAAATATGTTGTTGCCAACATCATCATGACACAGTTTGCTGCCAAGACTATGGGAAGTTAAAAAAGGAAAGGAAAAATGAATTTCTCTTCACTTTTTAGGTAAAACTCTTCCAGCACTAGGGGCTGAGAAAGCAGTCAGAAATATCTGAAGTGCCAAAGACAAATGTTCAGAGTGCCAGAGTGGTGACATGAAAACAGGGAAGCAGTACCAGGGAGCGATCCTGTGCGAGGAGTGATCAGCTGGGGACATTTCCTTTTGCCATTTGTAGATTCCAGGCGGCTCCTGCCGATGTTTCTGCTCGGATCAGAGCAGCAGGAGTGTGCACACGCTGCCTGGGAGAGGTTTAGCACGGCAGGTCAGCTCCGGTTTGCAGGAAACATCGTGTCCTTCCCACCAAACCATCTCCAACTGCTGCACGGAATCCTCCGTGTCCTCCTGCACTCCCCCAGGACTTGCTCTCCAGATAAATACACCTGCTGTCACTCAGAAGGTCCCCAAACCCAGCTCCAGCCATCTGCTCTTGGCTGGTTTAATGAGGAAGGAGCTGCCTCACCTGGCTTTAACTGGGAATGGGGGGCAGGACTGGAATCCCCCCAGTTTTGCCTCTGAGAACAGCCAGGAGATGTGACTGTGTTTGCTGCTCAGGTGCCTTTACACCTCACTAATTAAACCCAGCCTGCCTTAGCACAGGGAGCATCCCTGCAAAGGCTCTCATTTGCAGCCCTTCAGCAGATGGAGCCTCACTGGAATTTGGTTATTACCTCTGCTGTCCCAGTGCTGGAGCTCTGAGTGGTCACAGAGACATTAAATGAGCTTTGTGCCCAGGGTTTCTGGACTTCTGCCTTTGCAAATCTCCATTTCTGAGCATGGAGGGTCCTTGCTGGCATCCTGAACACCTAATTACACTTTTAAAACATCTTAAAAACTTTCAGATTCCCAAGTGTAATTTCCTGCTCAGCTGGAGAGTGAGGGACAAATGTTATTTCCACTGGTGGTGAACCAGTTGTGGGTTCAGACTTCCCAGCACTGCCCCTGGCACTGGGGAGCTTTGGGTTCAGCTGGTTGGGTTTGTTGGTTCTTTAAAAACAGCATAAAATCCCTTTCTTGGAATTTGCTCCGCTTTGGTGTTGCCCTCACCCCAGAGACCTTCTTTTAAAAGTGATTTAATTTCTTTTCCTCTGCCTTATGGGCCACAGCTTGATTTTTCTTGCACTCCTGGGTCTTGAAGCAATTTTACAGGGGAGGCAAGGAGTTGCTGAACGGAGCTGCTTTGGTTACATTATGTAAAGTTGGGAATCTGCCATCAGAGCAATCCCACGCATCCCATGCAGCGTTGCAGGCACTCAAGGGCGTGGATGGATCAGATAAAAGGAGGTGGAGTTTCCAGCAGGGGGCTGTGACTTGCCCAAACGACTTAATTACACATTAACTGCGTCCCACTTTCCCAATACAGAAACGTTTGTAATTAACAAAAAGAAAAAAAAAATAAATTAGTGTGTAATTCAGAGTTGGCCTTGGGCCGTTCTGTCACATTCTTGACTCTGGGACCTGGCTGCTGCCTCATCCTCAAGCAGCACGGAGGAGAATTTGCCTACACCTACTGCTCTATTTTAGGCTCCCATCACATGGAAATAATATTGGCAAACATCACCAGTGTCTGATGGAAATATGGTTAAATCACCAATATCTGATGGAAATATGGCTGAATCACCACTATCTTATGGAAATATGGTTAAATCACCAATATCTGATGGAAATATGGCTAAATCACCAATATCTGATGGAAATGTGGCTGATGGAGCAGTGGCATTCATGGGCTCCTTCCATGGCCAGGTGAGCTGGCTGTGGAGCAGGGAAAGGCTGTGGATGTGTGCACCTGGACATGTGGATGTGTGCACCTGGACCTCAGCACGGCCCTGGACACATCTCCCATCTCCTGCAGAGGCTGCAGCCCAGGCTGGGACAGGGTCACTCTGCCCTGGTTAGGAGCTGGCTGATGGGGGCCCAGGGGATGGTGCCACATCCAGCTGGTGTCCCATCAGCAGTGGTGTCCCCCAGGGTCCTTGGCCAGCCCTGTTTGATGTCCTCATTGGTGGTGTGGAGGAGGGGATGGAGATGTGCTGTGACTCCAGGGTGGCTGGGGGTGCTGAGCTGCTGGAGCTCAGGCCGGAGGCTCTGCAGAGGGATCTGGGCAGGCTGGAGCCATGGGATGAGGTCAGCAAGGATCCATGAGCGCTGGGTCCTGCCTTAGGTCACAACAACCCCCTGCAGCTCCAGAGGGGCTGGAAAGCTGGGAAAGGTGCTGGTGACAGTGGCTGGACACGAGCCCAGGGGTGCCCAGGTGGGCAAGAGGCCCTGGGCTGTGCCAGCCCTGCTGTGACACAGCCTCAGGGCAGTGCCCTGAGCTGGCACTGCTGGGGACAGATCAGGGACAGGAGGGACCCTCAGGGGCTGGGGAACTCCTGAGGGAAATGGGAAAGGGCTGGAGAATTCCTGAGGGAAATGGGAAAGGGACTGGAGAATTCCTGAGGGAAATGGGAAAGGGGCTGGAGAATTCCTGAGGGAAATGGGAAGGGGCTCAGCCTGGAGCAAAGGAGGATCCCGAGGGATCTTTTCCCTC
>JANRGV010000104.1:34760776-34783883 GCA_024734035.1 Alethe castanea | reverse complement strand
TTTGGGACATGGAGGATTTTCTACAAACTGAATTTATGTTGTTGTTTTTTGTTTTTTGTTTTTTTTTTTTTTTTTTAAAACAACTCTCCAGACACTGCAAATACAGTGACTGTTCCAATCAGGATCAACATTAATTTCTTCCTAGCTTTCAAATGTTATAACTACATTTCTCCCGACATGTTGGCATCTGTGTTGGTATTTATAAATTTTTGCATGCTTTGACTGCCATGCAAATCCTTCCAGAAAGTACCCTCTGAGGAGCTGAAGTGAGAGAGAGAACTCAGCACTCGGAATAACCCTGCCTTGTACCAGATTATTTAGCAATTAAAGTTGTGATGTTTTTATCAAACGGATGCGCAGATAGCAACTCCTTGGCATCAATAACAGATAAAGCTGGGTTTGCATTTACAAGGAAAAGAGCAGTTCTGTTTCTCTGAGCTCACATCAATTCACATTTTAACTGTTTTTAGTGTTTGCTGACAAATCTGAGAAAGGCTCATGGTGCAGTGTGGGGCGCCTGGGCTGATAGGGCTTGGTCCCCAGGGTTAAAGTTTTCAAGCAGAATAATTATCAAGTTATTTAATAGAAGCAAATGGGGTTTATGCCTTCTTACTGTTTCTGAGCTGTGGTGCAGTTTGGTCTGTCAGTGTCATTAATCTCATATTCCCATCTCAAGCTGAACCCAGCTGCAGCAGGGGGTGCTCAGTACCTGCCAACCCTCCCTCCCCCTCTCTCTCCTCCATAACCTTGTCCCTGTATCCGACCCCACTGGAATGTGCTGGGGTGCAGCTGCTGCTCAGGGAGGGACAGAACCTGTTCCACAAACAATCCCTGCTCCCAGAGTTTGGGATCCACGAGGAAAGGTCCCTATTCTGTGCCCCATCCCTGGCTGCAGGCAGGTGGCTGAGGGTGTCTCCAGAGCCATGGGAGGATGGGGGTCTCTGCTCTCACCCCTCTGTCACTTGGGATGTCACTCATCCTGCAAGCTGCAGATATTCTCCCTCTCCTCCCCTGTAATCTCCTGTGAGCTGGATGACATTCCATAGGTGCATTTAAAACTATTTCTTTTAAGGATGAAATAGGATCTGGTTATTTTGCTTCCTAACGTGATCCAAACCAGAGGAACAGACCTGTGATGGGCAGTGACTTCCCCTGCTGAAAAAAGTGACCAAGGAGCAGTGAAAGTTCTGTCTTTGCTAAAATAATCAGGGAAAGGGACAATACAGAACAAGGCAAAACCCCCTGTGTGTCCATCATCAAGCCCATTCCTACCTGAAATGCACTTCTTGCCACTACTGATCCTGACCTCTCCTCCCCATCGAGAATAAATTTGCCATAGCAAAATGAAGCTTATCCTACAGATTATAAACCACAGATTATATAGGTCAGCCTCTGAACTTGTCTGCTGGATTCCCAGGATCTGAGAATCCTGGAATCTTTTGGGTTGGAAGGGACCTTAAACATCTATTTCCAGCCCCCATGATGAAATCCTGCCCCTGTTGAAATCACTGGGAATTTTGCTGTTGTTTTCAGAGGAACTCAGATTTCTGTGCTTTGAAGCTGCCTCTCTGAAAGAACCTGTTTACTCCTGTGTAAATGGAATATCCATCCCTCAGATATTTATCCTGCTGCACTGTCAAACAGGAGTGAGTGTTGGAAGCAACACCGATGCTGAGAGGGCTCAGTGTGTTCTCCCTGCTGATTAAAGTTTAAACCAAGTTTAGACTAGAGCAGAGGCATTAATGCAAGCAAAAGTTGAATATTTTAACCTGAATACATGAAGTCTTTACAGGCAGAAAGTCTGGGAAGCGATCGAGAGAGGTCTCATCACTGTTTGTCACTGGTGTCACCTCCCAGTCTGTGAAGTGCCAGCGGGCTGGTCACATTTCCCCACTCTGAAGTTTGCTGTCCACTGAACATTCCTCCTGCCCTCTCATTTCCCAGCAAATTTCAGGAACACAGGCACCAGGGAAGTTTCTGCTCCTTGCTGTGAAGTTCCTGGCTCATCCCTGACGAATGTAACCCAGTTGTGCCTGTGGATCTGTCACCACCCCGCTCAGATTGCAGCCTCATACGATCCCAAAATAGCTCTGCAGAGACATTAGTACATAGCATGTACCTCTCTGCCATATGCTGGGGATAAAGGAATCTAATTGGGCTGCCTCTTTTGCATGTATTATAATGTTTGAGCTTCGGCTCCTGCAAAATAATTCTTTTTGCTTTCAACAGTAACAGCTAAAATATATTTGACTCGGCTTATGCAAACAGCCATCCCTGCCCTGCTTTTAGCTTGATTAATGCACTGAAGGAAAAGAGCTCAGAGGAAGATGGAACATAAATCTTAAGCTCATTTTTGGGCTGGATTTTTTTATTATTAATTAGTTGATTTTAAAAGCTATTTTAATCAGGGTATCAACCCTTTTGCAATGGGTTTGTCATCTGTTGAAATCAGATCTTCTCTGCTACTGCCAGCAGTGGAGTTTGGTTTGAATAGATCCCCAAAAGATCCAGGAGAGGTGGATCTGATGCAGAACTTACCTGGTGCCCTGAGCACCCTCCTGACCACTTTCCATGTGTGCCAATACTTCCAAAATGTGGTGGAAAATTGCATTTCTTCAGCTGTGCTGCATTTTAAGTGAGTCCTTGGGACAGAAGCCTGAGTGCCACAAGCAGTAAAATGCAATTTAGCCCTGGCACAGCAGTGCCTCACACCCATGTGTGATTGTGTCCAGTGAGAAGTGTTTGCTCCCCCATGCAGGCAGGAAATAAAGCACTTAAATGGAAGTGATGTGTCAGATCCCTCCTCGACAGCATGACTCCAGGATCAGATTATGCTTTCCAGTTAATCCAGAACATGAAATTCTGCCACAGAATGTTTTCTCAATTCTTTTCTCAGTTATAGCTGTTATTTGAAGAAATGATCAAATATGAGTAGGAAAATCATGAGCAGCATCTGCTTAGAAAATAAGCGGGGACTTAACTATGCCTTGATATAATCAAATGAATCTCTCCATGGTTGGCTCTTCAGCCATTACTGTAGTAAACACGATTAAAATAGCAGAGAAAATGCTGATAGTGCTTGAACATAATCTGAAACAGCTCCTTTATTTCCTTGCTTCTGCATGGGATGTGTGTGAAGGAGCCACGTGAGGTTTTGTGCTTTGTGTCCACATTTCCACGCCCAGCTGGTGCTGGGGTGGCCATTTGGAGCTGCTTTTCAAAACACTTGTACTTTTTAAATATTTTTTTTCATTTCCCTGTCGTTTTTTGACTTTTTTTGCCAAAGTGATGCTCTCTCAAAGTTCACTTTGTCTTCCAGCACAGATCTTTCTTCCGTGTTGCTGAACCAGTGCTTTTATTTGTGGTATTTTATAAACACAACCTGGCAGCAGAAGATGCTTTGCATCCTACAAGTTGCTCAGATGTGAAGTTATTGATCAAACAGTCAAGGCACAGCATCCTACAGAGGAAAACCAGGATTATTAGCACCTCTGGGGATCTCTGTCCTTATGTGCAGCCCTTTTGGAATCCTCCTTCCATCCCATCTGCTCCAAGATTGCTGGCAAGTGGAAAAGCCAAGCATCTGCATTGCACTTGTGTGTGTGCACATCAAAGTGCTCACATGGCCAGAAGTTGTGTCTCTGGTGTAGCTGAATTTATGATTTTGTTCTGCTCTTTCTCCCTGAGGAGTTGCACGAGCAAGGGGAAATAGCTCCAAAATATAATCAGGAATATTTTATATTGTTTGGGTTATTCTCTCTACATGGTGGGACATTTTAAAGTCTGCTGAAGGGCAGGAAGATTTCTCACTTCCACCCCCTTTTTAAAATACTATTTTGACAAAAACTGAAAGTTTGAGTAAAGGGAGCAGGACGTGTTGGTGCAACAACCAAATCCTCAGCCGGAAATTTATTGAGTTGCCAATTTATGGTCATCTAATTGGCTCAGAAAGAATTGGAATGTTTCTAAATATCCTCCTGAAATCAATGGTGACTGCCTTTATTTTGGGCCTGGGGCAGATTGAAATTGAGACAATAAATGAGAGTGTCTCATTCCAAAAGAATGAGAGTTGGCAGCTCTGCACAGGCTCTGCTTTTGGGGGAGGAGGAACAACCAAGGGCTGAGGTTCCCCCTTCAGCAAGGGTTGGGGAGATTAAATGTGTGTCAAATCAGCCTCTGATTTGCTTTTCACATATTAAAAAAAAGCTGAATTGTCCTCTGCCCATGTTCACAGACACTGGTTAGAGATGAAGTACAGCTGAAAGAGCTCAAAGAAAGGGGAAAACCAGAAAAAACTCCCACTTTTAAAATCTGTTTCACACTAAACCCCTTGGAGAACTCAGATGTGTGTAAAATCTTTGGAGATTCTCCATTTTCAGCCGTAATTAACTAAAAATTCCTGGAACTAATGGTGCTTCAGATCAGCATATTTTTATTAGACTTTCACCCTACACAGAGAGCCGTGACCTGTCTGTCACAATTTAACACACCTCAGCTGAGAGCCGGGTGCTAATAGCCCGGAAAACCGTGGAGTGAAGGAATTTGGGAATTTTATGGCGCTGTTGGATGTGGTAACTTCGATCCCTCCCCGCTCCAGCAGCCTTTAATGCGACGCTGCCAAACGAGATTTAAAGCTGGGAACAGATGCAGGTCCCCCGACTCCCAGGCACGTTCCCCCATGCACATGATCCCTTTTGAAGTGCTCCTGGTGCTGGAGGTGGAATTTGTTTGGTATGAGCTGGAAATGGAAATAGCCCAGCAAACACAGGGACAGATGGCAAAATCCCAGTTGGAACGTGGGACCAGCGGAGCGGCCGCGGTTTGTTTTCACTGCAGGGCAGACAGCAGACACTGAGTGTCTGCACAGCAGCTGGGACAAAGAATTCCCCAACTTTCTGCCAGCAGGGACAGCCCTCACCTGGGTGATTTCACACAGAAAATGGTCTGAGACCCACGGGAAAGCTGGGAAATTTGGGAATGGATAGAAATCTCCGCGGTATTGATGCGGTTTTACGGCGGAGCTTCAAGTAAAGATGTTGGGACATCTTATTTTCTGAAAGTTGAACAATGTGTTTTCTTGAGGGAATTTTTAATTTCTTTTTGTTTTGTTTTGTGTTTAAAGTGCTTTTCATAAGGGGCTGGACAAATGATGTGCTCTCATGCGAGTCCAAGTCAACGATCTTTGCAAACCTTTGAAGTGATTTTTTTAGTTTTAAAACAATTTTTCTCTCGTGAAATGAAACATAAATACATAAGAATATAATAACTGGAGAATGACCAGAATTAAGGAAATGATCCAAGTGCCTTTGCTCTTTAAGTACCAAACATAATTAATAACTGAAGCAATATTTAATTTTTAGTGTGTGCTGGATGTTGTGGTTTCCTTTTTCCTCTGCTCTTTCCCTGCCATGCTGGACTCAGAATTGCTCTGCTCACATCCTGGGCACTTAAAGATGATGGCAAATTTTGTTTGAAAACAACATCAAGCTGAAACCAGCAGGCCCAGTGTCCAGCATTGCCCTGCATCCCCTACATCTGTTTGACTTTTCCTGCATCTTTGCACCCTCCAAATTCCCTGACCATGTTATTTGGCTTATTTGGGCTCTCAGGCCCTGCTTTCCCTACCCAAGGCCCTAAAAAGCAGCAGATTTTGTTTCAGATCACCATGACAAGGGCCCCAAATGTGCCATTTCATGTAAGCCATGGAAAGAAGGCTGCTGTGAGGTTTGACAAACTTCCTTTTTTTTTTTTTAAAAGGAATCTCAAAGGGTTTGGATTTAATTGAAAACTAAATTCCTAAGGGAGGACACAGAGTGGGGCTGTAGAAAATTAACTCCTTTTAATGGAATGTGGCTTGGCTGCAAAACTTGTTCACACTGGTGTGAGGCTGAGTGATGTTGTCAGTGCATGCACGTGTGTGCAGACAGGTTGGATAGATAAATCTGTGTATAGAACATATCTAATCCTGGGGTTCTTGTATTTTAATCACTGAGGTCTTGGTGTGTTTCCCAATGCAGAAAACCCCTTGTTCGTCAACTCAAAGGAAAAATATATTCAGATTTGAGATCACCGTTAATCACAAAGTATGATCTAGATGCTTTTTCATCCTGCAGTAGGAAAAGAAAGGGTTATATGGAAATCCTGAGTGAAAAAAGAACTGAGTTTATTGAAGTAAAGAATTTATCTCAAGCCCAGAGCAAAGTTTCAAATAGGAAGAAGTGAAGCAAATCCCAGGGGTAGGAAAAATTACAGACAGCACAGGGCTATCTTCATTTTATCCAGGTTGTTGATTCCAATCTTTGTTATTTTTTAAGATGCAGATAAAAAAGTGTGAGTCTAAGTCTTTATAATTATAGATAAATCATATCATTACTTCCTTTCCTTGATATTTTGTCTGCCAGGCTCATTTTATAATATATTAGGAAAGCACTTTTTTCCACATGATAAGAATAGCCTCCAGAAGGTGGCTTAAAAAAAAAAAAAACCTCTCAAACCACATGCAAGTCTTGTTCTTGACTCATTCTTTCTGCTCATTGTTTTCTCTGTATAATTCCTGCAGGAGACACGGCCAGGTCAGACCTGATGGTGGGAAAGAGCCCTGCCTGACAAAGGCAGTTCTCTTCTCCTGCATTCCCAAACACAGGGATGGGCTTTTCTGGGGGCTCCCATTCAGCTCTACGCCCAGGGGAGCAGGCAGGCTGTTCCCAGGGTCACTGTTTCCCAGCAATCCCCCATCCCAGAAACATGGGCTGAGTCCTTTGTTCCTAGAAGCACCCCCAAAATTTCATTGTGCTGTTGTTTGCTTATGCCAAGGCGGTCACTCCAGGCTGGATCAATGACCCACTTGTTCATTTGCTGTGTTAAGGACATTAAACTGACTAAATATTAATGAGCCTAGTGGAGTTTGTGTGCACTGAAATTTTCTGTGATACCCTTCAGGGAACGTGGCCCGGAACACAAGAAATTTGCTGTCCCTGCAGCTTGGGGAGGGGTTTTGGGTGATAGAGAAATATTGTTCTCTGCTTGGGGCAGAATCCCAGAGAAATAACCTTTATCTCCCACGTGCTCCTGCTTGGCTCTGCTTGCAAAGCAACGTGAGAATTGCTCCTTGGGTGATCAGAGATGAATAAAATGAGGAATGGGGGTGAAATGACACATCCAAGGAGAAGAATCTTATAAATGGTGAGGTCAAAACATGCTGTTGTGGCTCCCTGATGTCATCCTGTGCCCAGGAATTGCTTGAATAAAACAAACAAAACACAGCAGAAAGGTGACAGCTCTGAAGAAGAGGAGGTAATAAAAATCCCAGAGTGGTTTGGGATGGAAGGGACCTTAAAGCTCATCCAGTGCCACTCCTGCCATGGGCAGGGACACCTCCCACTGTCCCAGGCTGCTCCAAGTTTCGTCCAACATGGCCTTGGACACTTCCAGGGATCCAGGGGCAGCCACAGCTTCTCTGGGCACCCTGTGCCAGGGCCCACCACTCTCCCAGCCAGGAATTCCTCCCAGTATCCCATCCATCCCTGCCCTCTGGCAGTGGGAAGCCATTCCCTGTGTCCTGTCCCTTGTAAATAGTTTTTCTCCATTTTTCCTGTTGGCTCCTCCAGGTTCTGGAAGGCCACAATTAGGTCACCCCAAAGCTTCTCTTCTCCAGGCTGAGTTATCCCAATTCCCTCAGCTTTTCCTCATCAAACACAAGAGATGAGCAAAGCAGGGATGCTCCATGGCTGACATTACCAGGGGCTGGAAATACATACAAATTCTGCCTCAATTTCACCTGCAATGCTCCATTATTGGAAAAAAAAATACAGAAACCCAATAGCACAACATCCATGAGGTGCTTCACCTTGGAGAAAGCCCCCAAACCTCATGGATTGAAGTTTAATCTGAGAACAACCTGCCCTGAAGCAGATCTAAGTTACACAAAACTGTCAAGCCAAGTTTCTTAGAAGACCAAACAACAGATCAGTGGAAATGGATTTTGAGTGAAAAAAAAATAAAAGGGAAAGTGAGAAAAAGATTCCAAGCCACCAGCAAAAAGGAGAGGTGTGCCTGGAGGAAGGAGCTCACTCTGTGCCTCCTCCCAGTGTGGAACAGATGCAGTGCATGTTTTACCAGCCTTGAAGGACTTCTGCCTGGTGCCTGATGGTTCTGCAGCTGCACCTGCATCTGTACCCCGTGATTCCTGCAGTTACAGATTCCAACAGCTGCTCTGGGGCCCATCCTGGTGACTAAAATCCTTGGGAAGACACCTGTGCAGCAGGGAAAGGAATTGTAGTGATGTGAGAACCTCTGCTGGGGGAGGGTTTGGGCTTATTTTAGCTTTTCAAAGTAGATTTGAAGCAGGAAAAATGCTTCATTTTGTGAGGGGAAATGGAATATTGGAGGAAAGTATGAGAACAAGCTCCAGGTGGCTGTGATGTTTGAAACAGAAAAACCTAAATCCCCAAAAGTTCAGCCTGTGGTGGGGAGACTGACAGCACCTGCCGCCAGGAAAATATATTTTTTGCCCTACAACCTTGGCATCCCTGGAGATCTGGCAGAGGTTCCCAGAGAAACTTTGGCTGCCCCTGGATCCCTGAATTGTCCAAGATCAGGTTGGACAGGGCTGGAGCAGCCTGGGACAGTGAAGGTGTCCCTGCTCATGGGTCTGTCCCAATCCAACCCACCCTGGGATTCTGTGACAAACAAAGTCAGCCTTGGCAATGCTTCCCATTCCACTCAGGCATGCAAAGCAGTTAATTAGTTAATTAACTATTGCAGAGCTCCTGATAGACTTGATTAACAATGTCAAAAGCAGAGAGCTGGGTAAAATCCTGGCAGGAGAAGTGAGGTTTGTGAGAGGTGAATTGGTGGAGCTGCAGCCCTGGCAGTGCTGGGGCAGTGCTGTGCCTCTTCCCTTCTCCCTGGAGGCAGAATTTTGCAGATTTCTGTCCCAATCCAGTCCCTCTGGATCTGTGCTGCCCCATGGATCTCCTGAAGTTGTCCCTTCTTTGGTATCTGGGCTCTCCTGGTGGGTTGCAAATCATTCTAGATAAATGGTTGCATTTATTTTCTCCTCACACTGAGTCCAACCACCTGCTTTTCTGTGCTGCTGCAGGAGCTTGTAAAACACTCCACACTCCATGGATTTTTGAACTGGAGCCCATAAACATGGCAGAACAAATTTGGAGCTAATTTTACAGTGGCACAGGTTGCCAGCAAGGACCATTAATTAAAGAAATCTTTCCTCTGTCATCTGTAATAATCCTGATTAAAGGTTTTCCCCTGTAGATCCCTCAGATACACCCTGTGTGTGAACTTGCACGGGCTGAAGCAGAGCTAAGAAAAACACTTGAGGTTTTTCACCTTTTAAAAACTCCTCTGAGCTAAGATCCACCTTCAAACTCGGTGACATTAATGATTTCAGGGAAGCAGGAGCCACAGTGATGCACCTCCTGGTATTTATGCCAAGGATTCCCTGTTGCCTCACAGGGCTGTTTTCCAGGTGAAATGTAATTTGGAATAACATTACAACATTAATGGCATGCATTAAATGAGCTGAGGATTGCTGGACTATAAGTCAGTAATTAATATGGATGCACAAACACTAGTTCTGGCTAATGACTAAAAATAAGGTATATTTTGACTAAAAATAAGGTATATTTTTATTATTTATCTAACAGAGTTTGTTATTTCTTAAAGCATGAAAACTGGGATGGTTTTGAGTGATGGTTTTGATCCTGCTGTTTTAATTGGTAAATTGATGAAGCATTGGAGCTGCCCAAGGAGGGTTGGAATCCCCATCCCTGGAGGGGTCCAAGGAATGCCTGGATGTGACACTCAGTGCTCTGAGCTGGGGACAAGGTGGGCACAGCTTGGACTGGATGATCCTGGAGAGGTTTTCCAACTCAAATGATTCCATGATGTTGTAATTGGCTCTATAATTGTCAGTTGCAGCACAAATAAATGAAATTGTAGGAATAAATCTTAGGTATCCAGGTTTGGAACATTTGTCCCGTGCCTCCAAGCTGAGTTTTAGCCATGGACATGAATGATAAGTCGATGTTTACTCACATTTCTCATGGCAGAAATGAGATTTTTCTCTGGAGTGAGCTTTTGCTGAGCACTGTTTGACTTTATTCTCCTCATTGCCATTTTCCTGTATTTGTTCACCTTGGGAAGAGCTTCCTTGGAGCCTGCAGAGCAGCCAGAGAGCAGCTCTCTGAGCCACTGCAGATTTTGGGCAGGAAAGGGAGGCAGCACCAGGAGCTGGAGAGGTTCTGGAGGGATTAGTTTCTCCAGCAAAGGGCTGCTGCAAAAAATAAAGGCCACTGGTAAAGGCCAGAAGGTCAAAGACTGACTGGAGAAAGTACAGAGTGGGAATCAAGCCAAAATAAACAGGGGAATCACAGAAAAGTAGGTTGGAATTTTTGGTAAGGATTCCTGTTTTAATAAGGTCAAGTTTATGTAGTAACACACAACAGCAATGAGAGTTTATTGTATTTCAAACATGATTTCTGTTAACATCTGCTAAAATTTGGTTTAAATCTTCTTGATTACACTTTCACCATTCTTCTCACTGCCTTTCTAAACAGACTTTTTCATTAGAATGCAATTACAAGGCAGTTTTTTCATCTCATGACCCTTCAAAAGGGAAATTTCTATTTCTTAAACAAAATTACTTGAACTACCTTTCACATAGAATAAATAATCACCCTCTGGAAGAATAAGAAAATATGAATTTTGTGTCACTTAAGGACGTGGGTTACTGGTGGGCTTGGCAGTGCTGGGTTAAGTTTGACTCAGTGATCTTAAGGGCTTTTCCAATCTGAACAAGTTAGTGATTCTGTGGTTCTAAATGTAAACAGGAGATAGATTTCTAAATGTTGCATTTATACATATTTTAAGCAGTTGAGAATTTATCATCATTTAATTATTTTTTGCTCTTTGATACCCTTAGTCTGTTCTTCCTATAAACCTCACTGGGATATTTGTTTTGGTTTGACTTTCTGAGCTCCATGTATCCCCAGCCTATGAATATCTATTAATGCCTATTCGTGTCTGTAAATGTCCATTATGGCCATTAATGTGTCTATTAAACCCCAGAGCCATCTAATATGGGAAAGAGGTTGTTTTATGAGATAAAGTGGGTGTGTGGAT
Source organism: Alethe castanea (assembly GCA_024734035.1). NCBI lineage: Eukaryota > Metazoa > Chordata > Aves > Passeriformes > Muscicapidae > Alethe > Alethe castanea. The sequence continues at coordinate 34,772,741 of JANRGV010000104.1, read as the reverse complement.
GCTCCCATTTATCAGAGGCTGCTGAGAATGATAAGGAGGGAGGACAGGGAGTGCTGGTGTGGCTCCTGTGAGCTGGCATGGGTGCCATCACATTTGCTGAACTGAATTGATGCAGAGCCCCAAAAAACCTGTGTTGAACTCAATGATTTTGTTCTCTGTTGCAGACTTAACCCATGCACTGAGATCTGCAGCGGGGGCAGTGAAAGATCTGGTTTATGTTTACAGTAAATAGTATTTAATTCCCTTGTCACAGGATTGCCCATCCCTGTCCTCACTGATACTTTATTTTACACCCTTGCTGTGTGTGCTGTGTGACATAAACATTTCAGGGAAATATTTATTTCCACTGTTGTTTCCTGAGCTTGTTAGGTTTGGGTAATGTCACTGCACTGAGCTGCAGGTTCAGCCAGGTTCTTTCAGAGCACTGAGAGGGAATTAACCCCGTTCTGAAGCAGAACTTCCTCTCCTCTGAGAGCCATAATTTGGGATTCTGAGCACACCCAGCCCACCTTGGGAGCACACAGAGCGCTCCCTTCCACTGAAGGAGCACAAACTCGTTGCCCTGCTTTGCAGGAAGCTTCTCACTTCCACAAAGTTCAGCCAAACTCCTCCTCATCTTCTGACAGCTCTTGTGCTTCCAAATCCAATCACTCCTTATCTCCTTCCGTTCGTCTGATTCCACTTTCCTCCTTCTCCTGACACGCTCGTTTTGGCAGAGCAGCACACTCTGCCAGTTTGCCATCTGCTGCTTCTCCTCTTGCTTCGCTCAAGAGACTTTCCACTGCACTTCACAAACTTCTTTCAGCCTCCCCCCACCTCCTGCAGGATTCTGTCCACTCATCTCCAAATTACCTTTCTCTTTATGGCTTTTTGTCTGCAGGACACGAAATTGAGGTATTTTTGGGGAAGTGCTGAACGTGCTGCAGCTATTTTGTCCCGCTACGCCGCGGTGAAAAATCTCTGACAGTTTTTCTAAAAACAAAAATCATTTGAATTCACTAAAAATGTATATTCTGCCTGTCCTTGTAAAAATGTAAAGATTCCTGTGGAGTAACAGCCACAATTGGATGCGTGCTTATTGCAGCTCCCTGCTGGAGAAAACTCAGTGTTTTTATATACAGTGACTAAATGCAAACACTTGCACATTTAGAATTACTTATTTTACTCCAAAGCTTTGAACAAAAGCCTTCTAAACAACAAGGTGCTCTTAATTTCGTGTCTGTTTTTTCAGCAGACTAAATAAAGCCCTGCCAGTAAATATTTATCAAATTGCTTTGAGAATGCATCTTTTTTTGTCTGATTTCTCTTATTCTTTGATAGGTACTTAAATAAAATAAACATACAGCATCGACTTCTGCTCTGTTACATTTATGCAATGAATTAAAAAGAAAAGTATAAAACAGAACAGAAATGGCCTCATTGTATAAAATTTGCTGGCCCATTATGTATAATTTGCCTAAATCTTTTGAGACAGAGTTACAGGTCTCACACAGCCACGACTGCAGCAGCTCCATAGCTTAGAAAGTACATTTTCCTGCGTTAGTTTTTATTCACTAGTTAATATGCTTTAACATTTTCTACCAAATGTCTTGTCTAAACTATTTTTAAAAGAGCTCACATTCTGCTACCAAAAGTCTAGTTCAATATTGCAGTGAAACCCAAGAAATCTGGAGGCACATTTGACATCCTGAACTGCAAAGCTCTTCCTCTCTGCTCTGCGTGGCTGTGCAGCCTCAGTGTCCCATAATGGGGATGAATTTAAAGGAGAGATTATTATCATATTTCCATCCCCATGAATTCACAGGATTCCTCGTGTGAATGAAGAAAGAAAATAGTCAAGCCAAATTCTCCTTGTGTTCTAAGTCTCGAAGATAAAACAAATGCTGCTGAACATAAGGTTTTAAGGCCAAATCCAAAAAAGGATTTAGCGGTGAGGCAGACTTCAGTGCCTGAATCCAAAACTGCACGACCAAAATATCATCAGCTCGACTGTGGAAGCAATGAAAGTGTCCTGGCCGTCCCCCTACACTCTGAAATTTCGGTGGTTTTTCAGCTTCCCCGTGTGCCCAGCTGCCTCAGCCTGTCGGAGAGGGATGTCTGGCTCCCTCTGGAAGCCAGCAAGGGAGAGGAATGGCTGAGGATCCTTGGAGTACATCCTCCCACTCGCTGGCAGGCTCGGGCCCTGCAGGATTTGGGTGCTGTAACTCTCTTTTCCCAAATATTCTGGATGGAACTGGTTGTGGCCCCCTCTTCTACGCACCCAACAGCCGGGCTTTTGGGGAGGTTTGGTCAGGAACAGCTTGTTGTCACCTTCCTGGAGGTCACCCTAACATTGTCCCTCTCAGGATGAGTGGCTGGAGCAGTGAGCTGGAGATAGATGGGGTGGCTTTGTCCCCTTTTGGGATTTCACCTCTGTCTGGGAATTAATCCGAGGTTTATTTCACCAGGATGAGTCTGTACCATGTGTGGGCACAACTGGAGAGTCCTGCAAACTGAACGAAACTTTAAAAACTTTTTGATGTCACTTTTTGCCATGAAAAGCATCAAGGCAGCAAGGTCAGACTCCAGGGCTTGCTGTTGAAGGTGTGATCCTGAAGAGCTGGTTTTGCTGATAACCTTTGTCCTTTCATTCCTCTACTTTTGTCACATGGCAGCACAAGGAGAAGCAGAGAACGTTCTGCCACCATCAGACTGGTGGTCCCAGGATTTGAGTATCCCACTGTGAGGGATGTTTTGAGCTCCCTTTGATTTGTGTGGAACTCCAGAATGGTTTGGGTTTGGAGGAACCTTAAAGATCATCCAGTCCCACCCCTGCCATGGGCAGAGACACTTTCCACTATCCCAGGGTGCTCCAAGCCCCATCCAGCCTGAGCTTGGACACTTCCAGGGCCTCACCACGTCACAGGGAAGAATTTAATCCTCATATCCCATCTAAACCTACTCTGTGTCAGTGGGAAGCCATCCCCCCTTGTCAGCTCCCTTTGGGTACTGGAAGACCAGAATTAGGTCACCCCAGATCCTTCTCCAGGCTGAACAATCCCAATTCTCTCATTGTTTTTTGGAGGCTAAGAAGGACAGGAATTTGGAAGATATCAACATCTACGTCACAAGTAGAGGATCTGGTGACCTGGTTATTATTTGAAAAGTGTTGATTCTCGCTTTCTCCCCAAATGCTGTGGCCAAAAGTTGTGTTTTTGGCATCATCTTTGAGGGAATCTGCAGGATTTCAAAAAATGCAAGGTTTATGCCTGTCATGCTGAAATGTCCTTATTGTTACTGGGAGAAGGCAGTGCTAATGTGTAAGAAATATCTGATTCATTTCCAAAAATGTTTCTGATTTGGGAAAGAAACTGTTTGGAGGTTGTACATTCCAAAGGAGCTCAGGATAGGAATTTCTGATTCGTTGGTATTCTCTTTAGTTTCCTCGAGAATTCAATAGGGATTTTCTTTAAAATGCTCTTGCAGTGGTACTGATTGATTTCCTGTCAAATTTATGGATTGTACAGTGGCAGGAGGAAGAGATTTCTCCCAAAGGATATAATTTGTTATCAGAAACCAGGGGGTTTGTTGGACTTCTGATTAAAGAAGGAACAGAATTTGGGATTGCTGCATCTTCCAAGTGTGATGTGCTGACATTTCAACATCTAGATGCTGCACTTTTACTCTTTGAGGTTCAGATTATGTCTCTGTTACTGGAAAGAAGTTTTTTTTTTGTGATGATTTCCAAGATAAGGCAGAAGTAAAATGTCGGAGTTTAGAACACAAATGTTTGTTTTCAGTGGATCCACTTTTAACATTATTCTAATTAACAAGTTGGTCCTAATTTCAGGTCTGTTCAACAGCCATGAGAAAAAGCTCTTTACATCCCATTAGGAGGAATCCTCATAAGGAATTCCACAGCAAATATTAGCCTAAAATTATTTCTTTTAAGTGATGGGTTCATATTACAGAATAAAATATTTAATGAGCTCAAGGGAGCTTCAGTTCAAGGTTGCATCTGGTTTTTACACACTAAAACTGTTTCTCCAACAATCACATACAAACCCCTGAGGAGATGTTGCTTTGCTCAGCACCTGAGCCTGTCTTCAGGGTGGCTTTTGCTGCCTTAAATTTGTGTCCTACAGCCCTTTCCAGCAGACCCAGCTGCAGGACATTAAAAACCTTGTCTGGAAAGTGCTTAGTGCAAGGAGAGAGACAAGAGCAAATGAGATGAAAAAGGAATTGGATCGTTTGCGCTGGGCTGCAACGTGGGTTTGCACCAAGTGACTGATTTGCATTTTGTCAGCCTGGCTTTCTCAAGAGCCTGAAACATTTCTGGCCACAAGAGAGTGGGTTTTATAACTGCAAGGCTGGATTCCTTCAAGGCTTTGGGGCCTCGTCCTGTGGTAAATGAGAGAAGGTCCATTGACTTCAGCTGGAACGGGATCAAGCCCTTTAGACATGCAATGGAACATCTCTCTAAAGCCTATGAACTTGAGCCCGGTATTTATCAAGCCTGTGTCATATTATATGTTGAAATCAGGCAACAATTGTGTTTTCACATGGCTTTGGCAAGAAACCAGGAGAGGCTCGGGGGCTTCACTGACTTTCTCATGGAGAGAAGCTGGAGGAAATATTTTTACAACACCCTGTAGGGAGAAACTTGGTGGCTTGCTCCCTGTTGCCTGTAATGTTCCTTGCTGTGGTGCTCGGTCCTGGAGAGGCTCTTCCCTCCACTTCTTCGTAGTTCATATTTTAACCAGTATTTAAGGGTGGAAAGACCCCTCGGCTCCTCAAGGATTGCAATAAATCGATCTGGGTGAGCCACTGCTCCTCCATCAGCTCCTGTGCTCTGTGGTGAAATATCCCAGGATATGTTTTAAGAGGTTTTATTGGTAGGGTGGTGTGATTGCTTTCTGTGCACTGCTGAAGTGAATTGTTGAGTCTCATTTAACTTAAATACACATTTTCTCACACTGGTCTTGGATAAATTTAGTCTGGGGATCAACAATGCTGAAAAAGGCGAGAGAAAACCGGTATTTTCCCCCAATATCTGCATGATGTTAAATGTGCCATTAAAATGGTGAGACTTGGGAGATGGACCTAATGGACTGTAATAATATATAATCCATCCCTGCAAGATAATCTCTGTATTCACAGGATTGTCACAGTCATATGCAAGTCATCCACTGAGATCACTGTAATCAGCCCACTGTCAGAGCTTCTTTTCATTTCCAAATGCACATCTCGGGCCTGTCTCCATCTGCCTCGGCCAAACACTGAGGCATTTAACAGCTGAAAGATAATATCTTCTGATAGGGTTTATCATCAAACCCGTTTTCTTGTTTGTTTGGATGTTATCTCCTGCGAGATTGATAAAGCATTCAAAACCTATGCAGAATATAAGTTGCAAGAAGAGGCGTTTGGATGTGCCAGCAGCTTGCTCAGTGCTGGCCTCGGTGGGGACATTTGCAGGCTTTGAGGTGCTGTGCAGAGGCTGAGAGGGGCCCCAGCAGCTCTGGGGACAGATGATGACATTCCTGAAGTTTCTTGAACTCACACTGGTTTGTGTCATTGTCTCTGAGTTTTGCAACAGCGCAGAAGCAGCGCGGGAAGGGAAAGTGTGGGAACACCAGCAGCAAGGGCTGTCTGAACACTCCCCAAAGGCCCTGAGGCAAATTCTATTAATTAAAAGAAATGGAAACTCCGTGGGTCTGTGCTTCCCTGGGAGTTTCAGTGTGTGGGGCAGGCGCTTTGGTGCAGGGCTGCTCTGGGGCTGGCCGTGGGCCAGAACTGCTCTGATTCCCCTACACTGGCTCCCAGGACTCGCTCTGGGCTGTGTCCTGCCTTCTGCTGGGTCCTGTGGGTCAGAGGGGACCTGTGTCCTGTAGGGCTGTGTCCTGTAGGGCTGTGTCCTGTAGGGCTGTGTCCTACAGAGGTGTTGTATCCTACAGGGCTGTGTCCTATAGGGCTGTGTCCTACAGGGCTGTGTCCTGTAGGGCTGTGTCCTGTAGGGCTGTGTCCTATAGGGATGTGTTCTACAGGGCTGTGTCCTATAGGGATGTGTCCTATAGGGATGTGTCCTACAGGGCTGTGTCCTACAGGGCTGTGTCCTGTAGGGCTGTGTCCTATAGGGATGTGTCCTATAGGGATGTGTCCTATAGGGCTGTGTCCTACAGGGCTGTGTCCTACAGGTGATGTGTCCTATAGGGCTGTGTCCTATACAGGTACTTTGTCCCACTCAGTTGCTCTGTCCTACAGGGCTGTGTCCTGTAGGGCTGTGTCCTAGAGGGCTGTGTCCTACACAGGGCTGTGTCCTATAGGGATATGTCCTGTAGGGCTGTGTCCTGTAGGGCTGTGTCCTATAGGGATATGTCCTGTAGGGCTGTGTCCTGTAGAGGTGTTGTATCCCACAGGGCTGTGTCCTAAAAAGGTGATTTGTCCTATAGGGCTTTGTTCTACACAGGGCTGTGTCCTACAGAGGGGCAGTATCCTACAGAGGTGATTTGTCCTATGCAGCTGTTGTATCCTACAGGGCTGTGTCCTACAGGATTCTGTCCTACAGGGCTGTGTCCCACTCAGGTGCTGTGTTCTACACAGGGTTGTCCCCTATAGAGGAACTGTGTCCTACAGGACTGTGTCCTATACAGGTACTGTGTCCCACTCAGGTGCTGTGTCCTACAGGGCTGTGTCCTACAGGTGATGTGTCCTATAGGGCTGTGTCCTATAGGGTTGTGTCCCACTCAGGTGCTGTGTTCTACTCAGAGCTGTCCCCTACAGAGGAACTGTGTCCTACAGGGCTGTGTCCTACAGAACTCTGTCCTACAGGTCATGTGTCCTATAGGGCTGTGTCCTATACAGGTACTGTGTCCCACTCAGGTGCTGTGTCCTATAGGGCTGTGTCCTACAGAGGTGATTTGTACTGCACAGGTGTTGTGTCCTACAGGGCTGTGTCCTACAGGTGATGTGTCCTATAAGGCTGTGTCCTATAGGGTTGTGTCCCACTCAGGTGCTCTGTCCTACTCAGAGCTGTCCCCTACAGAGGAACTGTGTCCTATACAGGTGCTGTGTCCCACCAGCTTTTCCACAGCCCTGCCAGACCCCCATGCCCTTTGAGATGGAGATTTCCAGCCGGTTCCTCAAGGCTCCTAAAGAGCAGGAACTCCTCTGCCATATCTCTTTCCCTGGCAGCAGGTTTATCTGGGGTGGCTGTGGGTCACAGGACGAGGCTCTCACAGACCTGTGGTGGGGTGGAGGTGGGACAGGCACTCTGGGAACCCCCAGCTTGTCTCCCCTGTGCTGGGAGCTCACCTGAGCCTCCCCCTGTATCAGGATGCTCTCAGGTATCCTGCCCTCTGCGCTCCCCTCCTGTGCCTCCTCCCAGCACCAGAAGTTTGGAGAAGGTATTTTTATAGCTTACATTGTCAACGTGCTCCTAAAATTTGGCTGTCCCTTTGCTGCCATATGTCCCTGGCAACTTGCTGACGCTGAAGCCAGCCCCCCTGACAGCCAGCACAGAAGCTGTCAATCACGGCCACATCCATCCAGTCACTCGACAGGCCCCAGGGACCACCTGCTCATGGGAATGGCTGCTTTCCCTCATCCCCCAAAAGCTGTCCCCCATCAAACACCTGCTCCTCCCTGGATCCCTAACTCCTGCCACATTTCTGTGCTCTTCCTTCCATCACCTAGAAAAAAAATCAAAATCCAAGGACTACCTGTCAGTGGTAATAACGGGCATAAAGGGGAACAGCTTAAGGAACGTGTGGTTCTTGTTGATCTTCTTGGCATGACTTGCGTGAGCGTTGAGTTTCTCATTCCAAAGTCACTTCCAGCTCCTATCTGAAATTAGATTTTAAGTTTGGTGGCATCCTGTGTGTTTGTGAGCTCCTGAAATTTGCACAAGGATCTGGCTGTTCTTCATCGTCTCGAAGAGTTGCTGCAAAGAACCGTAGAACTTCAATGTGAAAAGAGCGTGAAAATGGGAAATGTTGCTGCAGGTAGTGGTTATTGCAATTGATATTTCAATTACTACTGACTTTATTGTTTGTGTTTGGCTTGAATTTCAGGGCCTGAGTCTTTGGTTTCGCTCAGATCAAAGATAAGCTGCCTTTGACTCAGAAGAGAGAAGAACTTTGTTTCAGGGATGGTCTCATAGAGGAAGTTTCACTCGGGTGGCAAGAGCTGGTCCAACAACTCTATTTTTAGGCTGAGAAAAAAAATGAAGCAGAAACCAAAAATAGCCAGATATTGAGCAGATTTGCTACACTGCAAGGATAAAATACCTACTCCTGAAAATGCCATGAGAACACACCTGTAAATGATAGAGGCCATCAAAGGCTTGTCTTTACCATGTCTTCTTTTCCAGCTGGTGTGGAAATTGTCTTTTTTCTCACTTTCTCCCACTGCTTGAGGACAGGAACTGGTAGAAAATGTGTTTATTTATTTATTTATTTATTTATTTATTTCTGTGTGAAGTTACTACCAGTTTAGTGAAGTAAACTGGTTTGTGGAGGGGTCAGAGTGGTTGGAGGAATGTGAGTGGAGCTGGAGTGAGAGCAGGGGAGCAGAACTGTCCCTTCCTGCTGGATTTGCTCATGGATCAGCTGACACATCTAGAAAATCTCTTCTGAAGCAAGAAATAATGGTGTTTTGGGTCAGTACCCAAAGATCCCAAATCCCACCTGGATCTAGTCCATAGAACAGCACCTGGATTAATCTGACCCAGTTTAGCAATTGCAGATTTTTCTTCATGGGCACAAGTCCCTGACTCTGATTATCAGAGCAGAAGTTGGGCTGCCAGTGTTGAGCAGAAGAAATGGGGAAGTTGCACTTAAGAAATATCTACAGCCTCCTTAAGAAAAGATTGAAGAAACCTTTGCTGTGATGTCTTTATTTATTTAAGTAGCCATTTTATTTACCAGCAAGTGTCACCAGTAGAATATCAAAGATATTAAACAGTTCTTCTTGTATATTTGGCTTTTCAGATTACCAGTAATCATTTTGTTTGTTCTGTCTGCTCATTAATTGGCCTTTTCCAGTTCCATCCAGACAGGGTCTTCTGGTTCCTTTTTCAGGCACCAAGTTCTGCTGCAGCTGTTGGTTTTTTACTTTCTCTTGAGGGTGACTTAAGTCTTTCTGGGAAGAAGTGCAAAATATTGAAGATATTTCAACTTGCCTTTAAAGTCTGATTTGGAAACACTGTTTTGATTTACTGGCAAATGGGAAAATGTCTGATGCAATTCTGGAGGTCTTAAATCTTTACTTTGTAATTATGATCTTTTTTCTTTTTTTTTTTTTTTTTTGGCTGTAATATATATTCCTTGGCATTACCTAAAATTGTTTTCCTGATCAGAGGTCAGATGGAAATGAAATGATGTTATCAGAAGGAGCTACAGCATAACTGAGTACAAATGTGCAGGTTTAGGAGGAACATTAATTTGATTAATTCTTGAAAACAAAAAGTAAAGGAGAAAACGTAAAATTGATTAGATGGGTTTAAGGAGAAAATTAAAGACTTTAATTATAACTAGATTTAAATTATAGCTAGAATTAAAGGGCATGAACATTAATGGTTACTTAGAGAAAAGGTGCCTCCTTTCTTCTTCCCAATTGTATTTTTTGATCATTTTATAATAAAACAATAAAACCTCTCTAGCACATTTTGTTCCAGTTTTTAAAGGTCACCACATTTACACTTTAAGTAAATCAAGATGCAGGGAATGACGTACCCTGGCCAAATATTTTCACCAGCATAAAAAGGCATTTAAAAAAAAAATCTACTTTTTTTAGTCTCTTATTTAAATAATGATTTTTATTTTTCTAAGTGAGGTTGGAAAGCCTCAAAGGTCTGTTGTTCCCCTCTGCTCCTTTATGGTTTGCCATGTGATGCTCCCATTTCTCTGTGCTTTGGTGTGGTGAGCGCATGGCCCCGCTATCCCACACTTCCATGGGAATATCTGCAGTGCTCCTGCCTTATCTTCTGAGCACCCAGCTCCTCAGCAAAGCCTCCAGGACCTGCTGGAGCCACCCTGGGCCGTGGCACGCTGGCCATTGCTGGCCATGAGCCCCCTCTGGAGCAGGGAATCAGCCCTTGGAGGGGTGGGAAGAGCGGCTCTGAGTGACCACGGTGCCAAATTCAAAGTGTTTAACAGCACTAAAGAGGCTCAGTGCAAACCTTCTCACTCTCCACAACTCCCTGGAGGGAGGCTCTATCCAGGTGGGGGTTGGGATACTCCAGAGACCAGGGTTAAGTTGGATATTCAGGAACATTCCTTCATGGAAAGCGCTGGCACAGCTGCCCAGGACAGTGGTGGAGTCCCCATCCCTGGAGGGATTTCAAATCCCAGTGGATGTGACACCTGGGGACATGATGAGTGTTAGCCTTAGCAGTGCTGGTTTTTTGGTTGGACTCAATGATTTTAAAGGTGTTTTCTGACATAAATACCTCCAGAATTCCATGCTGGAATGTATAAAAGTGGCCTCACAGTAACTCACTTGAGCTGCTTTCGTGCCACCCAGTCCTTGTGCATCACCAGAGTTTCTGGCCCTGGTAAAATTCCTGCTTTGCCATTTACTTTGTTGAGGCCACAGTTTTGTCCTGGTTTCTCTTGTTTTTATCTCTCCTGACCTACTTTTCCTGCTGCAGACCCAGTACATATGAAGGCGAGCAGAGTTAGGATTCAGTTCTGACTCAAGCAGCCAGAATGAAAAAAAAAAAAAAAAATTAGCTGTAAGAAATCTGGCTGCCAAATCTTTGTTGTTTAGTAATGCGTGACTTGGAAAGAATCCAGACCTGGAGTAGGTTTGCACGGCTCGTATTAAAAAAAAAAAACAAACCACCCAACACCAACCCTCTGCTTCTTTCCTTCTAGTCTGATTTCATCTGGAAATTACCAAGATGCCATAAATATGAGAACCTCCAGCCCCAAATTTCAGAGGCACTGCTGGGAGCAGAGCTGCTCGGAAGGGAAACTCGATCCTGCAGCAGCAGAAAGGGGTTTGGGTTTATATTTAGTGCCTTGCATACTTGCTGGGTGATTAGAGCCTTTCCCATTTTCTGGCATGGGGGAAATGGTATGTTAAGACAGGATATAATCCTTTCACACTCCGCAGGCAATGTCACAGTGTGATGTTGGCACCGTGTTAGGCTTCCTTAACCCCACAACATGTTGCATATTCCCTCTTGGCAGTGTTTTCCAGGCTCCAGGCAGTAACCCAGGAGTAATCTTATTACCTACATCCAACTGGATCCCCGTGGAACGGGGTGCTGAGAGAAACGCGCTCACAGGCGTTTGAGATTCAATTAAAAGCTGTTGGTTCAGTCATTTCTGGGAGTCTGGAGCAGATTTCTTCAGCCTCCTCTTGGAACTGACACTTTCATTGAGAATTTTCTGAAATGACAAACATAAACTGCTGGTGTCCCTTCAGCACTCGAATTGCACCTGAAATGCCTTTTGCAACATGTTTTGTAGACAAATGTGAGCAATATCTTTATTTAGCTGTACAGTTCATGCTGCTTGGAATCCTTATTTCTCCAAATTGGTCAAAAGAGTTTTATTTTGGAGAAAAGCTTGCAAAGGTATTTCTTTACTAGACCTCTGCAAGTTTATCTCCCTTCCCTCCTGCACAGCACAAATGGAATGAAACCTTAAAATTATTAGGTTGCAAAAGATCTCCAAGATCCTCAAGTCCAAACTTTGACCAAAAGATTTTCCACCTTTCCTCAGGAAAAAAAAAAAATCTTGAAAAATCAGAGCATTTTAACAACAACAGTGATAAAATAAAGCAAAATAGGTACTTTTAAAACAAAATATGTTTATACTTTTGCACCTTTCCATTCGATATATTTATTTATAAGAGAGAAAAAAAAAGAGAATTTGGATGTAAATATTGTGGCTGGTAGACCTTGGTGCTGTTATTAAGGTTGTGTAGGACTAATTTTAAGAGACAAACCATAAAAATGAATATATATGTATTTATATTT
>JANRGV010000104.1:34721640-34751315 GCA_024734035.1 Alethe castanea | reverse complement strand
CCTCTGGCAGTGGGAGCCATTCCCTGTGTCCTGTCCCTCCATCCCTTGTCCCCAGCCCCTCTCCAGCTCTCCTGGAGTCCCTTCAGACTCTGGAATGTGCTGGAAGCTCTCCCTGGATCCTTCCCTTCTCCAGGGGAACATTCCCAGCTCTCCCAGCCTCTCCAGAGGGGCTCCAGCAGCCCTTGGAGCATCCTTGCTAAGGAAGTCCAGAATTCCACCTCCTCTTTTCCATCTCTCTGCTCAAAAGCTGTCCCAAGTTGTTTCTGGAATGGCACAAATCCATGGGCTGCTCCTCAGCTTCTCCAACAGCAGCTTTATCCAGGGATATGAGGGGATTAAAAGAAATAATTATTCTTTATAAATGTGCTGCCACTCTGGCAGAATGTGTGAGGGGAGGCAGCTGGAGAGGGGCTGCTGCCCAAGGAATGTGCTCAGGGGGGTGTTGGGTGCTCTGGACCCCAGCAGGAGCAATCCCACTGCCTGTGGCATCCTCTGGATGTGCTCAGGTGCGTTCTGGAGACACCTGCCACACTTTCAGCCCAACAGGATGATATTCCATGAGATTTCTGTCCTTCCAGCAGAAGTTCCTGGTGAAAGGGGTTGTTCTGGGATTAAATTAATTATCCCATGCCAAAAGCATTGTCAGACTGTGATGATTCTTGTACACCTCTTCCAACTCAGGATATTCTACGACACTTTCAATGGAGTAATACTTTCATTTTTAAAAAGGTATCCAGAACCAAAATGCTGAGTCTGCAAGTGCAGGAACTCTGGAGTTTTGCCGGGAGAAATGCACATTTCTCAGACCATCATTTCCCACACTTATAAAAAATAGCAAGACCTTGTAATCACAAATGAGTTTTACAAAAAATGCAGTGGAAATTATTTTTTCCAGTGCACTTGGAAGCTGCAGGAGCTGTGTTCAAGGACAGCAGAGCTACCTGAGCAGGGCCATTCATCCCTGTGGTTTTCTTGGAGACTTTAATACCCTGTATTTAGTCTCTCTGGCAGTAACTGATTTTTAAGAGGTTAAGAGCTCATTAAGATAAGATGGAGTGAAATATGGAACACGTTGGGAAGGAACTTTCCCCATAAACTAATTTAGAGCTCAGTCACATGGCAGCCAGGCCCAGCTTTGCTCACACAGCACACGATAATGACACGTTTCAGGATTGCAGCTGAGAACAAATCTGACAGATCTGTGCACCGTGCCGTCGCGTTTGCTAATGTTGGTTTTGAAACAGCAAAAAAATCGATCCCACGTGGGGATGTTTTCCTGGGAAAGCTGTGAATCTGTCTCAGGATTGCCTGGTAATGGATCTGGGCGTGCAGGCAGCAGGAGCTGGTGCTGGTGGCCACCTGGTCCATCCTCTGTCAGCAATTCCTGGTGCTGCTCCAGCTCTGGGTCAGCTGTCCTGGATGCTCCCAGCATGGAAAGTTCTGTCAGGGCTCCAAGTGAGAGTAGGGGCATGGAGCATCCATAACCTGGGCTGGAGATTGGACAGAGATCACCCTGCAGATCTTCCTGAGCATGTCCAGGGAAGGGAACACACCTGGGAAGGGATTGGAAAACTCCTGAGGGAGCTGGGAAGGGATTGGAAAACTCCTGAGGGAGCTGGGAAGGGATTGGAAAACTCCTGAGGGAGCTGGGAAGGGGCTCAGCCTGGAGCAAAGGAGGATCCAGAGGGATCTTTTCCCGCTCTGGAATTCCCTGACTGGAGGGGACAGCCAGGGGGATTTGGACTCTTATCCCAGGGAATAGGGACAGGAGGAGAGGGAACGGCCTCAGGCTGGCCCGGGGGAGACTCAGGCTGCCTATGAGGAAAATTTCTTCACAGAAAGCATTGTCCAGCCCAGGGCAGAGGTGGAATCCCCATTCCTGGAGGAATTTCAAAGCCATGTGGATGTGGCACTTGGGGACAGGGTCAGGGTCAGTGCTGGGGATGGTTGGACTGGATGATCCCAGAGGTCTTTTCCAACCTTACCAACTCCATGGTGCTGGGATTCTGTCTCCAGGCAGAGATCAGGGTATTGCTCAGGGTTTTGGAGTTATTTGGTCACTCCTGGATTTGGACAGGTCACAGAGCTGCTTTTCCCTGTCCCCCTGTGCCAGTGCCCTCCCTGGATCCCACTCCCTTTCCTGTGCATGATGAGGTGTGCCTGGCAAAACTCTCTCTCCGAGGGATTTTGGAACATGCTCTCTCCAAGTCTGAATTTGATAATGTCTTGCTGTGCTGCAAGACATCTGTTTGAGGGGGTTTTTGGAGAGGACTCTGAGATTGCTTCCCACAGTGATGAGTGAAGGGAAAGAAGCTTCCATAGGTGTTCTGCTGGCTGAGTTCCTGCTGGAACAATTATTTCAGTGCTTCTGGGATTTCATTATGGTGTGTAATTAGTGGAGGTGGCAGGAAAATTTGAGCCTGGGATAAGCAGGGTTTTATCACTTTAGATCTTAATAAATCAATACTCCAAGGTTTAATGTTTGGAAGGGGCTTCGAGGTGTGGGTCTGAGCTGGGGCAGTCGCCAGCAGCAATTCTGGGTCTGTTCCTTGGAGAAAAAGGCAAAACAGTTCCTAAGAGGGAGCAGAGCTCCCTCTCCATACTTTAGAATCATCACACATTAAGGATTCACACGCTGACAGCTAAAACAGCTCCGCCAAATTGGGACAGCTGGGTATGTGTCCAACCCCTGTGATCCTTCCTCCTGTCTCTAGTTCACTTCTTAAAATACAGGTTTATGTAACAGGTCACATTTGTTATTCACTTATTTTTTTTTCTTCCTCCCCAAAAGTTCCTAAATCTTTTTAACTTACTGGAGAGGTTTCTGAACTTCCAGAATATCTCCTGATAAATTATGAAGATCAAAGGGTGAAGAGGTTGCTCTGAACTCACACATTGCTGTGGTACCAGGGGGATCTTCTGCACAAACCCTCTCAGGGAATTTCTGTGATCTGGGAGTTGATCAAGTTTGGAAAACATAATTCCCTTTCAAAACAGAGGAAACAAAACTCTCCTCTTCTGCTTTTCTATTTTGCTGCCAGTGTTTTGGTTTTCTTCTCTTCCAGGGAATTAATTTTGCTGTAGTTAAATGCAACACCTCCTCTGGATTGCCAAGCAGAGGGGGAATACTGCAGCACGTTTTCAGCTTGAAAACACAATAATTGCTTTAAAAATAGCCTTATATTTCTTCATTTTATGACGTGCTCTCTTTAGACTTGATAATCATCCTTTCTTGTGCTCCAGATACCTTCCCTCCCCACACCCACTCTCTTCTATCCCCCTGAAATTCGGGAGGAATGGCAGAAGATTTCTCTGGCAGCTTCATTTCCAACACCAGCACAGGAGATGGAGGCAGCCAGTCTTCCAAAGGGCTTGGGGGAAGAGGTTTCTAACATTTTTAATGAGATTTTAATCTCTTTCAGAGGCATTTTGGTCTCCTCAGCCACAATTGGACCATCCCTTCTCCAGTGACCACAGGAGTTTGCAACTCCTGGAGCAAACAGCAGGGAATAAGCAGGTCCACAGGATTGGCCACAAGTGGTTTTCCTTTGAGGGTTTAAAAATGGGCATTTTCATTTGAAAAGAAACCCAAACCCCAGCTGTTCTCCATGGGGGCAGAGGTGTGGGGAGCTGGGAACCAAAGGAACACGAAGCACTCGGGGGGATGTGATGAGATAACAAAAATGAAGAGTTTTGGCTGCAGCCAGGCTGACAGTTTCGAGCTAACCTGGCTTTCTCCAGCATACCTCAGGAATGACAAACGGGGAGAGCAGGTGGAAACAAATCCATCCAGCTGCCACAGCCCAGGGGAACTTGGAAGGAGCCTGGATCCAGCAGGTCCCTGCACGTCATGTGGAAAAGCAGCTGCTTGTTCACAGTGCAGTGGTGAAAAGCCCATCTTTTCTTAATGCCTTTTTAATGAAAAAAAAAAAAAAATCAGATGCAGGAGAATGTTCTCATTCCTTCTGTTTTTAGCTTGGCTCTCAAATGTTTCTGAGTTATCTGAGAGCTCCCTGTAATGCTGGGCAATTCAGAAAGAGAGGAGGCCCACTTGGAAAAAATCTGTTTAGGGGAAGGTAAAGGCTTTTGTTTGGCTCTGAATGATTTTTGCAAAGGGAGTTCATTCTTTACATTCTGTTCTTTGTTGTGGCTCTGCTGAGTTATGAGTAAACAAAACACTTAGTGCCCCTTTCTGTGTAGGATTTGATGAGGATGACGTGCAGAGTTTGGAGGGAAACTTGCAGCTTTTGGGGTGAATAAAGAAACAAGTGAGAGTGGAGAATTCTTGCTGAAATGCTGGGGAACAGCAGATTGTGCAAGAGTTCTCAAAAAGATAAAAAAAGGAGGGGGATCAGTAATGATTCTGTGTGTTTGCTGTCTTGAAAAACAGGCTGGGAATGAACTGTTCCCTGCTTCGGGCTCTTGTTAAACAAACCCTTCTCCTGGATATTCTCATCCCACTTTCAAGTGAAATTTTCCCATCCTACTCAAGAGCACTAAAATCCAAGAGAAGGGTGAGGAAGATGCTGTGAATCCAAAATAATGTGAAATACTGAGAATAGTTCCAATTAATTATTAACTTTTCTGCAGTCTCTGGCCCGCCCTTGCTGCTGGCACAGAGAGCAGGGCTCGGGGCAGCACCTCCTTGGTTTTCTCCCTGGATTTCTCTGGGCTCTGTGCAGGTGATTCCCCATTCTCTCCTGCAGGAAATCACCCCTAATCACAGCTCCCCATGTGCATTTGGTGCTGTGATTCATGCAAATCTATTGCAGAGCAATTTGCTTTCTCCCTCAAGAATCAGAGACAGCAAAAGAGAGAGGGAGAGTTATTTTGGGAGTCCAGAGAATTCTCCTTCTTCTCCATTTCTTACTGTGAGCAATAACCTGAAGGCTTCCCTTGAAATTTTTTTGGTGGATGATTCCAACTCTTAAAGGTATTACAGAACCTCACAGAAATTAAGCTTCTTTTTTTTGTGGGGATGGTGTCTATTCAATGAATAATATTTCATTGTTCATATAAAGAAAAGGAATTTTGCTCAGGAAAAAAATCTGTGTTTTTCTCTAGTGGAAGCTGCTCAGCTGGGAATGAGAATTGTGGCCTTGAGGTCTGCTGATTAAAGGGAGCTTTAAATGTGTGAAACATTTCTCACATTAAAAGTCTGTACAGGGAGAACAGTTAATACCACAATTAACCTTTGTTAAAATGCCTATGATATCCTATGCTATTTGATTGGATTTATTATATTGCATATATAATATAAGAAATACAATTAATATAATACATTTTCTATTTTTTTTGTCAATCCAAGTCAGGCATATACATCACTACAGGAGCAGCATCAGAAAAACAACCAGGAGAAACTACGCTGAGTTTTTGTCACATAATTCTGTGTTTTATTTAAATCTGGTCACAGATCTTAGTTGAACATTTCAGTGGTGGTGGCAAAGAGCTCAAGGGGGAGAAAAATGATAAAGAATAATCCAAATTATAATTGAGTATCCTGTCCAGACCTGGGGTCTCCAGCATGAGAAGGATGTGGAGGAAATCCAGAGGAGCCCATGGAGCTGCTCCAAGGCTGGAGCCCCTCTGGAGCCAGGCTGGGAGAGATGGGGGTGCTCACCTAGAGAAGGGAAGGGTCCAGGAAACTTTTCCAGAGCCTGAAGGGGCTCCAGGAGAGCTGGAGAGGGACTGGGGACAGGGATGGAGGGACAGGACACAGGGAATGAGGGATAGGTGGGATACTGGGGATTGGAAATTCCTGGCTGGGCTGGAATTCCAGAGAAGCTGTGGCTGTTCCTGGATCCCTGGGAGGATCCAAAGCCAGATTGGACAGGACTTGCAGCACTCTGGGACAGTGGAAGTTGTCCCTGTCCATGGCAGGGGGTGGAACCAAGATCATCTTTTGGGTCCCTTCCAACCCAAACCAATCTGGAGTTTTATTCCTGTGATTTTTTGAGAGCCTATCACATCACCAGCTTTGGATGGAACCAGGCCAGCTCAGCACTTAGTGGAATTTTCCCTTCTCTCTGAGTGGTCTGCAAGATCCCAACTATCCAGGCACAATCATTTCAGCTGTTTCTGGAGAGGGTCCCTTGCAGTGAATCCCAAGTTAGAACAGAGAAATAAGCTAGGGCACATCTATGGGATAATGCACTGAAAAACTGAAGAGAAAGGGGGAATTTTTCCAGAACAAACACTGGTCCATGTCAATTCCATATAAACAGAGCTGAGACAACCAAGCTGAGCAATCCCAGCACTTTGCAGAGTCAGAAAAGTAAACAGGAGACTGAGGAGAGCAGGCACTGGGAGCCCAGGAGAAGCTCCAAGAAGGAGCTTTGGAATGACAACAACAACAACCAAAAAAAAATCAAGAGGAGAGTTCAACGTCAGCCTGGCAGAATCTCTGGTGTCATCTGTACAGAGCTCATCTGTCAGAGCCTGCTGCCAATCCCCACGTTTCCCTGCCTTCACAAGGCACAAGTGTGCAGCTGGGAGCCTATAGAATTTCATCACTGTACATTGGCAGCTCAGGAATTTGTCAGCAGAATATTCCATTTCCAGCCTGGAATGCCCAGGGTGCAGAGCCCTGGGCAGGAATTGCTGCTGGACTGCAGGGAAGGAGCTGAACCACGTTGTTTTCTTACTGGTTTGCTTTTG
This sequence comes from Alethe castanea, assembly GCA_024734035.1. Taxonomy (NCBI): domain Eukaryota; kingdom Metazoa; phylum Chordata; class Aves; order Passeriformes; family Muscicapidae; genus Alethe; species Alethe castanea. The sequence goes on along the minus strand of JANRGV010000104.1, from coordinate 34,744,658 downwards.
TATCTGGATTTTGGAGAGGTCTTGATTGTGACTGGAATGTGATTGTGAAAAATAGTTGGATATGTGCATATATATCTACATACCTACATATCTACATACCTACATATCTATATATCTATCTATATATCTATATATATCTATAAATCTATATATCCCTGGAAGTGTCCAAGGCCAGATTGTAGTACCCTGGAATGAGATGAGCTTTAATGTCCCTTCCAACTCAAACCATTCCATGATTCTGTGATGGTTCTATACACAAATAGGGGAACATCATCCACTCACATCACCATTATTTTCTATTTTTCACTTTCATCTCTCCAGCTCTAAACAACTCTTATTTCCCACCATGAAATACCTGAACATCAAAATCCTGTTGTTCTATTAGTCAATTGATTTTTAAAAATATTATTTAAACACGATAGAAATTCAACAGCAATGATTTCTCATGTTCATTATTTCCTTTTCTCTTTGCATTTCTAGACCTGTGAAAAGTAAGGAAGAGTTGCTTTGATAAATAGGGGAAGCAAAATATCTGTTTAAAGTAGTTTGCTGAAGACCACGTAGGAAATCTGATTTTTAGCAATGGTCTGTGGACTCATCTCTCTTTAACTGAGCATTTGAGAAATTCTGGGCAAAATTGTGCCTTAAAGGCACAGCTCTGAAGCGCTATCTGTGTGGAAGAAAGGGAGACCTAAGAACAAAAAAGTCTTTTTTCGTTTGGAGTTCACTTTGTAATATCTGGGAAGCACATTTTGCAGTGGGAAGGCTGCCAAAAGCCTGGCTGTGTAGTAAATAAACATTTTGGGGGAAAAGCTGGCTGAGAGAAGATGGTTGGTGAAGGAGGATCTTGAATGTGTGGTTATTCCTTTATTTATTCACTTGAATTCTGACCTTTGTGGCACCTTTATGGTGGATAATGGACAGGTTCATCCTCCTGGATCCCTGGAAGTGTCCCAGGCCAGGCTGGATGGGGCTTGGAGCACCCTGGGGTAGTGGAAGGTGTCCCTGCCTGTGGCCAGGGGTGGGACTGGATGAGATTTATGGTCCCTTCCAACCCAAACCATTCTGTCAAAATCAAACTAACCAATACTGTGCCATGGCTGCAGGTGCAGACTCCTCCTGCTCTGAAATGTGGTCTGAGGAACCCCCATCCCATGGGGACAGAGCAGCAGATCCTGCTGAGTGGGAGCTGCTTCAGGAGTGGAATTCTCACACATAAAGGGTAAAAACCATGGCTTTTTAGGGTAAAAGGATCACAAAAACCTGTCCTGGGAGAGGCCAAATCCCTGTATCTGCTGTGCCCTGTGGATATTTGGGATTCTGATGACAAAAGAGGATGCCAGGACCTTCCCTGGCTTGTGCTCTGTGTTGAATTAAGATCAATAACTTCCCTCAGCTTGATCAAACTGTGCCTTACGGTGCTGGATCCCACTTGGCAGAGCTCCTGGTGCAATAACTGCTGGAATTTGATTGTTTCCTTCGTGCTGGGAGCACAAAGCTGCTCTGAGGGCTGCCCTGAAGCAGCCTCAGCCCTGCACCAGCTGAAGAAGGCACAGATTTAGAGCTGGATTTTCCCAGTCTCTCCCAGACCCAGGCTGCTGGAGCTGGGATTTGCCACACAAAGTCCAGGTGCATCCATGCAGCTGAATCTGATTTCACTTCCCTCACCAGCTCGGGGAAGATAAAGCTAAAATCCTTTTGCTGGCCATAAGTAAATAAATAAACAAACTCAGGAGTTCAAGTATGTGTGGCATCCTGCCTTCCCTGAGCAGGCAGTGTAAACAAACAAAGCAGCCTTTTTTCCCCCCTCCTGCTGCAGAACTTTGCCAATTGATACTGGAGTAGGAATATTAACACATGCCCACTCCAAAATGTGATACCCTTTGGGGTCTTGGAGAGGAGCTCCTCTGAAGTGCTTTTTTCTTCAGCTGCCTGACAAGGTTTTTGGCTCCACTTCAGTCTGGTAAGGAGACAGCTGCTCAACTTCTGACACAAATGAAGAAAATTGATGAGATGCTATCTCCAAAATTCCCTTTTTTCTGGCAGGCACTTCTAGGCTGAGTGCTAGGAGTCACTCAAAGGTTTGGGATTTTTTTTTTTTTTTTTTTTGAACCTTGGTTAGGGCAGGATTTGGGGTTTGCTTTGTTGGCTGGGCTGTTTTTAATAACTCTCAACAAATGCATAGAAACTGAATCTTTGGGAACACGAGCAAGGATCACAGAATTTACACTTCCACTTACACAGCTTGTTTGCTGTTGTGTACTGAATTATAAAAATGGGTTTGCATAATTCTGAGCAACTTATTTATCTGTTTGTTGTGGAAATGCAGGCAGCAGAATCTCCAGGGGGGCCCTGTAAGGAAGGGACTTCTTGGGGTGTTTCTGTGAGTCTGGGTTTCCCAGGATATTTCTTTTAGGAGGGTAGAGATATGGTTGTGTGACCAAGAGGAATAATGCCAGTAGCTCCCAGAATTTGTGAAATTCCTCTGTTTTTCTCTCAACTGGGAGAGCTTGGACATGCTCTCAGGATTTTGAAGGCCACTCATTAAAGGGAAAATGTGTTTGTTTTTCAGCTGAGCACTAAGGAACCTCCTCTCATTCTTTCACTGCCATGACTTTCCTGCTCTCAGAATAACAAAATACTACATTTTCCAGGTTTCTGTTGAACTATTTCCTCAGAGTTTCATCTACAAAAACCTCAGCTGTGTAAAGTGCACCTTCAGTCCTAAAAAAGCTTTAAATTTATTGCATTGCTATCCTGTTTCATTAGAAACACACCCCTTTGCTAGTCCAGCTTTAGATTTTATGTCACTCTGTGATTATCTTTATTGTGGCAAAGGCTTTGGCTTCGACACACGGTTTGCTGTTCCTTTTTAAACCTCCCTGGAAAAGCAGCCATGGAAAGCTCTGAATAATGCACATGACATATGCTGCCTGTCTCTCAGAGGGAGCTGAAGAACCTGACAGCAATTTGCATTTTTGGAGCTGCAGAAGAGACACAGGAAACTTCAGGCAGGAGTTTGTGGGACTCTGAGGTCAAACCAAGAAGAGGAGTTCAGAGAGGCTCCAGCAGAGATGGGAATTGGATGGAGAACAGAGGATGGAGCACAGAGCTGGCCTGAAATGAAATATAATCCAATTGATGTCACTATAAGGGCATAGAGACAACATTTTCCTTGGGATGGTAAAACTTGGGTCCCATTTGGCAAACTTAGAGGAACAGACAGGATTTCCTGGTTGTCCATGTAGGGAGATGCTAATAAAGGTGAGGCTGTTGATTTCTCATGGCAGGAAATGATGGCTCAGTGCTCACCTGAGCTCTCTTTTCTTTCTTAGAGGTGGAATTGTTAACTAGCATCAGTTTTCATTGCTCTCTACTGTTACTGAGCATTCCCTGAAACCTTGTGGGAGATGGGTGATTCCTTTGCACTAGCTGGAAGTTGAGCACACAGTGGTAAAAATTCCTTGGTTATTTAAAGTAGGTAAAAAAGCCTTAACCAAATATAATGTAATCATGGAATGGTTTGGGTTGTAAAGAACTTAAAGCCCATCCTATTCCACCCCCTGCCATGGGCAGGGACACCTTCCACCATCCCAGATTGCTCCAAGCCCCATCCAACCAGCCGTGGACATTTCCAGGGATCCAGAGGCAGCCACAGCTTCTCTGGGCATCCTGTGCCAGGGCCTGCCCACCCTCCCAGGGAACAATTCCTTCCCAATATCAAATTCTATATTGAAGCCTGGCTGTTATTAGTTCAGTATTTTGTAGAGATAACCAGACACACTCTGATGAGCAACTCTGAGAGAAGAAGATTAAATAACAAATTAAGTGAGGTTTGGGTTTTGGTTTTTCTTAATAAAAGAAATGAATTTACGAGACTCATAAACTGTACCCCCAAACCTCATTTGCACTTCCATTCTTCATTGCAAACTAGTGACAGGCACAATCAAAAATCCCTGTTTTCTGAGGAATTTTTGGATGAATTCTCCAGTCAGCTCATGGAATGGCATTTGGAGGTGGCTGCTCTGTGACAAGAGAGGCTGTGGGGACACTGCTGTCCCTCCCTGCCTCACCCCAACACCACCAGCTCTGCAGCCGGCAGTGACTGACACGGGAAATTCTTGGATTGGATTAACTGGGAGCCAGTTTTGATGTTTTCATCTCAAACAAGCCCATTTTTGTTGTTCTTGTTGTGAGGATCTGTTTTGTGTCCAGCTGAGCTCTCCCAGAGCGGAGGGTTGAGTTTGGAGCTCGTGCAGGTGGGAGCACAGCACTCGTGCAGCAGAAATTACCTTTTTTAAAATATTCCCCCAGCTCCTTTGTCTCTTGGCAACTGCAAAAATAACTCTATCAAGAATAAACCTGCAAACAAGGGTGAAAAAGCAGAACTGTGTGAAGACATGAAATACTCTGGTTTAAATAGTGCTGGAAAGCTATTTCCTCCCCCTGTACCCTTCCAAGGCTGGAATGATGTGCTCTGATTCTTAAACACAAATCCTGACTTGCATAAATCCAGAGATTTCATCTGTGCAGAGCTGCAAATTGCTGGGATAGTAATACCTGGATATTTTATGGCACATCCTTAAGTCAATAGGCAAAAGGGTTCTGAATAAAAGCCTTAAAATTACCTCATGAATTATTAACTCTTCCCTGTATTACCTTTGAATTATAAAAGGCTGGAAAAATAGGATGGAGAATTGAAAACATCAATCTCAGGTTCTTTAAAAACGTAATACTGATCATTTGAGCAGTGTACAAATCTTTTATTAAAGATAAAGAGGAAGCCATACTTTTTTATTAACTCCAGGATATGCTCAATCCACATGATTAAAAATCTTATTACTAACTCAAGTCAGGGAAGTGATTTATTGCTGTAACAAAATAGGAGGTGTTTTGCTGCCCAAAGTTGTATTTATGGTGAAAAAACCCTCTCAATTTGTATCTCCTTTTCTAGGTTAGGTGTTTCTGAGGGTGGATTGGGTTTTCCTGGGAATGATGGAATTTCACTCCAGCCAGCAGCTGAAACACTACTACTTTAAGAGGGAATGCCTGAAGTAAAATTATAGGTACCAGGAGATACATTTTTCCTCTAGTAAATTCAGCTGGAGCAAATGATTTTGTCTGATTAGGTAATAGGATGTGCAGGGGAAAAAAAAAAATCAGGATTTTATACATAGTTACCATTAAAGTAGAGCTAATTCTGTAAAGCAAGTGCAGATATTTTAGGGCTTCTTCATGTATAACATATACTAATATTTCCTGATCACTATAGTAGGGATGTACTGTTCTAAAGGAGCCATTGAAGTCTCATTTTACAATGATAAAAAGATTATCCACCCAATAACATTCTTTTTTCCCAAAAATACCATCCTAATTTGGGAGATACACATCACAGATAGTATTTTTGTCCTGCTATACCTGAAGCAGGTCAAATATTTTGTGCTGTGTTAGGCAGCTCTGTGGGTGAATTGTACTCTGAATTATGCCCAGCACAAGTTCTGGGATTATTTATATTCCACCCTACAATGTAAAATGGAGATAATACCGAATTTATTTACGTCACAGCAGCTGTGGAGAAACTGGGTTAGACACACTTGCATATAAAGACAAGGCATTAAATGGTGCCATCAATTCCTGCAAGCCAGCAGAAAAATAGCTTTTCTCTTCCTGATAACCACGCCTGGATGGCTCCCAAGGCTGAGTGCGACTTTTGCACATCCCACAGGAAGTTTGGATTCTCTCCTGCGCCGTGGGTGGAAAATGCCTGGTGTTATGGTGACAGGTGCAATAGGTATTGAAACGTAAACCCTGCCCTGCTCCTGGGGAACATATTGCCAGTCCTGGGCTCTGCTCCAGAGGGGTGTTTTGGGAGAAATTACACATCTTGAGGTAGAGAAACAGTTCTGGAAATAGGTTGCTTTCAAAAAAAAGCTGGCAGCTTTTCAGCTGTTGGAAATGTTAGGAGTGGGGAAGATGGAGCAGTGGAAGGGTGGATTGCAGGTGTGGCAGGGATCTGGGGCTCACACACCATGGTCGCCCAGGGAGGGCTCCTGGGGCAGATAAATGGGTTTGTTGGGAGCCTGGACTCCTCTCCCTTGGTGTATTGCCCTCTGGATTCTGGGCTTGGTGTGCTGAGCAACTTCCACTCACCAACCTCCAAACTTCAGCTATTAAAATACAGCCAAGGTGTGAGAGTGTTTGCAGCGCTCTGTCCTGAGCATCTCAGCAGAGACCCAATGTAAAACTCTGCACATAGGAGGTGGAAAAGTGCTGAGGGGACATTTTCCAGATGGAAAAGCTTTTTTCTAGAGAGAATCATGGAATGGTTTGGATTGGAAGGGACCTTAAAAATCATCCAGTCCCACCCCCTTCCGTGGGCAGGGACACCTTCCACTATCCCAGATTTTTCCAAGCCCTGTCCAGCCTGGCCTTGGATATTTCCCAGGATCCAGGGGCACCAGATATTCTCTGGAATATCTGAAGGAGGACATCTTCAGCTTCCAGAAAGACCAAGGCATTCCAGGGGGATGTCAGCATGTCCCTCAGTCTTTGTGAAGTAAATGTTCTCTCCTCAGGAAATGTGCTCTGTGAATTTACAGCCTTAAATCTGCAAATCCATAAATGTGTCTTCAACTTGAGAAGTTCTGGGGTATCAGGAATTAGAGGTGGGGTTCATCTCCTGCAGGTGTTTGGCCTGTGCTAATTAAACCATGTGACTGTGTTAGGAAGAGCAAAACAAGAAAAATGCCCCCAAGCCATCTTTTAAAAAATCTCCTTTAAATCCATCTCCAAAGTGAGCTTTGCTGTCATAGCTATGGCAGTTGAGGGAGGCTTCTCAAGAGAATGAGAACTGGTTTTCTCTGGGAAATATGCTTTTCTTTCTTTTTTCCTCCTCTATTTGCACATGAGAATTGTTATGTTTTCATTCCCATCTGGAAGGTAAAATCTCCCTCTGAAATCTCTGTCGTAGCTGTATGAAACAGCACCCAAGTAGGTGATAATGAACACATTCAACATCTGATGGTGATTAACAAGGAGCACTCAAGATCCTGCTTCCTCACTGGAGGAATTTCTGTCTGTAAATCCATTACACGCCAATATCTGCTCAGCCTGAATATTTCAGGATTTTCCAGCTTTCAAAGGAGTGTTTCAGGTTGGGTTGGGAGTGTCATGTCCATGTTTCTGTGCTTGGAGATCCCTCAGCACCAATATTTTGCTTCATTGGGATGCTGTTGTTGGATGTCAGTGCTGACTAATGCAAATATGGGTTGGGCTACTCCTTGTGCCATGTTGAGAATGAAAAAACATGAATTAGACAAGATGAATTTTAAAAATATGGACTAATGTATATGATAAATGGGATAACTCTAAACTGCTCAGTTTGGAGCTTACATGGACTTTGTTTTTCAGAAACATGCTTTGCATATCACAGGCCAAATTCCTGCAACCTGGATTTCATCTGCCAGACCCTGATTTTTCTCTTCATAAATCCTTGGAGAGTTTGCATTTGTGATTTGGCTTGAGTTTAACTTTATGGTGCTGTAACAGCAATGTAATTTTATCGTGCAGGTTATCAGAAAACTCGATTTGGAGAATCTGAGGGAAAGACAACAGCTTGAAAAAGGAATGGGAACATCACAGAGCTAAATAGGCACCCAAATAGTCTGCCTAACAACTATCAAAGTGATAAGTTTGGATTAGGGTCTAATTTACAGCTTCTATATATTGTAACTTCTCCCGTGGAACACCAAGTCGATGTCAATGATTTGACATTGCTTTCAAAAAGTACAATTACAGTATATTCCACAGAAGAGTTATGTTTCACAGGAGCCCTTTGTTAGACTTGGCAATAAGTTTGACACAGCTTAGTTCAGAGCAGAGTATTCCACCTTTTTTTCCCTCAAAACACAGTTCAATAAGATGCTCAGAAGACAAAAAGTTCATCTAACAAAACAGAATTCAATTGTATTTATTTGTGTTCTTGTGCCTGCCTGTATTTCATGTGGGGAGATTGGGAAGTAAGGAAAGTTTTCCAGGTCGAGGCTGGAATGTGTGGCAGACCTGAAGAGGTGCATCTCTGATAGGTGTGTGATAACTCAAGAAACACCACAAATACCCTGAGAACAGAGCTGTGAAGAAGAGCGTGGTGTTGAAAGGGAATTAAAATGTGTATTTTTGTGAATGTCTGCACCGTGTGAGAACAGATCCCTTCAGATGTGGCCTCTTTGTGGGAAGTACTCTGAGAAAGGCTCTTTGTTCAGCCTTTACCTGCTGGTTCTCAAATATCCCTGTGGCTTTTCAGGCTGGGTTTGTGTCTTGGTATGAGCCCCAGGGCTATGGATGGTTCTTGCTTTCACCTCATCCCATGCCAGCACAATTCCTTCCTCAAACCAGGGCTGGGCGAAGCAGAGACTGAAATGGAAAACAATATAGATAATGTATAGAAAATCCTATATTGTAGAGAGTCTTCCTGCTGTTTTCTTCACCCCAAATGTGCTTTTTGGGGGACCACCACAGGGAAATGTTCACGTTCTGTTGTATAAATGAAGTGTGGGGCCATGAAGTGCTTTATCCTGACCATACCAAAATAAGCTTTAAAAAAACCCACTTAGAGATGGAAATAAGGCCTCCTATGGAGAGTTTAAGCAGATGAAGGAGTTACCAGGTAAATCCTGGTATTAAGGAAAACTTTATATCTTAAACTCCTCAGGTTTAGCAGAAGGCTAAAGCTGCTCAAACCCACCACTGGTGATTAATTTGTAGTAAAGTCTCACATATCTTCTTCCAACCAACGTTCTCAGGTAGTTTGTGGATGTAAGGATGTATGTAGTATTCCAAATTCTCCTGGCAGCACCTTTTCCCTTTCCAGTTTAATACTGGGAGTAGAAGAATGATGAGAGCTGCATTTTAATTCCTATATTCTGGTAGTGGAAACCTCCTGATTGTCAGGACATTCCCCACAGCTCTGGAGAATCCCTCCTGTGTGACATGGGACTGAACTGACATAAAAGGGGGGAAAAAAGTCACAGACACAAGACTCTCCATGAAACATCATCTAGAGTGTTTTTTAGGCATCTGAACACAAAACTTGGATGAAGTTGAGCTCCAGGTTCAGCTGGGAGAGGTGATGCTGTGCAATGTGGCAGCTGAGTTCCACACTTGGTCAGTCCCCTACTGGTCCCTGTCCCACTTTTGGGAATCCCACAGCAGGCATTTTAGGAATTCTGGGCTTATCTGGTCCTTTTGGATTTACTGCCCTGAAAGTGATACCATATTTTGACAGATGGTGTCAGCTTCACCACAGATCTAAGATGATCACAAGAAGATATTGGCTTAAAAATACAAATTTTGGGGATGAAAGAGTGAAAACAAACAATAATAATCCCTGATAATACTATTTTCATAATAAACTCTGCTTTATTTGCTGTTATTTCCTAGTTTTTTCCCCACAGTTTTCAGTTCTTTGGGATTGGTGTCTGTCTCTAACTGGTTCTGAAGGACATTTGCTAGGATGCTTCAGGAACAGAGATCCTGATCTTGCCATGATTTACTTTAGGAATCAGGTGGTTCCTTCAAATTCCCTCTGTGGCATTGCTTGGGTGTAAAGGTGCTAAAGCAGCAGCTTAATGAGGTAATTATAATTAATATTACACAGAGGTTTAGAGCCCTCAGGCAGGAGTCTCAGCACCTCTTGATTTAAAGGAATATCTTGAATACATTATTTACATCAGATATTAGACCTGCTGTGCCAGAGACTTCAAGCCAGGGGATTTATTAGCACCAGATCTATTTATTTGGAAGAAATTCCGTGTAATGAGCAAAGCTCCAAACTCAGTTTGGAAGTAAATAGATGTTAATATCAGATAAATGATAGATAAGTTCAGCCTGGCTCCCAGAGAGATCAGGGCAAACGCTCTGCTGGAGATTTAATGTTAATTCAGGGATATTTTAGGATACCATCCCCAGTCTCATGCCATATTGGGCTTCTGGAATCTCAGTGTAGAGGTCTTCTGGGTTTTGAGATATTTCAGCTCTTCTTGTGTTTAGTGAAATACACTTGGCTGACTTCAAGTAGCTTCCAAAGCTTTAACCCTCTTTGCTCCTCGATGAATGAAACCACTTGTGGCTGTGAGATGGGTTGGGCACAGAGATGCTCTCAGCTCAAATGGGGGTTATTGAGTCCAGCTGAAAAAAAACTCAGTGTTTTGCAGGTCCCCAAAACTCTTTCTGTGGAAGGAAATATTGGTTTAATCCAATTTTAAACATTCATTTGTTATCTTGGATGTCAGTGAAGTACTTTGGTTTTCCTGGTAATACTTGGTGTTATTCCTACTGATATTATGGACAGTTTTTGAGGTAAATCTAAGCAAGTTTTTTCTCTACAGCTCCTGGCAGGAGGTTGTGGTGAGGTGAGGATCAGCCCTTTTCTCTCAGGCAATCACTGATGGGACAAAGAGAAATATTTTCACCAGGGGAGGTCTGGTTTGGACATTAGGAAAAACTTCTTCACTGAAAGACCAATCAGGCATTGGAATCACTGAGGGAGTGGTGGAGTCACCATCCCTGGAAGTCTTCAAACAATGAGTAGATGTGGCATTTGGTGGGTGATGGAATTTAGTGGGAATGGGGGTGTTTGGTCAAAGGTTGGAACTGGTGGTCTTGGAGAGGTTTTCAAACCTTAATGATTCTGTTCTGTGATATCCAAATGGATCAGCAAGTGGAATAACTGGAGGAAATACGGGAAAAGCCCAAGTGTGGCAATGGTAAATCCTGATCCACAAGGTCCCCTTGTATCTGCCACAAATGCTGCATGAACACCTTGTGAATTCTGGATCTGGGGCCAGTCTGATAACTTTCCTGTGGATTAAGATTTCCAAAAATATACAAGATTGATTCCCCTGAAATGTTGGCACTTTGGCTTTTCTCTCTCTCCCTCCCATGGACAGACATCTGCAGTTTTCCCTGGTGGTGTGAGGAGAGTGGACTCTGAAATCAGGCCTCGCATTCTGCTGGCTTTGCTGTGTTTGTTCTAAGAGTGAAAAATTCATGGCTCCAGGTGACATCAGTGTGCAAAAAAGAGCAGCCTGGGCTGTGGCTGAAGCTCTCCTGACCCAGGAACTTGCCTGTTTGGCTCATGTTCCTGGAAGCTGATGTCCCAAAGCAGAAAAACTCCTTCCATAAGCAGCTGCTCGCAGGGCTCTGCTAGAGGAGGACACAGGGACTTCTTCCTGCAGAGGAGGCACAATTTACACAGTAAGGATATTTTCTGTGAGTGCTGCAGGTGAACTGAGTGGAAAACAGAGTTCTGCTGATGCTGCTGTTCTTTGCTGTGATATTGCTGCTGAGGCCAGAAGTTCCTTGATCCATAAATGCAGGTGGGTTTTTGTGAATTCAAAGTAGCCTAATTCCACAAAGGAGAAGACAATTTGTGCATCATCTCTGCTCTGTGCCCTGGTCCTCCATGCACCGTATCCATCAGTAATTTTGGGGATGAATACACTGTTTGTGGTGGGATGTAACATCAGACAGTCTTGGTAAAGATTTTGATAAATAACTCGTGTAAATATGATCCAGATCAAAGCCATTTTCACTCTGCCTCTGCTTAGCCCTTTAATTTATTATTATTTTCAAAAAAATTAGTTTCTTGCCAGCACATGGGGGAGTGCTGCCCCCCGAGCTGCAGCTAAGCAGGATTGATGGTTTGCTTCCTACCCACCCCAGTTTAATTAGGCTGTTCCTATTTCCTACCCCTCATTACACCACTGCTGCTCCCCAACACAGCACTGGAAACAAATTATTAGCAAAGCACAGAGGAATACAAGCTGCTAATTTGTTTTGGTCTCTGCTGGAAAATTGCAATTGTACATATTGCTTTTCAAAGTATTTTATGGGGCCTGACACAGAGCTTGGTTATCTAACTGTTGCTTTTCAGAGGAGCAAGCTTTGGCTGGATTATTAATTATGCATAATTGTAAATATATTAATTATATTATCTGTTTCTCTTAGGACAGAGAGGGGTTCAGGTGGATGCAGACCAGGAGGGTTTTTGCATTCCATGACTGCATGTCTGTTCCTGCAGCCACAAGGAAAAACAGGGGAATTTTTACCAGAGGTTAACCAGCACATGTTAAATTCTGGTGCTGAGATTTCAGTGTGTGTGTCAGCTGGCTGAGTGAAACCCCAGGTCAGGGCAGTGCAGCAATACAGAATTCTGGCAGGGCTTTGTTTGCCAAGAGGAAAAATTAAACACAAAACCAGGAAAAGAAATGAATTCTGTTTGTGCCTTTCTGGTTTAGGGCTGAAGAGTGGCAAGAGAAGCAAATTCAGAGCTGTGGGATGGGTTCAGGGTACTGGAGTGGAAGGAGCCACAGTCACAGGAGGGTGGCAAAGGCAGGGAAACAGCCAAGAAGAAATCCTGGTAAAAGGCTTACACTACACTGAGGTCCCTGAAACTGTTCATTAATTGAATATACAGATCCTTACACCATTTAAAAATTTTCTGTTTGAAAGTTGACCTTTTTGTCATTAAATAGTGTGAAATATTCATAGCAGTGACCCAAAGTTTCTTGGTTTGTCCTCACTGCAAATGCACACTTCATTCATTAACTGTGTGGGTTTTGATAGTTTCTGGGGGAGGAAGAAAGTTTATTCTGAATTAACAAGACCACTCTCCTCCCTCAATTTTCTGTTTCTATGCCATGAGATTTTTGTGATGTTTATTATTTTGTAAGGTTTGGATCTCCCTAAATTTGAGAAAAAACTGCAGACAGCTATATCCAACATGACCTTGAATATTTCCAGGGATGGGCAATCCACCCCTTCTCTGGGCAACTTTTGTTTAGTAGGAGATAATATTGATCCTGGAATTTGGGTTTGAATAGGACTGTGTTTCATGTTGAGCAAAATTTGGTGGAATTGGAGCTTTGGTGGAATTCTTTTTTTATAGCCTGACAAAATCAAACCTGTGTGTGGAAGTTGGGCTGGGGAAAACTCAGTTCTTGAGCTGAAGAACCAAAATTCTGGCCCAGACCGTGACCTCTTTCGAGTGAGTACTGGCACCTTTATTTCTGCTCTCCTAATGAGTCATTCAGGGGGAGCAGGATCTCAGATTCAGTTTGAGATTCTCCAGCTTGAGATAAGGGGCAGAAACAGCCCAGGAATTTCCAGGAAGGGAGCGGATGATGTTTAAACATTGCTCCATCCTTCCTCGAGTGTGTGAAATGACAGCTGAGATGAAAGCAGGCCATCTCTGGCGAGCGATTTCACAACACCCCAGTTCCTGTGACCCTGTAGGATGGGGACAGCCAGCTGCTGGCAGCAGGCTGAGCAGAGAGGGTTTCGAAAGGACTTTGTTTGTGCAGCACAGCCGAGCGAGGACGTTCTTCGAGAGCCTCGTGCTGTTTACAAAAACCCCTTTTCTCCAGACATGAGAGTCAGCCAAAGTGTGGTTTGGAGCTCTGGGGCTGGATCCCTTCCTGGTGTGTTAGGACAGAGGGCAGCCAGTCCCACAGGCTGCAGTATTTCATCCCTGAGTGGTTGCTGGAACACTGCTCCTTCCTGTGCCTTCTGTCCTGGATCCTTCTGGGGAGCTGATTCCAGAGGGTTGTGGCCTCAGTGGGGACAGAAGAAATGCAACCATTTCCTGCAGGGAAGGAATTCTTTCTGTGCTGTGACAAGTCAAATAATAACAACAGCGTTAATGACAGACCAAATTTATGTTTGCAGGCGTTCCCACCCATTTTTGTGTTAAAAATTCATGAGGAAGAAGTTTTCTGGTTCCTTGTGCAGGTGGATGTGGGACTGAGCTGCTTCCAACATCACTGTTTCTTTTTTTTCCTCAGATTTGAGACATCCAAAAATGTTTCCCCTTTTGTAGGGGAACTTTGCATCTTAGAGGGCTTAAGGGGAGTTCTGTCAGCTGTTCTTGAATTAATTAATAATAATTGATTCTTCCCTGTGGGGGTGGTGAGGCCCTGGCACAGGTTGCTCACAGAAAACCTTCCAGATCCTCTCATTCCAAATCTCCTGCCATGGGCAGGGACCCTTTCCATGTGTTCACATTCCATCCCAACTGCCCCAGGGAGCTCCCAGCCCCATCCAACCCAGCCCATCCACGATTCTGATCCATATTTCTCATTGCAGCCATGACCAGGGGACTCCAGGGACCCCAGTGCAACCTCTGCCTCCCTTGTGAAAGCTGCTTTGTCCTGGAAATGCCTCAGGGACCTCCTTTATCCCACTAAGTGCTTTAGCAACCAGGAAATTTCCAGAATCAGTCACAACTAAATGTTTTTTCCTTGGTTTTTATAACATCATCACCTTCCAGAAACTTTGCAAACAAGCTCAGAAGTTGCTGTGTTCTAGATCTGCAAACAATAGCATTGGAGGGGGGGAAAAATAGCAGAAGGGATACATTTTTCATTTTAAATTATACCCAGCCTTCTTAAAGCAAATTAAATTGCACTTAACCAAAGAATACAGATAACAGTATTAAGCACAATAGAACATTTTAATTACTAAGAAAAACAAATGTCCATGTCTGTAGCTGCAATTAAGGGCGAGCTGTATTTGCTGTGCATTAGTGTGACTTGTATGTCTGAGATACAGTAATTGCCCCAATCCATCAGGTGCTTCAGCCCTGACATCCTGGGCATGGAGAGGCTGCATGGGAAGGCAGGAATGGGGTGAGGCTGTTTGGTGGGGTGTCTGACCAGTGATGGGGCAGAGCTGTTGTTGGTTTGCTGGAATTCCCTGTCCTCCCAGTCACAGGAAGGGGTTTGGGAAGGAGGAGATGGAGAGGAAATGGCTTCAAGTTAAACCAGCAGAGATTTAGGTTGGTTATTAGGGGAAATTCCTTAATGGAAAGGGTTGTCCAGCCCTGGCACAGAGCAGTGGTGGAGTCCTCATCCCTGGAGGGATTTCAAAGCCATGTCAGTGTGGTACTTGGGGACATGGGGCAGTGATGGCCTGGGCAGGGCTGGGAATGGTTGGACTCAAAGCTCTTTTCTAACCTTAATGACTGGGTGATTCTGTGAAACAGGGACTTTAGGGTGGAGAAGGTGCACAGGGAGACCTGCAGGAATGAATAGGAAGAGCCTAAGAAGGAAGAGGCCAACTCAGATTTCCCAGATTTAGTCCTTGCTCTGTTTTCTCATTCAGGATGCCCAATGACTATAAATCCTCAGATATGGAAAGGGCTGGGAAGAGAAAAAAACCAATTTGTTCTTATTGCCCCTTGTGATAGAACATGAGTAATGACAGCAAAAAATCACAGCAGGGAAGAGTTGGTTAAAAATGAGGGAACAGTTTTTAATATTAAGGGTGGTTAATTACTGGAATTAATTCCCTCTGGAGACTGTGAAAGTTTCTTCTGTGGAGTTCTCAGGGCAGCACTTGAGGAAAACCTTCCTGAGGAGCACCATGGTGGAGCTTGTTCCATCCTTGGATGAGGTGGATGGGCTTTGGGATCTTTGGCCACCTCATCCAGGTGGATTCCAGGGTGGACAAATGCCAAAATGTTTGGGGAGGTTTGTGGAAGGCAGAAATCCATCCTGGGATTGCCTGGGATGTCTCTGAACTGCTGAAATGGGCTCATAAATGACTTCTCAAAGGGAAACAAATCCAGGGAGGAAATGATTCCTGGAGGTTTAACAAGCTCCCAGTCTTTTCTAGGATTAAACATATGTGTGCTGAGCTAGTGCAGGCTTCAATCCCAGACTGGTTTGGGTTGGAAAGGACTCAAAGCTCATCCAATTCCACCCCTGCCATGGGCAGGGACACTTCCACTGCCCCGGGGTGCTCCAAGCCCTGTCCAGCCTGGCCTGGGTCAATCACCTTGAATTCATTTCCCAGCAGAGTTTTCCTCCTGCTGGTGTGGGCAGGGATGTTGTTTTGTCCACAAACCCCCCAGAAATGTAGGGAACAACCTCCTCTGACATGTAACTTTGCCCTGGTTTAGGGCAGCAGGTGGGAAGAGAGGAGAGACATTTCTTACTCTGCAGATCTGCTCCTCCTGCTGTGGCCTTTCAGTTACCAAAAAAGGGGGGAGAGTGTTTTTAGGAAAACTGCTGTTTAATGGTTAATTCCTGGGTCTGAATGCACATTCCAGAGACGCCATTGCTGATGTATTCAAGCAATAAAATCCAAATGGTGATTGCAGCAGTCCTGGTGTGGTGTCACACTGCACAAGGTGAGGAAAGAGTGACTTTAGTGACTGGGGAGCTCCAAATCCACTGCCTGCTCTAAGGAGATGGACTTTGAGTTAAAAAATCAGAAAAAAAAAAAGCAGGTAAAACAGGTAGAAATGTCAGTGTACTGAGTGTCACTGGCAGAAATATGATTTACCCAGCAGCCAGTGAGAAAACACTATTTATGCAGAAGTGCCAGTAAGATTTGTATTGCAGGAACAATAAATTATAGTTATTCTGTAACCAGCTGATATATTTGATCACCTAAGATGCAGTATCTACCTCAGCAATGCTGTGCATGAAGTTTTATGTTGGGTTTGAGGTCCTTTCACATGTGAAGCTCCTAAATAAGTTTAATAACCTTAAGATTTCAGAACGGTGTTAATCCAGATGTGCTCTGTGCATCTCAAACAACAACAACAACAAAAAGTATTTTTGCTTTTCCTTTGGGCCATTAAAAATTACTATTCTAGGGTCCCTGACAGTTTTAAAAAAGAGAATCCAAGCAGTTTCATACCCACCAAATCCAAGATTTAGTGGTAAAAATAATCCTATTTTATGTGAAAGAAACACAAAGGGACTAAGGAAAAGTCTAGCATGGAAGAATGTTAAAATAATTTATAAAATCTTGGAATTACAGAGTGATTTGGGATGGAAAGGACCTTAAAGATCACCCAGAGAAGGGGGGCTTAGCTCCCCATGGGATTTGCTCCCTAAGCCTCCCTTCAGGACTGGAGAATGTCTCCTGGTTTCCCAGCTGGGTTAAGCATCATTCTCTGGTGCACATACCCCAATTTACTTTTATTTTCACTGACTGCTTTCATTTTGAAACTTCTTGGTTTTCCTGAGCTCAGAGAGAGCTGGCAGCTGTCTCGGGACATCACCCTGAGCCATGGAAATCTGGATGATTCATTTGCCTCCAAAGAGAGAGCTCAAAGCCTGAAGCCCTTTTCAGACTCAGTAAAAGATGTGGATTAGGAGGATCTTGGTTTCCATCTCCCAGAGAGCTGCCAAATTCCCTTCTCTGCTCCTGTGGTGGTTCTGCCACTCTTCAGCAGTGTGCATTAAATAACATGACTGATGTTTGTCATGTGTGCCTTGTCCTTTTGGGCCTCTCTGGAGGCACAAATATGTGCATTGTTTTGACTGGCTCTTTTAGGGCTTTTTAATCCAAATCTATTTCACTGTGGCTGTTTGAGGTAGCACATATGAGAGTGTAGGGCAGAGTGGGATTTGGCCTGGAGAGCATTTTACTTCTAGAGAGAGTTGATTCCAGGCTGGGGTTAATTCCTAAAAAACACTTATTTTGCAGAAGGAATCTGTCTTTGCTGTGGAAGGAGCTCATGGCTGTAGTGGTCAGTGGTGGGGCCAGAGCAAGAAGGTGCTGAAAACCCTCTGGCTGCATTTGGATTTTTATTTTTTGGTAGATTTTGATTCCAGTCTCTATCGGGTGCTGTGGGAGACCACTCAGTGCCAGGGCACTGAGCATTTTCCTGGGATTTGTCTTTCAGTTTTTCTTGATAGAATTCCAGAATGGTTTGGGTTGTCCCATGAGCAGGGACACCTCCCACTGTCCCAGGGTGCTCCAAGCCCCATCCAACCTGGCCTTGGACATTCCAGGGATCCAGGGACAGCCACAGCTTCTCTGGGAATTCCAGCCCAGCCAGGAATTCCCAATTCCCAATATCCCAATATCCATCCCTGCCTCTGGCAGTGGGAGCCATTCCCTGTGTCCTGTCCCTCCATCCCCTGTCCCCAGCCCCTCTCCAGCTCTCACCATTTTATCTTAAATAAGGGGATTAAAATAATCTTTAAAATGTATTAAAGCATAAATTCAAAATTAAAGGAATCAAAGTCTCCAAACTTGATACCCAGGCTGGAGTTACACTTTTGCCCTCCTGACCCTGCCCAAAGTTGTGTGAATTGAGGGCAGTGTCAGCTGTGACTCTGCATTTCCCTGCTTTCCTCAGCTTGTGTCACAACCTCAGCGTTATTCAAATGAAATTTTCTTTTCACTTCTTCATTTTTTTTTAATATTTAATATTCACATTCAGGTATGCAAGCCATAATTTCTGTTAGTAAAAGTGACATTTTGTAAAGTTCATTATTTTTTTACAGAGAAAATCTCAGCCACTTTTAAAAATAGATATTAAATAAGAGAATGGTGTCCCCAGGCTGGGAGTCATTCCTGCAATTTCCCATTTTAATTCCTGAACACCTGTGAAACACAACTTTGATAATACCTGGGTTATTTCACCTGACCTGGCTGCCTGACCTGGCCAGGCACACACTGGTTTTCAAATAAATTGAAAATAATCATTCCTGTGTTTAGGGGACAGATTTGAAGAACCATTAAATAGGAGCAAATGTAAAACATTCCTGATATTATCAAAACACAGAGTATATTTAGCTTATAAATAAATTAATTAAACTTTGTTGGTGTTACTGGAGCTGATCACATTTTGATCACCTCGAACTGAATTTGGGTGGAAATGCTACATTAATACCAATTTGCCTTTCTGAAGTCATTCTGTGTTTTAAATGCTTTTAGATTTAGGTTCTATCTTACAAAAAGATTTGTGGATTTTAAGAATTATAAACTTCTTTAGCTGGGAGCTTTTCCCACTCCTCAGAGAGGTGTTTAAGGTGCCATGAGGGTGGATTTAGGGTCAGCTGCAAAGGTGGAAAATTCCTGAACAGACAGGGAAAAACACCTGGGGTTTCCCCTCTATTTTCCAGTTCTGCATCAGGAATTCAATTAAAAAAAAATATTACTACTATTATTATTTTTTATCTAGAGGAGATAATTTAATCTATTTTCTCCATTTTTTAAATGTGCCCCAACAGCTCCTGGAAACCATTGTAATTTCTCCTGATACAACTGTTTTTATGCAAGAACATCATATTCCTGTGCTGCTTGGCATTCAGAAATGCTGGTGAGAATCAAGCAAATTCTTGCTTAAAGCCATATTTCTGAGTAACAGCTTCAGTTCAGTCTTTCTGTGGCTCTTGGTGATTCCTGAGGAGGCTGCAAGTTAATGAATATACATTGTGCAACTTGTTCCCCTATCAAGGAGTGCCCAGGGCAGGATTTCACACTCTGCTGGTACTTTCTGTTCCAGTCCCCAAGCACCAATTCTAAAAGTACCACATTAATGAATGCCCTGGGACGTTGTTGTGACAATAAATATCCTGCTTCTGAGAGAAAAGCCCCACAAAACCACGTGGAGGATGAATATGAATTAATTTTAAAATCTGCATACTCCAAAGAAAGGTCAGATGCTGCAGAGGTGAAATGCCTGACAGAGGCAGGAGTTTTCAGGAGAGCCGAGTGAAATGTCTGAGATTTAGATGGAATCTTACACTAGTTTTCTTCAGCCTTCAAAACTTCCTCTTTTTAAAATTTTTTTAATGAATAATTTTTGAAGTTTGTATATGCATCATATTTTAGATTCCAGATAGAAGCACAGTGATATTTTTATTTATCCTAGCAGAGCATTTTGGATCCAATACCCTTTGTGAGGCCCCATTTCCCAGTAACAGCCTCAAACACCCTTTCTGTAATTATTGATCATCCAAGCTGGGATTTTTTAAAGAACCACAGAGGCAATGGAAGGAGTTGAAGGGTGGCTCTGTCCCAGTGGCTCAATGTCCAAGAGGACCTGGAGGGACAGAATTCCTGTTCCATGGTCGGTTAATACAGCATTTTTCCCAGTTGAAATCCCAGGAGATTTAAGGATTGTTGCATTTGGAATGGCCAGGACACCCCTCAGAGAGGGACCCAGGCCACTTTGTCCTGCCAAGACAGGTTCTGAAGTTTTGCTTCACCTGGGAAGAGAATCCCAGGATCCCTGAGGCTGGAAAAGCCCTCCCAGCCCACGGAGCCCCAGCTGTGCTCAGAGATCTGGAGAGGCAAAAAAAGGGCTGGGTGGGAGGGGAGCAGAAAGTGTCCCCAGGAATGTCTGCTGGGGGGAGGAACAGCCTCAGCCCTTGCTGGTGTTATTCCAAAAAGGTCCAACTTCACACAGGGCTGCAGAAACACAAAAATAACCTTAAAAACAGGGAGCAAAATTTCTCACCTCCAGCTAGGGGGAGAACCCAGTTTGGGAGAGGCTGAGAACTCCAGGACAGCTCCTGTGCCAGGTTTAAATTCACTTCTGAGTCTGGGGATCAGTGCAGTCCTTGGGGCTCCACTCCAGCCCACAAACTGATGGTCAGATGAGGATTCTTTATCCTGGGGTTGCCCATGGCTGTCTGGGCATGGCTGACACCAGGTTTGTTTTTTTCCTGAGGAATACCCAGGAAATTGTTTAAAATGCTGTGGTTCCTGTCCCTGTGACCTGGAGCCACCAGCTGTGCTGTCCCCAACATCCCCAGCCAGCCTCTGGCACCCACTGGGCTCTCACACTGACTGCATCAAGCTGCTCTTATCGACCTTGTTAAGCTCAGCTGATTGATAGATTTGCCCTTAATGTTTTTAATTTCCGAGTAATCCCCCATTTCTGTGTTTCATGGGGCGTGCTCTGAGCTGGCCATGGGTGCCCAGAAGCGCTGCTGGGTCTCCCTTGGAGCTCAGCTCCTGCTTTTGCCAGGCAGGGCTGGGAACTGGGGGCCCTTCCCTGTTTGCAGCCCCCAAAGCAGCCTGGCTGTCAGCAGGGACTGGCAGCTCGCTCACCCCGATGGTTTGAGCACAAGGCTGCTGTCTCCAGACTCGCTGTCTGTGCCTTTCATCCACTCCTGACATAATTTATTGGAAATGAGAGGAATTGTTTCAGAACAAGTGTCTCTGACAGCTTGGCAGATTGATAGAGAGGTTTTCTGATTCCGTCTCTTTTTTTCCCTCTCGTTTGCAGCGATGCCTCCCTGCCCTTGCCAGTCTCTCCCCAGCAGCGGTGTCGGGGCTGAGGTGCTGAGACAGCCCGTGCTGCATGGCCACGGCAGGGAAATTCCATTTACTGGGGCTGCCTCCTGCCTCCTTATCCTCTCAGCACCCTCCAAAGCTCCTTCAGAGGCACAATCCCCCAGGATGAATTTTATTTCTCTTAGGAAGGTGCTGAGCTGAGACCTGGGCATGCTGGGGCATTTGGGATCCAGTGCTGCAGCAGGGAATGAGGTAAAACCCCCACTGTGTTTCTGGAGAAAATGCTCCCAGCTCCTTTGGCTCTCAGGAAATGCCACACTTTGCCCCAGTGAAATTGCAAATACAAAATTACTGATTTTTTTTTTATTTCTTAGTGATGGAATGGCTGAAAGAGTGCTGGGAATCAGTGTGGAATATTCCCCCAAAAGAGCAGTGCAGGGTATGGCTGTCACCTCAACAACATCCCAGGAGCACAGCTGTTGATAAAAGCACCTTCAAGAATTTTACCCAGTTACTCATTTTTAAAAGACTTTTTTCCTTCATTCAGAGGAAAAAACAAATTCAGTTTCTCAAAGAATCTCCTGTAAATAGCAGGATTTCTGTTTAGCAGACAAGCACCTTGCAGGCTCTTCCTCCTGTCCCTGCCTTCTCTCCAGCCCTGAACACGAGCTCCACTTCTGGGAACAGTTCCCTGCTGTTTACCAAGCACAAATTTTGGGTTCAGTCCCTCCTGCCCCACACTCACCTGATGAGGTGGCTGACAGCAAGGTGAATCACAGAAAAATAGAATAATAGGATAATCATAGGGGTTTGTGCTCAGGAACAGAAGGGTGAAACAGAATTATTTACATTATTCTTCCAGCCACCCCCCAGCCCCACAGGTCGTGCTTTCATTTCAGATCTTGATTTTTCTGCAGAATGTCTGGATTCCACCCCATGGTGCTGGGCTGGAAATGTGGGTGGAGATGTGGGGTTGGGATTTAATGTCCCTTTCACCCCAAACCACCCTGGGACCCCCTGACTGTGACGAGTCACTGCAGCAGTGTCCTCACAGGACAGGAGCAGAGCAGCTCGTGGTGAGGAGTGTCCTGCCTCCAGGACTATTTGCCAAAAGAAAGGTGCTTGGGAGGAACAGAAATCTGTTGATGCTCAGAGTGTGCAGCTGTGCCCACATTGCTCCATCCCAGCTTACAGAGCTTTCTGTTCCTGCTTTAATTTGCAGCTTCCAAGGGCGAAACAGTGAAAATCACCAGGTGTGGAATCTGAATTGCTGCCCTGGCAGGGGTGGTTCAGGGGCAGGGCAGCACTGGCCCCTATCCCCCTGGGATCCAGCCATTCCTCCCTCCAGGGGTGCCCCAGGCTGGACCCCTGGTCCCCCCCTCCATCCCCCAGCCCCCTTTCCTTCCCTGCAAAGTCACTTTCAGGGCTGTGCCTGCTGGGGCTGGAGGTGTTTATTATTCTCCTGCCCGGGTCTCTCCAGATGTTTAGCTACAGGGTAGCTGTGCTGCAGAAGGAGATGCAGCATCTGTGCCTTGTCTGGGATTTCAGGCCCTGCAACGCGCCCCCAGCTCGCAGGCAGCTTTTGCATTTCGGTTCAGCTGACTTCAGAGCACGCCTAAGATTTATTCCTGCCTTTCAAATTGACTTCCAGATCCTCTGCTGGTGGGAATGGCTGAGCCCCTCCTGAGCAAGCTCAGCTTGCATGGGAAGGGGTTGGAGCAGGGCAGAGAAAGAGGCTTTGTCTCAGCCCAGGCACGGCTCGGCCCCTGGGGTACTTCAGTGAAGTAAAACACTTCTTTGCTTTACAGAACAAAGTTTTTTATTATTTCTATTTTGCGGGCTTTTCCCCCCTAGAATTATCACAAAATCCATCTTGGTGAACTTAAGAGATTACCACGCTTTTAGTATTTTAATTGCAAAAAAAAAAAAAAAAAAATTTTATTCAGAACTTTAGGGGTTTTTAAAATATG
>JANRGV010000104.1:34692711-34721540 GCA_024734035.1 Alethe castanea | reverse complement strand
CCGGCCCCCCGCACCCTGCACACCACACCTGGCCCTCTGCACCCTGCACCCCACAATCTGCACCCCACACCCAGGACCCGGGACCTGCACCCCACTCCCTGGCCCACATACCCAGCACCCCCCCAGACCCCACAACCTGAATCCCCCAGTTCCCTGCCTCGTGCAGACCCTGTGCCTGGTACCTCACACACCCCGCACCCCAAACCCTGCCCTGTGCCCCCTGCACCTCCCACACCCCGCATTTCCTGTCCTGCATCTTGCACCCCGCACCCTGCACCCCACAGCCCTGCTGCCCCTGCACCCCACAGAATGCACACTGCACCCCTCGTACCCCACACTGCACACCCCCCATGCACCTCACAGGGTGCACGATGCACCCCAAAACATGCACTGGGCACCCCGTGCTGTGCACACTGAGCAGCGTGTGCTGGGTGTCCTACACTGTGTACTCATCACCCTGAACCCAGTGTCGTGCTCCCTGCACCCACACTGCACCCCACACCATGGACACTGTACCCACACCCTGCACCCTGTGCCATGGCTCCTGTACCCACACCCTGCACCCTGTGCCATGGCTCCTGTACCCACACCCTGCACCATGGGTTATGTGCCCCATACCATGGACACTGTGCCATGGGCCCTGTACCCACACCCTGCACCCCACACCATGGGTCCTGTACCCACACCCTGCACCCCACACCAAGGGCACTGTGCCCTACAACTGCACCCCTATGGGCTCCCCACACCTCACACTGTGCCCCACACTGCTCCACACGCTGCACCCTATGCTGTGCACCCCTTACCACGCACTGACACTGCACCATGCACCCCACTGCGCACCCCTCACCACGCACCCCGAGCCTGCACCCCGAACCCGCACCCCGAACTAGCACCCCGAACCCACACCCTGAGCCCGCACCCCGAACCTGCACCCCGAACCCGCACCCTAAACCCACACCCCGAGCCCGCACCCCGAGCCCGCACCCCGAACCCGCACCGTGCACTCCGAGGCCAGCGCGGGCCGGCGCTCGGGCACTGCCGGGGCGATGGCGGGGCAGGGAAGGGGCAGGGAAGGGGAAGGGAAGGGGAAGGGGCCCAGCCCGGCCGAGTCAAGGCTGTGCTGTGTTAATAATTGCCGGGGCTGGGGCCGGCCCGGGGGGCACGGGGCGGGAGCACCCCCTGAGCCCCGGCCCTCTCCGCTTCCCGCAGGGGCAGCAGGATCCAGGCAGGCGGCGGGGGACGGCTCCCGGCCCCCTCCTCGGCGCAGCGGGCTCGGCTCAGGTGCTGAAGAGGCGGCGTGCCCGCGCCCGTGCCCCACCATGCCATCCACCATGGATTTGGGATTTGGGATTTGGGATTTGGGGTTTGGGATTTGGGATTTCCAGGAGCTGTGTTCCTGCAGAAGAAGCAGTGTCTGGGAATGGCCATCCTGAGCTCTCCATGGGTTTGGGATTTGGGATTTGGGATTTCCATGAGCTGTGTCCCTGCAGGAGAAGCTGTGCCTGAGGAGGAGCAGATCAGTGCCAAGGACCAGAAGAACCTGGAGCCTTGTGACAACACCCCAATTATTGATAACATCACCCCCGTGGTTTCCAGCATCTCCACAGAGGAGAAGCAGAAATACGAGGAGGAGATCGCCAGTCTCTACAGGCAGCTGGATGATAAGGTGGGAGTGTTTGATTCCAGGTGGAAATGGAAAATTATTGCCAATTATTGCATTTTTTTCCTTCCATTTCTTGAGCATTGTGAACTGGAAAATTCCAAATACTGCATAAAAGCAGATCCTGCCAGCTCTTCAACCCCCTTTCCCTGTCCATGAAATCAGAACCAAGTTTTTCTCAATTTGAAGTTCAGGCTTTCCCTTTTCTTCAGTGATTTGTGTAAAATCCCTCAGCAAACTCTTACAACATCTTGGATTCACCAGGGAAGGAAAAAAAAAAAAAAAAAAAAGGGTGACTGTCCTTAATAATTCCAGCTATTAGAATTTTAAGGAAAATACATCCCCACCCCCTTTCGTTTGTACAAGGTGCAGGTGGCTCATTTATTTATTTATTTATTTTAGATTTATTTCTTTGCACAGCTTGAGGGACATCAGTGGCACTTAAAGCTCTCAGCAATTCCCTTCTCCTGCCATTAAGAGCTTTGGCTTGTGGGAAGATGAAAAGTGGGGAGAGAAAAAAAGGCTCAGAAAAAGCCATTCACCACAAAAAGGCTGCCTAGAAAAAGGGCAGCCCTCATCAGGAATCAATACTCAATTTTAAAATTCTGTTGTAATTAGCAGGAAAAAGCCCAGTGTGTCCTTGCCTGTTCATATTGAGTTTGGGTGTTTGTGGACACAAAGGAATTGTGTTTAAATCCTCATTTTTGTTGTGTTGGTGGCACTGAAAAGAGCAGATTTCTGTAAGAAATGACAGCTTTGCTCTGATTGCATCCTCAGCAGCAGTCCTCAGCTTTTACATCTTCATCAGGAAAAGGAAAATAAATTCAGTCATTCATTCACTTTTCTCATCAAAAGCAGCAAAGCCCAGTAAATTATTCTGGAGGGAACTGGCAGTGGGTTTGAATTTTTCCCTAGAAAACATGGGAAGCATAATTAGGCACAGGACTGTAGGAAAGGAGAAGATATTTGATCCCAAACACAAAACATCCCCATTTATACCAGTGTTGACAGCTTTTACTGCAGAGCTCTGTGAATTTTTATTTTATTTATGTATTTATATATATTTATTTTTCTCTCCCCTCATACCACTGAAACAAGCACAAAATTTGCTGTATTATTCCCCTTTCTTTTCTAGAAAAGGGGAAGATAAAAAGTGATCAAATGAGAGCTGTGAAAAGAAATTAAAAATCTCCACCCCTGTTTCATTGCAGGATGATGAAATCAACCAGCAGAGCCAGTTGGCTGAAAAATTAAAGCAGCAAATGTTGGATCAAGAGGAGGTAAGAAATTAAAATAAATAAACCAACCTAAAAAAAAAGTTTACATTTTGCTCCTGAGCCCCTTGTTTAATGATTCTGTCCCAGCTGCTCATATTAAGTGGCTGAAATTCAAGTGGAAAAGGTGTCAGCCTGGTTTAAACTTGAAATTTCATCATATTTTCATTAAGCCTTGATAAAACTTGAAATAACAATCCCTCCTGCTGGGAAGTGATGCTGGAGGTCCATGGTAGGAGCAGGGCCAGGATTTTCCACTCCAAATGTGAATTTTGATGTGTCTGTGCCCTCTCAGGTATCCAGGCACTATGGACTACAGGGAGTTAAAGATTTCCTGATATTAAATTACTAATTATCATTATTTTGGCAATTAAAGGCAGCAATCTGTGAGATGGAAAAAAGCTGATAATTGGTGCTGCCACAGATTTGCTGTAAAATATCAGATTGCTCACTTCAAACATTTGATTGCATCTTTTCTGTCCCTAAAATGAATGTTTTTTGGGTTTAGGATGGAGAACATGATCACTAAACTCAGTCCCTTCTGTGAGGAGTTCTGAAGATGCAAAATGAGGCAGCAACACCAAGTTGCCCAAACATTGCTGTGATATTTCTTAGAAATTTATTTTATTTTGTATCCAGGCCCTCAGAATGGGTTTTTGAGGTGTTATTAGAGGAAAAAAAACAATTGATGAACAGTCTGATATTTATCACTCAGGATTCATCTACTCCCTCTGGGGACTTGTCTTGGCCGGGAGAATCTCCAACTTTATTTTATTTTATTTTATTTTATTTTATTTTATTTTATTCTGAGGTGAAGCTCTTCATTCTCTTGCCACAGCTTGATTTGATTGCCCTGCACTGCATAATAATAATAATAATAATAATAATAATAATAATTCTTCCTCGCCCTCCCTGTTCCAGTATCACCTCTGGAAGGTGAATCAGGTTTTCATTGTCCATTTTCCCCCCTCATTTTTTGGCACATTTCTTGTCCAGCTCTGCTAAATGACAAAATCTCTGCAGCTGCTGCTGTTCAGAGCCCTTTTGTGCCTCATCTCAGCTCTTTCCTTTGAGGGACAAGGTGATATTTTATTATTCAAGCTGGAGATGTGATGAGCTCACTGATCCACCAGCAGCTGCCTCACTCTGCTCCCCCCTAATTAACCAGTCCTTATTTCTGCTTGATTAAGCCAGCAGGTTAATTATAAACCTGCTGCAGATGAGGCTGATTTGGGCAGGGGTTTTGGTACCTTTTCACCTCTGGCTGCTGTTTAAGGTGGGTTTTTTGGGGGGGTTCTGAATTTTCCATGCCCAGGTGGAGCAGATCCCCTTTGTTTTCAGCTCATTTTGAAATTTTTTTTGTGGCTTTGCTCCATTTTTGCACACAGCATCAGCCAGAATCTCCTTGTTTATGCTGTAGGTGATGCACACCTACACTTCTCGAAGCCACACAGAAAATTTCCTAAGTAAATGTAAATAATAGTTCCATCTGTGTTTAGCAGGAAGATTATTTGAAGCTATTTTGTTATTTAAATATTTACATGCCATCTGGCTCTGGCAATCCAATGGCTTTTTTTTTTCCATAATGTGAGTGCACTTCTGAGGCTGCAGCTTTACCAGGGAGAGAAATTTCCCTTACTCTGAATCCTCTCTGGGCACGTGCCAGAGCTGCCTGCCTGCTTCCCTATTTTCCACGAGCACTCTCAGCCAAAAAATAAAATAAAATAAAATAAAAAAGCCATTTCTTCTGGGACATTCTGCTTTTTGGGTGGTCTGCTTGAGAGGGGTGGGGTTTTTTGGTTTTTTTGCTGGGGGTCTCAGCTGCTCGAGGGGCAGATCAGGAGAAATCCACTCAAAACATTTCAGCAGGGAAGGTTTTATTTCACTGTCTAAATAATATTCTATTATACCAATCCATAATCCATATTTCTTGGAAATTAGTGCATTCTGTGAATGAAAGTCTGAACTTTGCTGTTAGATGAGCATGAGGCCCTGTCACACCCCCTGCACTGCTCTTATCTGTTGTGATTCCCTGTTTGATGTTTTTATGCCATGTCAAGCCCTGATTTCGTTATTCTTCTTGAAAGTGCAGTATTAGCAGTAAATGTTAGGTGTCACTTTTATTTATTTTCACATCACCCTGCAGTGCAGGGCTGCTGGTGGGGCTGGGGTTGTGCTGAGGACACCAGAGCTGAATTTTCAAGGCTTTAGCATCTCACTGAGCATTGCTTCAAGGGCGAGGGACAGGACTAAGCCAGCGACCTCTCACAATCAGCAGCGTGCAAAGAATAAATTTAATAAGTTTTCCAGCTTGGGAACACTCCCTAGAGAGTGTGTGTGAAGTCAGTATTTTCTTCTGAGATTAATATTTTCCCCCAGCAAACAGGAGCAGCTAATCTGTCCTCAGCATCATCCTTCAGATGATAACTGAGAATAATCATCTTAGGTTTGCTTATCAAAATATTTCTGTAAAGCCACGAGGTCTTTGAGGCTGCCTCAGAGAACTCTTTTCCCTCAGCTCAGTTCAAAGCCCTGAGCCTCTGGTGGAACATTTTACTTTGTGGGATTTTTCTGCTCTGAGCTGCAGCGCTGGATTGAGGGCAGAAAATGCCTTTGGAGCTGTGATACTGTTTAAAATCAGTTTCTCTGCCTCAGTCTTGGGTCATAGTAGGATTTGGTGGAGATTTTTCTTGTTGTTGAAGTTCAGAGCTTTCTTTTTTTTTTTCTTTTTGTGCTTCTTTCAAATGCATTTATGCTGGAACTGGTGCTGTTTTCAGGATTTCTCCCCTCCTGCACACACGATTTGTGCTCACCCTTTTTCCCTCCCCTTTGCCTGTTTTTCTCCTTTTCAACGTTGTCTTTTGAAGGGGTTTTTGGGTCACTTAACGCTGCTGTGATATTTCTTCCCAGCTTTTGGCCTCCACGAGGAGGGATTATGAGAAGATCCAGGAGGAGCTGACCCGGCTGCAGATCGAGAACGAAGCAGCCAAGGATGAAGTGAAGGAGGTGCTGCAAGCCCTGGAAGAGCTGGCTGTCAATTATGACCAAAAATCCCAGGAAGTGGAGGACAAAACCAGGACTAACGAGCAACTGGCAGATGAGCTGGCACAGAAAAGTGTAAGAACAACTTGTTCATCCTGCTTGCTCCCTAAACATTCCCAAAGGGCTTCCCAAAAACCTGCTGGTTTCGTTAAACAAGGAAATTAAGGTAATTCAGAAGCTGGAAGTTGGTGGCAGATTGTGGCTCTTGCTGCAAGGAACTGGATGTGACAAGTGGCCATCCTGTGTTTTGGATATTTAAAACCTGCATTTTGCCAAGAAAGCTGTGAAAATCTGCCTCGTGCAAATGGCAGCGTTTTGTGTTTTTCTGGACTCTGTGCAGCGGGGCTGGGGTTTTACAGGGAGCCAGGGGATCTCAGGGAAGGGAGCAGGAAAAGAATTAATCTGATTTTTCAGCTGATGTGTCCTGATCTTCAGGAAAAAATGGGATCTGAGGAGAATCAAGATTGGTTTAGTAGCTTAAAGCATCCTTTCCCCTTAATTCATTACATCAACTTAAGGAGCTGTTGCTAACAGATCTGTTTCATTAAAGACTCTGTTATCTCCCCTAGTAAAACAGATTACCACCAAATCCATTGGAAAAAATTGAATTTTCTATCCCTCTCTACCTATTTCTCTATGATTAACCTCCTTTGATGTATTATGCAAATCAGATTCTTAGCGGATTTGCTACATTTAATAGATCTAAAGCAGCCTTTGGTGGCAAGTGAGTTGTGAAAGTGGATTATGCCAAGGTGGAACTGGATGTGTCACTACATTGTGCCAGCAGGAATGAGGAAAACACCCCTGAGAACTGCCCAGCCTGCAGAGGGGAGGGTAATTCTTGTTTTTAACCCTTTCCAGAGTGCCCTGACAGCCACCCAGAGGGAGCTGGGCCAGCTGCAGGAGCTCAGCAACCACCAGAAGAAGAGAGCCACAGAAATCCTGAACCTGCTGCTGAAGGATCTGGGGGAGATCGGGGGAATCATCGGCACCAACGACGTGAAAACCGTGCGTGGGCTTTGTGCTGTCCCCTGCAGGGAACACTTCTCCCTTTTCCCTGTGCTCCTCCTGCAGGGAAAACACTCCAGCAAGTCAGGGGATCCCAGAGGGATTTGGCTTGGAAGGGACTTGAAGCTCTTCTGGTCCCAAACCCCCTGTCATGGGCAGGGACACCTCTCACTATCCCAGGCTGCTCCAACCTGGCCTTGGGCACTTCCAGGGGCAGCCACAGCTGCTCTGGGAATTCCAGCCCAGCCAGGAATTCCCAATATCCCAATATCATCCCTGCCCTCTGGCAGTGGGAGTCATTCCCTGTGTCCTGTCCTTCCATCCCTGTCCCCAGCCCCTCTCCAGCTCTCCTGGAGCCCCTTCAGGCCCTGGAATGTGCTGGAAGCTCTCCCTGGATCTTTCCCTTCTCCAGGGGAACATTCCCAGCTCTCCCAGCACTTCCACATAGGAAAAGAAGCAGAAATCCATTTCCAGAGTGGGAAGCAAATCTCAGGAATCAGGAAGGACTCTTCAAAGCCCCTCTCCTGGTAACTAAACCCAAAGTGTGGCTGCACCCCCAAAAATGCTGTTGATCAGAGAAAGGAAACCTGTGAAAAATCAAAACTGCTCATCAGATCTGTAATCCCTGTACAAAAAGGTGTCACTAACACTGAGAATCTTTTCCCAGGATTTTTTTTTTTTTTTGGCACTTCTACTCCTGCTAGTTTATTACCCTGCTAATAAGAGCAGCACTACCCCCAGCACTAGAAGCACAGCCAGCACCAGGCAGATTTTCTGGATCCCAGCTCTTGTTCCCTGGTTAATTTACAGCCCCTGACCTCTCTCTGTGGCTCTCACCAACCATGGGATGACTTAATGTGCCTCCTGTGCAAATCATTTCTGTGAGTTCAGCATGTCTCTAATAATCAGGGCCTATAATTTGGTTTGCTCCATTCATTGATTGCCCCAAATATGATTTTGCAAGGCGAAGCTCCCCGAGTCATAACTACAAAAATGACAGGCAGTACTTTTTGTAATCTCCATATTTGACGCATGAAAGAAGGCTAAATTCCTGTTTGAATAAACAACATAATAAGGTTATTGAGAATAAGACCATTACTATATAAAATTATGTCTAAGTGGCAGATATAATTAACATTGGATTGTAATTACACTAATTACAAGTCACATTAAGATACTCCAGTAATGACAAAGTGAGCACCCTATAATTGAATGGAATAAGCAGGGAAACATGCTGCTCACACTAATTACCTAAATGAGCTAATATGTCTTCGGAGTGACAGTCATGCTCAGTGTTATTACACAGGCAAGACAATTTTGTAAGTTAAAAAAAAATCTAATTTCCTTCCTTCCTTCTCTTCAGGACCCATTTCAAATCATCAGCAGCTTCAGAATTTCTCTCTTGAGCCAAAAATAGAGAGATCCCACAGTTCAGGCCTTTGTTAATTTTCTTCTACAAAGGACAATTTTCAGGGTTATGCTGCAATTTTTGACGTGTTCCTGCTGCTTCCAAAGTAAAATTGGGCTTGTTCTGAGTTTCTTGTTGGGCTCCTTCGGCAAAGTCGATCCACTGTGATTTTTTTTTTTCCACTTGTCTAAATTTGAAGCAAGCAAAATAATGTAACTTAAGCTCAGCGTGCTCTACAACATAAAATGGACTTATTTTGTTGGCTCCAGAGTAACAAATATGGCTTAGAACAGTCTGGCTCCAGTTGTGCCCTTGAGAGTGGTAAAATTTGAATTATTCAAGGCAATTAGTGGAAGCATTGCGGTGGAACTCAAATTTCAGCTCAAGCTTCTAAGAATAAAAACTAATATAAGAATAGGAATTCTCCATGTTGTGGAAAAAATGCACATTACTTTTCCTTTAAACACCTCCAGCTGTCTGGGGCTGGGAGCTGGGAGGAAAAACAACCTAACAGACAATTTAACAATCAAAAAACAGTTCGCTAAGAATTAACAAACACGAGCCAATGCACTTCATCAGATTGTCTGGGCTTCAAGCTTCTCTGGATGATGGATGATAATTATTTTTGCTTTATGGGTGGCTTGATTCTCAAGGACCCAGAGCACTGACGATTCCCATTCTTTTGGTGATAGCCAAAAAACCCCAAGCATATGGTTCCTGAGCCATATTTCTGCCTGTTGTTGTTTATTTTTACCCCGGGGCGTAGGAGGTTCACTGGCAGAGCACTTGGGTGCCAGCACTTTGATGAACTCTTTTCCTGTCACCAGGAACGCCGTGGCTTTTTGGGAAGCATCTGACAGAGGATGAGGAGGCAGCTGAGTGGGAGGGTGTCCTCAAATGTAAAGAGACGTCAAAGCTGCTGATGAAAAATGCGACGTAGGGGTGTCTGGAAGGCACATCCTCCCCTACTGGGAGCAGAGAGGGGGAAAAAAATGAGATGGAGCCTTGGAAGATTAGGTCAGGGGGAAAAAAAAATATATCTGGCAAGGAAATAAGGTGATTTGTGGTTTTATAAAAAGGATGGATTTGTGGGTTTGAGTTTAGGAAGAAAAGGAGGTTCGCTGTGGGCCTGTCCTTGGAAGGTTCTTTGGAAGGGCTGAAGGAATCCCAAAGGAGGGAAGATGAGAGAGGAAAGGGATGTCAGAGAGAGGTGGCAAAGCAGCATCAGAGAACTCTGAAAAAAAGGAGGGAGAAGGTGATAAAATGGGAGGAAAATGGAGAAAAAAATAGAAAAAGGGGGGAAAATGATGGAAAAAGAGGAAGGGCAATGGGGGGACCATCAGTGGTAGCATCAGACATTTTTAAGATAGCACAGCTACACATTGAGGGGAAGGAGAGGAGAGCAAAATGTTAAGGGAAGGTGCAAGGAGGAAAGAAAAGAGGGATCATGAGGAGGATTAGAAGTGGGGCTTAAACAGGACACAGCCACT
Organism: Alethe castanea; assembly: GCA_024734035.1. NCBI lineage: Eukaryota > Metazoa > Chordata > Aves > Passeriformes > Muscicapidae > Alethe > Alethe castanea. The sequence continues at coordinate 34,711,658 of JANRGV010000104.1, read as the reverse complement.
GAAAGAATGGGAGTGTGTCAGGAGAAAAAGTAAAAACCTCTCTTAGTCTTGGCTTTAGAGAGACTGCACAGAATTAGTTCAGCTCCACACAACTGTTCTAGAGAGTGAAAGTTTGATTTGGCTCACAGAGAGTCACCAGTTCCAGCCATCCTTTGCTATCTTTGCAGGTTTTAAAAGGAAAGAAATTATAAAATCCTAAGTCTGCCCAAAATCTTTCATCTGGACTCCACCTGGGTCCTTATTCCTCCTCACACAGATCCATGCAGGGACTTGGTGAATTGTAAAAACAACAAAATCCTTCCTTGGGAGAGATGGAAGTGTCAAATTTGACATGGCATTAGCAATCCCCTTATCTGTGATAACACAGGAAAAAAAGAAATAAATTGATAGCTGAATTTATGCCAGCAGCTATGTTGGTTCATTAATCTGCATCCTGATGTAGGTATGTGTTTTACAACTGTGTAGAAAAGTGTCATTGCTCATATTAACAAATAAATTCAAGATTGTTGCTAAAATGTAAAAGTGCATTTAGAAAAAAAGACCTTCAATAACCAAAGTTTTTTTTTGACTGAAAGCGTTTATCCAGAAAAAGTTACCTGAGAACTCGAATTCCAGAGAAAATTGTGATTTAAATTCAGAAGACCATCAAATGAATAATTTTAACAGATTCTCAGCTCTTCTTAAACAGATGACTGTGTGTTTGCAACTGAATGTTTGATAAATGAAAAGAGACGAAATGTTCTACTTTTCAGCACATTTTTACCCACAGCTGGTGCACAGACTGAGACTCAGTGTATGTTGCTTTAGCCGTGATTTTTCAACTCGAGGTTTGCTATATTTAGCTCCACATATATTTAGAATTGATGGAAGTAAATTTTGTTAACTTTGGGAAATGGTGCTGAGCTGGACATTGGTCCAGCTGAAAAATATCAGGGTTGCTCCTTAATTTCATGATGCTGGGAATTACCAGCTCCAGGGATCCCATCTGAACACTGTGAGAGGTTTGCATGTATTTGCACCAGAACTGTGGCTGTTTATTACGATTGTGCATATATGAGGAGTATTGTACACATCTGGGAAAAATAAGGATACCTGGGGATTTGCTGAAGCATTTTTAATAACAGTTAACTGGTGAGAAAGTGTTTAAATTGGCAGAAAGCTTGGGTATATATTTCTCTAAAGGTGTGTTTGCCTAAGTGCAGTGATAAAAAGAGTCCATTCCACATTCCCACTCCTGGTCTGGAGATGTGACTGTGCTCACACACCTGGTGAAAATTCCATGAGGAATTCCCAACATGCTCAATTCCATGTGGATGCTTTATACATTTCTTGGTGAACATATCCCTAATTTTTCCAGCAATATTTTTTTCAAGCACATCCTGCTGATAACTTTGGGGCTGGGCAGAAGTTTTTCCAAAAAAGTGGGACAAAATTTAAGTGTTTCAAAAATGAGTAAAGACTCAAAAAACCCAAAAAACGAGTGGGATTTTGTGCTGTGGTTTGGTTGACAAGGTGGTATCCAGTTGAAGGTTGGACATGATGATCTTGGAAACCTTTCCCAACCTTAATGATTTTTGGATTTCCATGTACTGCTTGTGTTCTGCCACTGACACTGGTAACTTTTCTCAGCTTGCTAAATGCTGTGCAAGTTCCAGTTTAGCAGAATGTTATGATAAAGCTGTTGAATAAAAATGCAGTTTGAGTGATTATAAAATAACCAGCTCAAGGCTCTCACTATGCTAATCGAAACACCAAAGTTAATTTAGTTGTTATTTAGAATAGCAATTCATTCAGATCAGCAAAAAACACAGTTCTCAGCCTCTCCAGATAAATAACAATCAGGAAAAAATAGAGTAATTTATTCCAATTGGATTTTATCAGCACAAGGCTGCTGCAGTGAGGAGGGGAAATTGCAAAGGTTGGAACATCTCCCTGGGTTGTGTCAGCATTTCCTGCAGGTTCCTGCCTTTCTTCTCCCAGGGAACAAGGGACAGGAGAGGAAACAGCCTCAGTTTCACCAGGAGAGGTTCAGGTTGGATATTTGGGACAATTTCTCTACAGAAAATGTGCTTGGACACTGCCATAGGGTTTATTGGGCATGGTGGTATCAGCTGATCCTTGCACTTAATGACCTTGAAGGTCTTTTCCAACTTTAATAATTCCATAATTCCATGATTCTGTGACTCTCCTCAGGGATCTCAGCCTGGGCAAACTCTTGCTGTGCTGAGGGTGTGAGTTAACACGGCAAAGATTTACATATGAGTTTGTTTGGCAATGCCAGTAATTATCCTCTGGGTTTGCCCTGAAATTAAATCCCTCCAGAGAGTCACTTCTCTCACACAATACAAATATTTAGGATTTGTAAGGAATATGATATCCAGGGGAGGATCAGAGTTCCCTGGTCAGCGTGGAAAGGGAGAGACGTGAGAGTGAGGGACTGGGGGATCGTGTTTGCTTAGGGGAACAGAGAGACTTTGGCCACACAAAGCCAGCCCAAATCCTTCAGAAGCCCAGCTTTGGTTCAGACTTTTATTAGAGAAGGTGGTGACTCCCTGAAGCTCTGTGGGATGATAAAAATATGCAGAAGTGGAAGGGTCTGGACAGGCCTGTTAGCACTGACACATTTTAGTCCCTTTTTGGGACTACTGAGCCTGGAATTCTGTGTTCCTTGGCCAAAGAGGAGTTTAATGTTGCCTTGCTGATGGATGTGTGGTCTTGGGAGAAGTGCAGATCTCCTGCTTCTGGAATTCCAGCTGCCTCCCAGCCAGCAGGATTGTCCATCAGCACTCTCCAGCACCAGCTTGGGATTCATGGAAAAAGAGGAGAGGGAAAGCTGAATTTGGTTAGAGCCCACTGAGGAGCAACAGTAATTGATGTGTCTCCATCCTTTCTGAGCCACTACAGCTCGGGATTTACTCTGAATAAATCTCACTCAGGGTTTAGGGTAAGCAGAGAGGATCCATCTGGTGATTTTACATCTCATGGGCTACGAAAGGGACTCAACTGACAACTTTTATTGCTCTGTTGTCTCAAAATCTGAAAGCATTAAAAGTTTTTCACTGGAGAGAAATACTGATCAGGAAACAGCCCAGACTAGGAATCCATATGAAGAGCAATTACTGCCCAGTTTGGTGATGGATTGAGTACCAGCCCAATTTAGTAATTTTACATTTTACATTTTATAAAAATAAATGGCTGTGTGATTAACTCATCAAGTGTTGTGTCTCAGGCTTACAGGAAGCAGGGACTGAATTAGTTCACTTAATACTCACTCAGCTTACCCAGGTCTCCCATGAGGAGTTTCAAGCTTTTTTTCCAGGCTTGAACTTGCATTTTGATAAGCTTGGATTAAAAAAAAGAAAAAATCAGGGAGGAATCCTAATTCATAGATTCCTTCTCAATCTGGATGTAAAAATAATCTCTTTTCCCCATTCCTGATCAGTGGTCTGATCAGTGCCACTTGATTATCCCTGTAATTTTTTCCTATGCTTTTTTTTTTTTTTTAATATAAATTGACCAGGAACAGTAATATTCCCAGTGTGGTTTGTCTTTTAAAGCTATTTAATGTAGAAATTCTACAGTATTATAAAAGCTGCTAAAATGACTTCACTCTCACCATCTCTATGTGTAGTGAATCAGTAGAGGTACTAAAAGCAATTTGGAATGCAAGTATAGGCCTTGCCAAATTAAGAGGTTAGGGAAAGTCTCTCTTAGTAGTTAAAAGCATCCAGCCCATTGCCAAACAGGCTCTACTTTTAATAAAAACAATTCATTTGCAGAAAATAAGAGGAAATTGGACAAGGTATTTTAAAAATTTTTAAACACTACAGTCTTGCTTATTAGAACCAGCTATTTAAAATTTAGAAATTGCAAGCTGAAAATAAATTCGCTCACTCCTGCAGTAGATGAGCATGTGAAGAAAAGGGTGCTTTGTGCTCTTTTTGCATTTATTCCCTGGTAAAAGATTGTAACTTATCAGCCATCAGACCTGGAGTAAAGGTGATGGCCAGGGTTTGTGCAATTTATTATTCATCTTTTTCTGGTGAAAATTACACATTTCAAGCCTTAAATCTGTCTTTTTCATCCTTTCTTCTTTTAAAAGTGGATTTGTGCCTTAAAACATGGCAAATCCCAGAGAAGGATCCCTGAGGAAGGAAGGAAAAAACAAATAAAAAAATATATTAAAAAAACCAAGTTTCCCTCTCTTGTCCCAGAGTTGAAGGACTCCAAGGCTGCTCCAGGTTGTTGAGCTTGACAGGGCAGAGATTTCATTGCATCTTTTCTTTATCTTCCTGAAGCTGGCTCTGATTGAGGACTTCTGTTCTGGAAAATAACTTGAAGAATAAAGTATTTAAGACACATTTTGTTTTTTAGTGACCCAAGACCCAGGCACATCTCAAAACTCGAGTAATTTCATATTTACCATTTATACCTGCTGAAATTCCACAGAAGCCTGAAATTTTAGCAGGACATTAATGCTGCTTCTTGTTTTGCCTGTTCCTTCCATTTTCCTCCTGGATTAAGGATGGAATCAAATCAACACGAAGATTTGGCCAGTCTGCCTCTGGCTACTGGTCTGCACTCTGGTGTCACACAGTGGCTTTAAAGCCATAATTGAGCAGCTTCAGTTGTTTTAAACTTTTATTTAAAGGCACAGAATGGTGATGTGATGCAGCTGAGTTTTGCTCTCAGCTATGGAGTTTCTGAATAACGTCCTGCCTTCTCTATTCCTGCTTTGGTGGATTTATGGCTGAGGGACACAATTTTCAATGTTGACCATGAAGGAAATGTGTGGGTAGTGCCTTCCAGGCCATGGTTAGGTTCTACAGAAAATTCTGCATTCAGCTATTTCTGGCTAATTTCTTCTCAATTCCTAAAATTCTTCCTTGCTGACAGTTTAAAAAATTTGCTTTCTGTAATTTATGTCATCACTGAGGCTTGTGTTGGAAGAAATGTGTTTGGATTCTGAGCTAAACCCAGGAGCTGGATTTGTGCTACTAAACCAGGAATAACATTTGCATTGAATGAGATTCAAGCTAACCTATTGTTGTACTTGAGACCTTCAAAAAGCTGCAGGGGTAGATTTCAAAATTAAAGCACTTTTGGGGTAGAGACTGTTGAAAATGGCTCCATCAAAGATACCCAAGATTAGTTTGATGAAATGAGACCATAAATTATGTCTGTGGGAAGTGAAAACTCAGGAGTTCTGCTGCAGAAAATGGGACTGGCAGCGTCTTCCTCTCTGCCAGGTGATAAAGTTTCTTAATTACAGCCCCAGCTGGAATGTGAGGTCTTTGGGAATTGGACTGGGTTCATACAAGCACTTATCAGGAAATATAAATAGTTTATTTATTCATAGGCTTCTTTCTACAGGTTCTTGATGGACACTTGTGCTGCCTCAATCCACTCCATTCCAAATTGTTCTTTTGTGCAAGAACTTGATGGCAAAAGCGCTGTAATTTAATTTAGCACAATGTCTTTAAAACAATGATGTTTGTTTTTTTAAATGAATATTTTATATGTTGTGTTTAATTAAAATAAAAGTCTGCTACTGATCTAGGAGACGCAAAACAGACTCGAGTTCGTATTTATGAAGTGTAACAATATTGGCAAGAAACAACTTATCTTGTTTATGAGACATTCCTCCCATTACTGCTCCAGATTGCAGACGTTTTATTGCTGAGCTTTCCATGGTTTACAATTCAACAAATGGAGCGAAACTGTCAGCATGGAAATCAGGCTGTGAGTGTGGGTTTGGAGGAGCGGGGTTTCTGAGGGGAGTATTTACAGATCAGGAGCAACAATTCCGGCAGCGCCGCGCTCCGGGAGCTTCCTTGGGTTGGGATCCCCGTGAAGACAGAGCAGCACACTGGGAATCAGGGAATGATTGGGGTTGGAAGAGCCCTCTCAGAGCATTGAGTCCAAATATCCCCAGCACTGCCAGGGCCACCACTGCCACATGTCCCCACGTGCCACCTCCTCATGGCTTTAAAACCCTTCCAGAGATGGGGACTCCACCACTGCCATGGGCAGCTCTGCCAGGCCTGGACAACCCTTTCCATGAAAAAAACTTCCCAATATCCAGCCTGATTTCCCCTGGTCCAGCCTGAGGCCGTTCCCTCTCCTCCTATCCCTGTTCCCTGGAGCAGATCCCAAATCCCCCTGGCTGTCCATTCTTATCAGGGAATTGTGCAGAGCCACAAGGTCCCCCCTGAGCCCATTTTCTCCAGGCTGAGCCCTTTTCCAGCTCCCATAGCTGCTCCTCATCACACCTGAGCTCTTCCAATCACAGCAGGGAAAGAGGTGAATTTTTTGCTTTTATTTCCAATATGACACATTTTGAACCTGGCCTTGGATTCTCCCAGGGATCCAGGGGCAGCCACAGCTTCTCTGGGCACCCTGTGCCAGGGCCTGCCCACCCTCACAGGGAACAATTCCTGCCCAATATCCCATCTAACTCTGTCATTGTGAATTCATCCCCCCTTGTCCTGTCATTCCATTCCTTTGCAAAAAGCCCCTCTCCAGCTCTTTTGTTGTCCCCCTTCAGGTACTGAAATATTTTGCTCTAATTAATGAAAGCACCCACAGATCAAAGCCCAACTCAAAACTTTCATATTTTCCATGTGTAGCCATGGAGTTGCACATCTTTCCAGGATCCTCATTAGTGTGGAGGATCTGTACCTCAATAATATTAATAACAGCACTGCAGGCTGAACGCTCTGCTGGGGAAAGATGTAATTAATTAAAGCAAGGACCTTGTGATGCCAACAGGTCTTTCCCATTTTTCAGGTGAAAAAAGGTGAGGTGAGCAGTGGTGTGGATGTGCCATGCTCGTACCAGAGGCACTGGAAAAACAGGGATGGAAATCCATGGCATTGTCCTTCCAGTCAGAGAACACAGCACAAATTAATTCAAACTCTTGGTGATGAAACTGGCCAGTTCACTCCTCTTCAGGGGCAGATTTTCGTGAGAAAATTGTTGTGTTCCTTTATATCCACAGTTATTCAATGGGCACACAAAAAATAGGAACACAATTGCATAAATTCAGCTACAAAGAGGCACAAACCCTTGAGCAGTTCTGATGCAGGACTTGTTTTTGAGACCTCCTGTCTCTCTTCCCTTCTCTGTTTCATCCTGAGCGTGTTCCCCGCTGCCAGATTTCTTCTGAGGTTTTACAGACGACTCCAAATCCAGAGATTCATTATCCTCTTACTCATTTTTTCACACAACAATATTTTGACCAGTTTAATCATCTGCATGGAGAGTGTGGAAGTCTTGGCAGCTACTTGGCATACTAAGATAGATTCCCAAAAAGACCAGATACGCTTCAGAAATGTTGGAGAAGGAAGAGAGGAGATGTAATTTGCTTATTAATCATGCAGGAGAACAGACAGAGGAATGTCTGCTCCTCACTTACTTCTCTCCCTCTCCTCAAATTCTTTCTTGTCAGAATATCCAAATCTCTTTAGGATATAAATCCCTGCATTGTTGTTCCGTGTGCAATTGGCTCCATGTGATCTTTAGAAAAGCTAAATGAGCTCCTTAAATGTCGTGCTTAGTTATTCTATGGATTTTTTAGTGGCTTTTAATAAAGTTATGTCAATGTTGTTTCTAAATTTATACCATTTTAAGTCTGAACAGTGTAAGTTTTAAGTGCATAAGTGATCAACAGCTCTTTAGCAAGATTCTTTTTTATTCTCTTTTCATGAAAAAATAGTGAAGTGTGCCCTCAGGCACATTCTGTGACCTTTATCTTCATTGGCCACTGGTCACTGATGCTCTTTTACCACTTCATGTTTAAATTTCCAGTATTTTTGCTGAGACAAACAGGGCTGCTTCAGACAGTTGGATTCTTCTGGGTGGTAAATCCATGAGAAATCCAGGCTGTATTAGACAAAGTCAAATGCCTTTTCCGTGTGAAATGGGAGGCGGTGTGAAATAACACAGCATGCACAAAGCTACTATTATGTGTTCTCTGATGTCTACACAGACAGACAAGTATCAGTGCAGAAAGTGATTATTCCAACATATTTTGGATCCATATGTTTATTCCTCCTTCCTCACAAGATGGCAGCTTGCATGGAATGAAAAAAAAAAAGTGCAATAGGCTCAGATCAGTCTCAGTGTAAAAGCAGGAAGGTTCTGGAACAGGAGTGATCTTAATATTGGCCTGGATGGGACTGAATCTGCTCCTCTGGCTATGGAAATCCAGCTTTGGGTGTTGCAGATTTAGAAGTGCCCAGAGCAGATTCTGGCATAGGACCAGTGGGTCAGTGCATCCAGCTGGAAAATAGAAAGGAATAAAGGAGACCAGGCATTTGCAATGACTGACAGCTGCTGTGTTATTCCTGTCTTTCCAAGGAGTGTCTTATTGAACCAGAGAGAAAAGTACAAAGCTCTGTGCTGGGATCTGCAGCCTGTCCTAGGCTGGGCTTCCTGGTGCCAGTTGGTGCAAATGGGATGGAGGAATTCAGCAGGGTTTGGACACACATGGAGCAAAGTCAGTTTGGTAGGAGCTGAAGAAATTTAGTGAATTATGGAATGGTTTGGGTTGAAGGAACCTTAAAGATCACCCAATTCCACCCCTGCCATGGGCAGGGACACCCCCAAGTGTCCTCTTGCTCCAAGTCCCATCCAGCCTGGCCTGGGACACTTCCAGGGTTATCTCAGTTCCAGTACTGACACATGACACACTGAAATCTCGTTAATGACACCGGTAGTGCCTCAAAAAAATGCTGAACTCTGCTGAGAGGTTTGTGGGGCCACAGAGGGGTAAGAAGTTATTCTTTGCTCTCCATTCCTTTGGACATGCTGCTTGTTTGCTCTTCCAGTGGGAAGTTTCCCCCCAAAAAACTCTTCAGGATTTAAAAAAACTTTAGCAAAACATAGGGGAGAATTTCAAAGCTCGTGTTTGCTGCAAGATTTTACAAAAGAAGCAATTTAATCACTGTTAATTTGCCAGAAGTTCCTCTTCAATTATTCCTGAATATCCCACCTGGAATCCATCATTCAATTGCAATCTTGGAGCCCCTCTCAGCAGCCAGTGAGAAAAATATTACTCCAAATTCTGATAATTAGCTATGGCCTCGTCATTCTTTTTTTCAGTGCAAGTTTATCATTTATATTTCATTCCTCTCCTGTTTTGCTTCATGACTTTAGATTTTTTTTCCCCTTTTCTCCAGTAAAATTCAATTTCTTTCCCTGCTTTCAGATGTTTCTGGAATTTTTTGAAGTTCATGATCCTCTGCAGAAAACAATGATAATTATGTTAATCATTACCTAAGCTTTGTATGCTCACATTTTGTGCTGTCACCTGCAGCCCCTTTTGGAGCTGTTATTTATTCCCAGATCCAGGAGCTCCACAGGGTGTCCAGGTACATTTTGGATCTGAAGACCATTATGTTTGTCAGTGGAAGCTTTTAGCTCTAATCTCAGCTCTGGATGGCTCAGAACAGAAAGGGAGGATGGGGAGCTTTTCTTCCCTCACTTCCACCACTTCTTGTGCCTTCACTAAATTTTCTCCCAGGTTTTATCCCAGGGCTTTTATCCCTTTCTGCTCCCTCTCCCACCTCACCTCTCCCCCCTGCTGATCCCACTGCTCCAGAGGATGAATTCTCCATCCCCAAATCCCATTTCCGCTGTGTGTGCTTTGCCTGTGCCTCCTGCCAGGGTGGTTTTTGGTGACATTAAAGGCATTGCAGGGACCTATTTTAATTCCCAGTCCCGCCATCCATCTGAAGACGCCTCACTTTCACGTTGGCTGCTCCAAGTGCAGGAGCAAAAAATGCTTTTACGTAGGAAAAGATTGAGAAGAAAGCTCTCAAAAGCTGGGAAAGCTGTTCTGCTTCCCTGGCACAGGGACTCACTTCCACTGAGCTCAGCTCAGGCTTCTGGCAGCCTGTTAAGCTCAGTGTTGTGAGCTCAGTTCTATTACGTGTGTAATTATTTACTAAAAGTATTTTTTCTCTTGCTAAGTCACAGATACCAAGTTCCAATTCCATTTGCAATCATGATCCTGTATTCTGGACATTCCAATGTATTGGGGAGCAGATAAATTATTCAGATGATTTTATTTTTGATTAATTATCATGTTTTAGTGACATAAGTGGTGATCTATCCAAATACATGACCACAAAACTGCGTTTGAAGGTTGCAAATCCAACTGTTGCAAACACAAAATATCTATTCAGGGAAAAAAAAACTTTGAAATGCCATTCTAAATGTTTGGAAAAAATTAAATTCATCTCTGATGGGCTGTCCAGAATGATCCATGCTCAGGGTAATATTTACATTTTTATGTGGATAGGGATGGGTGGCACTGCTGCCCTTGGCAGGGGGTGGAATGAGATGAGCTTTAAGGTCCCTTCAACCCAAACCATTTGGGGATTCTGTGATCCCAAATGAAAATAATAAAAATGATAATAATAATAATAATAATAATAGTACCACTTTATTCTGTCAGCAACACTTGCACGTGTGCTGAAAGCATTGTAACAGGTTGTCATGCTTTCTAATGACTGTAATTCATCATGAGAAGCCATCAGTTTGGAAATAAAATATTGTTCTGTGGCGTGGAGATTGATGGCCATGGACTGTTTATTGATTGCACTATAAAAATGAAAAAAAATTGGGGGAAAAATTAATTTTTTTGAAAGCTGGTAGCACCCAGGATAACTGATTTAAAATCTGCCACTTTCCATTTTTTACAGTTCTCTATAATGTGGCTGCAACATGGAAAGAGACAGAAAATATGGTGCTATTGTGCAAAAGCCAACTTCATATTATTTTCTTTCCATATGTTTTTCAGTGCATTAAATATTTAAAACAGTATCATCACTCATCAGAAATGAATATACCTGTCACTCACCCCTATAAGTCTGAGATTTTGAAGAGCCCTGATTTCTGTAGTAAAACCTTTCTGAAGTAAGAGCAGAGCTGATTGAACAAAGCACAGGGTAGGGCAGCATGCTTTTTTTAACCTAAATAATTCGGATGACGTCTGATTTTCTCATTTCTGCTTATTTAGTTTGGATGGAGAGAAGCAGATTCGTGGTGCTTGGAGTTCTCAATGTCTCTGGTGAGGGGAGAACTGGCCCTTAATAAAATAAATACCTTGGACTAGGGACAGGTCAGTGAATCCCAGAATCCCAGGATCACTGAGGTTGGAAAAAACCTCAAGGGTCATCGAGTCCAAGCTGTGCCTAATCCCAAACTTGTCACCAGCCCTGAGCACTGAGTGCCACATCCAGATTTTCCTTGGACACCTCCACCACAACTGTTAGCTTACAGTGATCAAAATAAAGAATATTTTCAGATCTTCTTCTGCTTGAGCTGTTACTGATCTCAAAGGAGCTCAGCATCTTTCTTCAGCTGCAAAGTCAAGGACCAAACTGTTCCATGAATTCCATTGTATTTTGGGAAGCCAGTGAGCATGGACACTCCATCACCTCCCAACACCTGACAGCCCTTTCCATGAAGATATTCCTCTTGATGTCCAACCTGACCCTCCCCTGGCACAGCTTGAGGCCATTTACTGTAGGACAGGTCAATAAAATGTCAATTCAAACAAAAATTAGGGTTGAGGGTGATGTCAACATTGGAGTGGATGCTACAAAATGGACTAAGAGCTCCATGGATGAATTTGGTCTCTCCTCTTGCCTATTTGGGAATAGCAACTGAGAAGGTTTTCCATAAATCTGAGTCACAATTATTGTGGATCAAATCATGTGCATTCTGTACATTTCAGTGACTTCCAAATTCAGCAGTTTGGTTTGATTCCGAGTGGGGTAGCCATGGTTACATCCACCCCAAAGCCATCTCCACTCCGGAAAAAAATCTATGACCTTAATGTTTTTTTTGAGAAAGTAGGAAAGCACAGAGACATTTTCAAGTATCTGTATTTGTTAAATTCCAAATTGCCTTTCTAAAAATACTATTGTGAACTCCTTGGGATTTAGAAGGAAGACATCTATTTCAAAAGGCGCATTTTAAAGCAATTTTAGGCTGAAGCAAGGCCTAAAATTCTGGCCTTTTGTTCTTGTTGTGGAGACATGAGAATGAAAATCCAGTGGTCATCATTAGCATACAGTGATCAAAATAAAGAATATTTTCAGATCTTCTTCTACTTGAGCTGTTACTGGTCTCAAAGGAACTCAGCATCTTTCTTCAGCTGTAAAGTCAAGGACCAAACTGTTCCATGAATTCTGTTGTATTTTGGGGAGCAAGTGAACAAAGAATTCATTTCAGACTCTTCTAACACTAATGGCAGACTCAGATGTGGTTTAGAGGTTTTTAATCTTTTGATTATTACTTGCTTCCAAATTTGGAAATTATTGAACAGCTTAAGAATTAGGAACCAAATCAATGTCAGTGATTTTCTGGAAAAGAGGAGGCTCAGGGGAACTTCAGTGATGTCTACAACCCTGACAGGAAGGTGGAGTGGGATGGGAGTCAGGCTCTTCTGTTGTATCCCAAGTGAAAGGACAAGAGGAAATAGCCTTAAATTTCACCAGGGGAGGTTCAGATCAGATATCAGGAAAAAAAAAATTCTCTGCAGGTGTGGTCAGACACTGGAATGATTTGCCCAGGGAGGTGGTGGAGTCAGCACCTCTGGAAGTGTTCAAGAGGGGCCTGGATGTGGCCCCTGGGGACATGGTGTGTCCCACCCACCCCATATTTATATAGGTATTGCTCTGCTGAGTTCCAAAAATATTTGACCTAAAAATAAATAAATCCAACATGTCCAGTCAAGAATTTTTTCTAAGCACCACCTACAGCTCCCAGGGTTTTGTTCCATTTTAATTTTGTTTTCGCACTACAAAGAGAAGCCTTTGTTTGCACTCGGGAAGAGCACCTGTGGAATCTTTAAACATTTTCAGGCATGTTTGAAAAGCTCAGCCTTGTGGTAAAGATTTAATCTATCAAAGTGGTATAAATAATGTAGACATAGCCTTAGGTGTCACTTCTTCCCCTCGTAGGTTGGAAAAGAACAGAAGCATTGCTCTGGTGCATTTTAAAATATTGCTCAGGCAGAGCAGTGACAGATCCTGGGCTGCCCTTGAATTATGGGTGTCTATTTATTACTGATTATTTATAAGGGCCAAAACCACACTCACAAACCACCAGGATCCAGACCAACATAAACAGCAAAATAATGTCCTATTAAAAACCCTAAAAGAGTCACAGGTTTACCTCTAAAGGTCTTGCTTTTCAAGTAATTAAAAAGAATTACTCAGCAGAGGTTAATTGATTTATGTTTGACAGCTGACGTGGTGCTTGATGGATGTCTCTGGAAAACGAAATCTCTAAGACAAAGCCACCTTTTTGTAAGATTTAAGTAAAAATACCTGCAGTGTGAAATGTCCTTGCAGAGTTCCAAAAATAATCCTGTTCTGCCAAAAGTCTGTTTTCACAACAGAATCCAGAAAAACAGCTGCAGGTTTTGTTATGGATGTGCTCCAGAGTGAGCTCACACATCCTGTGAGGCTCTCCTGGTTCTGGAGAGGTCATCCATTAACAGAAAAAAATAACTGCTAAACTTCCCTGACCATTTTTATTAAATAGTTGCATTTCCTGTCATGTCTTTAAAGTTGTATTTTAGCCTGGAAATTGTTGTATTGTGAATTCTCATTAATTTAATAAGCGTCAACTTCATTATTTCATGCAGTATTGTGTTTATAATACTTGGATTCAAAAAGATGTTTCCTCCTACAGAAAAAAAGATTGGGAAAGGTGATAAATTATGGGTGAATGGTTCAAGTGGCAGGAGAACCAATGAAGATTGATTGGGATGTAGAGCTGATGAGGTGCTTCATGTAGGGCTCCTTTTGTAGGGTGTGCTGATAAAACGTGGCATTTCTTTTCCTAAAATCTGAATGTGCAAAAAGTTCATTTTATAACATGAATATTAGGGTTGAAAAAGTCGTATTTATCTGTTGCTGCCTCAGATATCCCAAGCTGCATAAATATCCTGCTCAGTGTGTTGGCCAGGTGTGTGTTCCAGTGTGAAAACGCAGCTCCCAAACTGGGAAAAACGTCTGAGAAATGGGTTTGGGGAGCAGTTTGTGTTGCTGGGAATCAGCACTGGTTCCTGGGGGTGCTTGGGGTCTCTCTCTGGGTTCTGTGCCAGTGCTAAGGGGTCCCCAAAGCGGGTGGGGTGGAGGGGAGGCTGTGCTTGGAGGGGCCTGAGGGTCGCGCTCCGTTTGAAATCCTCGCTCCCAGACAGAACCGGAGCAGCGCGAGCGTAACGCTGACACTTCCCCACATACCCCAAGGAACTGCAGGCCCAGACTTAACAGACACCTGCTCCTCCTTTAATTTAGCTTTTCAGGGGAACTAAGCCTGTGGAAGGTGTTGCTGTCATGTCTTGTTCCCATCACCTTCCGGGCGTTGGAGGGCCTGCTCCGGAATGACAACGTGTCCACAAGGAATTTCTCCATCTCACCCTGTGAAACAGAGCTACCCCACCTGACTCGCAGCAGCCCTCATTCCTGAAGGTTCAAAAGGCTCAAATAACTGGTCATGATTAAAAAAATATCAGCCTGAAACTCTTATCCTTGGATATCCGTGTGAGATTGGACACAAACGACTGTGGCATCTGACCCGTGCGGAGTTGGATGTGCCCATTTCACAGTCTGGGTTTCCACAAATACTCTCAACACCTGCAGGATGAAAGTTTAGTGGTTTGAAAGCCATGAGGAATAAGAGGCAGGGAAAGGAGTTGATCCCCAGCCCAGTGTTGTTGTCATGCGTTTAGCAGGTGCTGCTTTGTCCGGAGTCTCGGATTAATTCTTTGAAAGCTTTCAGCCAGATCATCAGTGGTGTGGAAAGATGTACAAGGGAAAAGGGAAAGGGAACAGAGAAAACAGTGGTTTTCTGCTTCCAGGGTAGTGTATGGGAAAGAAAACAACTGTTCTGCAGCTTATTGGGTTCATCCATCACTGAGGGACACGGCACAGCTGCAGATGTGGGGAAGTACTGTGTGCATTTCACAGAATCCTGGGATTAAAAAGGCTGGAAAAGCCTCTGAGCCCATCCAGTCCAACCATTCCCAGCACTGCCCCGTGTCCCCAGGTGCCACATCCACATGGCTTTGCAATCCCTCTGGGGATGGGGACTCCACCACTGCCCTAGGAATCTCTGACAGGATTTAGTCACCCTTCCAGTGAAGAAATTTTCCTAATATTGAAAATACTGAACCCAAGACTCGTCTAGTGCAACTCAAGGCCATTTCTTCCTGTTCTATGCTTTGTTCCCTGGGAGCAGAGCTTGACTGCAACCTCCTGTCAGGAGTTGTTGGGAGCAATGAAATCCCACCTGAGCCTCCTTTTCTCCAGGCTAAAACCCCTCAGCAGCTGCCCATCAGCCTTTGCCCCAATTACCTTCTGCCCTGGGGTACATCCCATCCCTAAATGGCCTTGGTAGGGTTTTGGGTGGTTTGTTAGGGAAAGCAAAGTGGAGAGGCAAACCCTGCTGTGATCCTCCAGCCTTGCAGCTTTGTGCTGCTGAAGAAGTCCTGTGTCCCACCTGGCTGTGGAATGTCACCTCTTCTGTATTCTGGGCACTGCACAGAACCATTTGTATGGCTGGTGTAAGTGACTTCAATTTATTACTGGTCTTACTGCAATTATTGAATTTGCTCTGAACTCTGCTGTTGGCAAATACAAGTCTGTGAGGTGTTCTATTAGCAGAGAAAAATCCAGAGTGAGGAATGGGCTACAGAATGAACAACAGAAAGATTTGTGATGTTTGGTGTAAAATGTGGGGTTATTTTGGTGGGGAAATAATTAGTAGTAGATAAAAGAAAATAACAGAACAATATCTAAGGCCCAACTTGATGCAATAAAATCATTTTGGTGTCAAAGCCCAATGTCAACAGCAGCCCTGGTGCTTGAAGTCATCTCCTTGGTCCTCCTGGGATGAACTTCACCCCTCTGAGGTGCAAGTACAGGAAAGTTGTTTCTTTTAGCTCTTAGGGATTTATCAAACAATATAACCAGTGTATCTCACCTCTGCCTATGAAAATCTCTTTAAATGTGTCTCCTGTTCTTCACTTGTGGAAATGAGGTTGGAAAGATCATGTCTTCCTGTCCCACCATTCCAACGTTCTATAATAGAGGCTCTCACTGCCTCCAGATTTTCTATTTCAGCTACTGGCTTAGTAGAGATTAAAAACTTCTATCACCCTGTAAAGTAATCTGTTAAACCTTCTAATTCCTGTAAAGTTTTCCAATTCTTGAAAACTTTTCTATCTCTCCTTTGGTTTTACATGCCAAGGATTGAATGTTTTAGAGGGAGGTATTAAAAACTGAAAAAAAAATCATATTCACTTTCAGTTACAAAAATTAATTAGCCCAAGAATTTCAATTTTCGTAGTGGCAAGTCATACTAAATTAGCTTTCCTGTGGGAAAAAGAAAAGTTCAATTAAAACAAAAGACTCATGTGGAAGAGATTCTACAAACTATTTCAAGTTCAGTTTTCAGATGGGTGACAAATTAAGAGGGATATTAAGATTTTACTCAGGTCTGTGCTTTAAGAAACTGTTAGTTATACCAGAGAGCAAAAGATAAATAGAGTCAGTTCTGCATGACTTCTGATATAAAAACTAATAGAATGGAAAATTGCTTGGAAGTAGAAAAAGTGGCTTGATATTAGATAATTAACAGTGCTTAGTGGAAGTTCTGGAACAGCTGAGTGACAACAAGGATATTCTCAGTCTACAACCTGAGAGCAAAGGCTCTTATTGACACAAGTGTTTTAAAAACTTTTTTTTTTTTTTGCTTTGGATTTTTCCTCTTGTTCATTGTAGTGTTCAGTGCCCAGATATTGTGGTGGTGCTCAGAGCCCATCTCAGGGTTTGATCCAACTAGCCAGACTCATGAGCTAGTCCTTACACTCTCAAAACTTACCAAAAAAAATTTTAATTATCTCATTTAGTCTGGAACAAGTCACCTTTTCATGTAGGCAGAACCTCAGGTAGATGAAGTTTTCCAGGTTTTTGATGAATACAAGGTTTTGGATAGCACCTGAGAGCATCTGAATGAAAGTCAGAGGCAGTTTTATCTCTGTTGGTGAAATCTTTGATTGCAGAGAGGGATTTGCATAAGCAAAGGAGATCAGGGCAGAGTCTGGAGGACAGCAAAGGAAGTTCAATATTTTTTTTTTTCACTGATGGTTTGGGGTCATGCCCAGGAATGTGCCCTGAGCCCTGGGCTTCCTCTGGTGGACAACTAACAGCTTTGGGTTTGTCTATGAATATTGGTAAGAACATGAGAAATGATCTCCTGGAACAGGCTTGGCCCAGCCTTCTTTATCTGGTCAGAAGAAGCAAAATCTTCACAGAAACTCAACAGCTTGGAACTCTTGGGAAGAACCAGCAGTGAAAATATTGGAGCTGGGCCAACTTTGCCTTTTTTCCCCCAGATGCTGGGTGTCAGGAGCATACCAGGAGTTAATTTAGACACTGGATTTCTTTTTGGAGCTGTTGATTAAGTAATTCTCCCTTTTAGGAATAATTTTACTGACTTCTGAGGGCTCAGGTACCTCATTATGTTATTGTAGTTTAACCTTCACTTTGGCCAAAAATCCTGCAGGGTCGGGTGAGATGGCTGAGTCTTTAATCCACAGAAATTTGCTTCCAGCTTGAATCCAAGAAAAACAGTGGTGGGCTGGATGTGTGGTGTTTTGGGGACTGCCATGGAGTTAAATAATTGGATGTGGGAGATGCCGTCTTTGGTTTATTCCCATAATCTCATAGATGGATGGGCAGGAATCTGAATAATGGGGAAATATCTTTGCTTGGGTTGGAAGAATCCAATAACTCTTTGAGGAGATAAAGACAAAGGAGCAGGACAGGGAATATGTTTTGGAAAACTCTGAAGTCTGAGCCAGCAGGAAAGCAGGACAAAATAGCGAGGAGGATTTTCCAAGGGTGATGCTTTCTCTGACAGCTCTCAGACTCGAGCTAATCAGAGAAATTAGAAATTTAAAATACTTTGCCAAGGCCTTTCTCAGAGGAAGGTTTGCATGGAGACCTTGTTTTCCCCAAGAAAGCCCTGAGCCCTGCCTGGCTTTAGCACGGCTGAGCCTAAATTAACATTCCACTTTGGCTGTTTTGTGGCCACAGTCTATCTGTAACAGGAGATTTATCCCTGCAGCTGGCATGGCAAGTGCCTCAGAGAGATGAGGCCATTGCTACCACACAAATGTTTTCTTTTTCCATACTTTCCCTTTAAAGGGGTCACACACAACAAGGTTTGGGACAAAGTTACCCAGGAGGAGAGACAAAGTTTTAAAATTTCTCCTTTTTTTTTCTGGCTGTGGTTGCTTTCCCTTTTAATGGGAAGGTTAGAAAAGCAAGTTCAATTTGCAAAAAAAATATGGTTTCATAAGTTTTTAGCACTCTCATTAATATAGTTGATTTTTTTTTCTTCTGTTGAGAATGCTCCCCAGCAAGAACAAATCTCTCATGAAAACCTCCTCTAAAGAAGAATAAAAATGGCTTTTATGTGACAAACTCCTGAATTAAATAATACTTGGATGTTGAAAGATCACAACAGAGCTGGAACAAAAGAGAAAAGTCTGACTGAAGAAGCAAATCATTCAAATGTGCCTGGCAAAGGGTATTCAGGGTTTGCTGTCTTGAGGGTTTTCACCCATCACTCAGGCTGCTGTCACTGTCTGCAGGAAACAAAACTCTTCAGACTTGCAGGGTGCAGCTAAAGATTGTCTTCTTCTCATCAGGGCAGGGAACCAGAGGGAAAGATCTGTGTCCTTCCCTTCTGGCCAGGAATTTGTGGATTGATAGGGTGGTTCAAGCAACCTTCCAGAGCCTGAAGGGGCTCCAGGAGAGCTGGAGAGGGGCTGGGGACAGGGATGGAGGGACAGGACACAGGGAATGGCTCCCACTGCCAGAGGCAGGGATGGATATTGGGATATTGGGATATTG
>JANRGV010000104.1:34655298-34692611 GCA_024734035.1 Alethe castanea | reverse complement strand
ATGGGAGGGTGGAGAGGCCCTGGCTCAGGCTGCCCAGAGAAGCTGTGGTTGCTCCTGGATCCCTGGAAGTGTCCAACGCCAGGTTGGATGAGGCTTGGAACAGCCTGGGATGGTGAAAATGTCCCTGGCCATGGCAGGGGATGGGATGGGACACAAACCCTTCCAGGATTCTGTCAGGACAGGGGAATTTAGAGAGCTGTGAGGGGGAACAGCCTGGGAGATTTGGAGAAGCTGATGGAAAGCACACGGGGCAGAGTTGTAGGCGCACCAAGGTTTCTTACAGCAGCTGGAGGAGCCCTCAGAATTCCTGTGGGTGACCTCAAGCAGTGCTGCAAGGGCAGCTGCTTGGGTTGGAAGCCATGCAGGAGCTCCTGGGGAGCATTAGGGACAATTCAGGGCTATTTTCTCCCTGGGCTGGGCTGTTTTGGGGAGATGCTGTGCTGGGTCTGCTGGTGATGAGTGAGGAGGATGGGATGTGCAGTTCCAGGTCAGCCCTGAGCATCTCAAACCTTTTTCAAGCAGAGTGGAAGTGAGCAGGGGGATGAGCCCTCCAGAGATGGATCTGCCTTTGAAGCTGGCTCTGCTTGCAGCAGGTGTTTGGAGCAGACACCTGCAGAGGTCTCACAGATGTGGTTGTTCTGTGAGTCTCTGGTTTCTCAGTTTGTACCAAAACTGGAAACTGTGAGAGGTTTATTTTATGAAGCCCAAATCTTTGTCCTGTGGGTTTGCTTGGCTATTTGCTCTTTTGTAGAGCTGGGTTGTTTTTTTTTCTTTTTTTTTTCTTTTTTTTCTTTTTTTTTTTTTTCCTAGCCCTTCCATTGTGTTGTTACCTGACCATGACTTCTTGGAAGTCAAATTTGGGTTCTGGTTTTTTATCACAAAGGAAAAGCAAAATGCAACCCAAAATATGACCTACAGGCAACTCTGCTTCTTCTGAGCTTTTAGTCCTAATAGTCTCAACTAATATATGAACTCACTTTAGCCTGGTTCTGTTGAACCATCAAAATACAAAGGAAATGGGAATTCATATTTGTGCTGATAGGAAATGCAGTTATTGGGAATTTTATGAAATGGCTGGCTGTAATTTTAGAGCATTAAGATAATTTACTACCCTATCTACCAGTGCTGAAATAGAAATATCTTTACAGTTTCTCAGTATTTTACTCTTTTTAACACCTTTTCTCCCATCTTTCAATATTCAGTGTTTTCAGCTTCTACTACATTTGTGGAACATTACCGTGGTTGACCTGTAAATGTTACAATTATTTGGTTATAAGAACTAGATCAGTTTATTAGGGGGAAAAAAAAACCACTAATGATGTTTGCATTTAACAAAAATTTGTTTTCCTGAAGTATATTGGGCCAACATTGATGCAGCTGCTTTGCTTTATTTATTTATTTATTTGGAAAATGCATTACCTTAATCACCTTTTTTTATCTTAAAAGCTCCTGATATGCCTGGGGGGACTGATACCTTCATCCAGGTGAGGGGTGTGAGGTTTAGATTAATTTCCTAAGAGCTACAATTCTTATAAACCACCAGGTAAATTGATATGGAATTAATTGTCCTATCCCTACCAGCTTTCAAAATATCTGAGAATACAGCGATTCAGATGAGAGTTTTATAACTCATGTTCAGATTTTGCAGAAGTTTTGATGAAGGAAATGTTCAGGTTTTTGGGTACTCCCTCTAGTGCTGAAGGTGCTGCATGGCTGAAAAAACAAACACAGATTTGTATTCACTAACTCAGGGAGCAAATTAATGTCATCTTTTATTTCTTTGTAGTTTCAGTTCCTTTTGGCTTTGCTCTCATGGGAACTTAAGCCCATTTGAGCTGGTGGCAAAGGTGTTGTGTGAGCAGTTGTGCTTGAAAAATTAGGGTTTTTAATTTAAGTTGGGCTTTAAAGACAAAATTGTTTCAAAATTTTCCAAATACAAAAGAACAACAAGAGAAAGCCTTTGCAAGTTGGTGCCTGATCATTAGACAAAATGATTGGTCCCTAAATTAATCTTATACTCAGGCATCTATTTGTTGCAGTTCCTTGCAGCCACATTTAAACTGGGGCTGGAAAGAAAGACCTGGATGAAAGCAACTTGGATTTTTCAGTTACATAAAACTCTGAAAGGCTTTTACAAATTGCTTCTGTGTGGGAGGCAGCTTGCTGCAAAGCTGTCACTTGAAACTTTATCAATCAGAAGACAGTGCTGGTTTTAATTATGTAGATTTTCAAAGTAAAATAACTTTTTTTTTTTTTTTTTTTTCCCCTTGCCTGAAAATGTAGAACAGAGGCAGGTGAGATCTGGAACAATCTGAAAGATTTTTGAAGAGTTTGCTGGGCTTAATTGAAATATCTTCAAAAAGCTGGCTTTTATGAAGTGTGGTAGAGTCGAAGCGTTTTTAGCTTTCTTCTTTTTAAAAGAAAGGCCTTTTTCTCCTTGTGCATTGTGCAAATTGTCACTAACTTCTAATCATCTCTCTATCCAGCCATGGTGCCCATCTCAGTGCTGTAAAGATCTCCACTCTCTGTGTTTTTATGGCCTAATTTCAGTGCCTTGAGCCCAAAAATAATGTGACGCTGTAGAATTCCGTGTCGGCCGAGGCGCAGCGAGCGCTGGCTGGGCTCTTTGCAGAGCTCTGACAAATCCCCTCCTGGCACTGGCACTCTGCAGTTGTCACCAAACAGGTAAAATCCCTGCAGACATCCTGGAGTTGGCTGGGAAGGCTCCAGAGCTCTGTCAGAGATGCCACGGAGCTCCTGCATCTTCAGGGAGCAGAAACAATGAGCTGGGATTTATGCTGCTCTAGCAGGAGAGACAGTGGGAAAGGAATGTGAATTAATCATGAACACTCCATTTTGCTAATGTGTTTGGTGATGGGGGGGAGAGACAGACAGAGTGTTTCCTTTTGCTCTTTTCCTTTTTGGGTTGTTTGACTTCATTAGGAGTTGGATTTTGCTGTTTGTTCTCACTCTGGGAAGCAGGCAGCACTAACATGTCACGTCGTGGTGATGGATGTGTTCTCCAAAGCCTCTTCTCCAGTGTTTATTGTGCAGCACAGTTGGCACCACTACCTGTTGAAATTGGATAAAATCATGATTTCTACCAGAAAAAGGCACTTAGGCTCTGATTTCTGCTGGTTTTGACACTGGCTTTTTCTCTTCCCCATCATCTTTCCTGATTCCCTCTCCTCTGGCAGTGCTGTCCTTTTTCTCAGCCCAGTGCTTGTAGGTTGTCTGAGAAATCCTCCCAGCATTGTCACCCAGCGTGGGGGTGACTGAGCTCTGCATGGAAGAGCTGCTGATAAAAATGATGGATTGCAGCTCTGCTTCTGGGCTCCTTTCAGAGCCTGGGGTGGCCCAGCTGGGACAGGGTCACGGGTCCTCAGCCCCTGATTCTTTGCAGATTCCCTTTGTGAACTTCCATTGCCTTTCCCTTTTTCTGCCTGTGCCTGGAGTCAGCCTTCCTGCCACTTCCCTTCCCCTGGCTGCTTTGTCTTCTCCTCCAGCTCTGCTTTAAATCACGTTGTATTTTTGGATTCCACCCCTCCAAGGCTGTGACCTCTTCAGTGAACTTGAAGAATGGGCTTTCCTGTGCCTGGGAGTCTCTCAGGGTCACCACTCTGCTATCTGGGAGTGGGGCACATCAAAGTCAACTGTCCCAGTTTTTGGCATTCAGACTCGGAGCCAAAAAAAGAAAAGTGGCAGTACCTTTGGGAATTTATGGCTCTCAACCCCTCGGTTCTTTTACTTCTCAACCAAAAGTGCCAGCTGCTATGGAGGAGCTCTTTTATCCCTCCATTGCCAAACTCCTGGCTCAGCACAAAAATTAATCGGGAGTGTTGTGGATGTAGAGGCCGGCCTCCAAAGTGATTCCCACCATGCCAGAGATCCCAATCTCCATCTCTGCCCTTCCTTTTGTGATCCAAGGCCTCTGAGTGCAAGGGCATTCCGAGAGAAGCTCGTGTGAGCACTGCCTTCCTGTTCTCAGGCTGTCAGAGAAGTCCTTGACTGCATCCATGTAATCCCAGGGAAAAGGAAGCTCAGCAGAGCCCTGAACCATCCTGAGGCTGAGGAAAAGTTCCCAGCTGAGCCCTGGAGCAGCACATGGAGCTTGTGATGATCCAGCTCATGAATTCCCATGTGGCCCTTGGTGCTTTCAGAGCAATCATGCTGCTGCAGGGACCACATCCAGAAACTTCTCTGGAATGCAGTCATGGGGTCATTTAGGCTGGAAAAGCCCTCTCAGATCTCAGAGTCCCAGCACTGCCAAGGCCACCACTGCCCCATGTCCCCTAGTGTCACATTCACAGGGCTTTGAAATCCCTCCACCACTGCCCTGGGCAGGTGACCCTTTTTTGGGAAGAAAATCCTAATATCCAACCTAAACCTCCCCTTGCATAACTCGAGGCTGTTTCCTCTTGCTGTCCCTTGTTCCCTGGGAGCAGAGCCTGACCCTCACCTTCCTCACTGCTCTTCCAACTCCAACAAGATCTGAGGGAGAGTTCCACCTTTGAGCCTGTTCTTGGTTTCTGAGCCCAAGGAAGGATGGATGTTCCTACAACACTTCAGAAATCCATGTAGAAGCCAAACTCCACTCTCTTGTTTACTTGACTCTGAATTATGCCTGGAAATTACCTAAATTTATTTGCAACTAGTTGAGCATCTTGTGATTCATAGGTGTCTTCCCAGTAGTACTGCAGTAGATGGTTACTCACATCTAGCAGAGCCTCCAAATTTTATTTTCAAGCTGCAGGCTGTGAAGTGGGATTGACAGTTGCTGAAATTTATGGCATTTGTAGTCGTAAAAGAAAATGTATTTGAAGTAGCACCCAACTGTGTTTGGATTATAGGTTATACACCCAGAGCACTTCTGACATTTCTGCACTACCCCAAATGGAGAAGGATGAGGAGAATTTACCATTTAAAGATTTGGGTCTAAAAGAAGGGGTCTAGAAGTTGGAGAAATCTGCTCTTAAAATTCTCTCACCTCATTTAGGAAAATGGGGTGATTTAAAATGCCATCCTGAGATTGACATGAAAATTTGAAGCCTGTATCAGCGACTGTTATGTAAATGGTTCATGAAAAGTCTCTGGATCATTTACTCAGAGGTGTATTTAAAGGAGGAAATGACTTATTCATACATTGTTTCATGAACTCATACTGTGATTTTTTTCCCCCCCAAGCTACTTGAAAGGAAGTTCAGAGGATTATGAGAGTGTAGAAAGGCACGTGATAAACAAGGGCAGTGGAGTGGGTATGGAGATGACAGGAAAACAAAGCCTGGCAATAAATACTGAACAAACAACAGAGACAACAAAACAAGCTGAATTAAATTGCTGAGCCAAGTCTTGGCTTGAGATCTTTTCACTGGGAATGTCAGAAATTCTTTCAGGACTTTGACTTGCAAACAAATGAACGTTTCCAGGGAAGATGTTCTGATAATATCCACCTGTCTTAGGCATCACTTTGGGGTTAACTCTTGCTTGCAAAAGATTCTGGCCTTTTTATAGGGTACTGTGTGCTTTTAATCCTTGAGAAATGATAATTTTTAATTTTTTTTTTATCTGGAAGGGCATTAGGAAGGACCAACCTGTGCAGCTGGGAGTCACTGGGATGCTTCAGTCCTGTGACCTGTCTGATTACCTGATCCTTCCCATAATAGCACTGCTGACCCCATAATAATGTACTTGTGATTTGATTTATTCTTTCTAGAAATCTTTTTAATATGTCTTTATTGCTTCTGATTTAATTAATCCCTTTCCAGTTCTTCTTTATCTGCGCTGTTCTGTTTATCCAGCAGCTCGTGCAGCCACAAGGTTATTGTAGCTCAGAGGAGCTTTGTATGTTTTGTACCTTTGATTAGCAGGGTTTCTGTTAATTTTTTAATACTTTCTTGATTCCCATATGGCTCAGGTCTGTGGGAACCATCAAAACATCTCATTTAAAAGCAACTTGGTAGAGAAATACTCATAAAGAAAACCCAGTTTGCTGTAATTGCCCCATTTGTGTATCAGGTTTGTGTTGGAAGCTGTGTCCATAGCAGAAAGGCACCATGGAATATGTTGGATTGGCTATTTCTGCTTCTCTGAAACTGTACTTGAAGTATTAAACTTACCTTGGGCTTTTCTTTAGGCTCAGATTAATTTCTAAGTTAACAGATACAAGCACCATCTCTAATTTTACATTTGGGCTTAAGTACACTTTTATGCTTTGTTCTTAAATTATTTTACTGCTTATTAATCATTGCAGATTAGTTTGACTGGATGGAAAATAAAGTCTGGAAAAGGCTAAATCTTGATTGCAATGAAAATATATCTTCATATCTGACGGAGCAAATTCCCAGAGGGAATAGATTTAATTCAGCAAGGAGGGTTTTTCAGAAGCTTTTTTCTTCTGCTCTCTCATAGACAAATTTTGGCAGAAAAAGAGGCTGCAGCTCGGTATAATCAATAACTTGACTGCTTTTCCTCAGGCTCCTTCAGGCTGAGGTTTAATTTGGTGTCTTGCTGGACTCTGTGCAGGCCCTGTCAGAATCACAGAATCATTAAGGTTAAAAAAGACTCCCAAAATCATCAACTCCAGCCTTTGGCCGAAGCCCTCCATGCCTGACCACGATCAGTGAACTATTCCATTCCTGGTATCCAATCTAAACCTCTCCTGGCACAACTTCAGAGAGGACCTTGGTCTGGAATGGGGAAGAGTTTCCAGCAAGGCTGGGTTTGGTTTGTGGAGGTTGGGGAAGATCAGTTTGTCCTCAGGAAGAGACTGACTGCCACCCCTTCAACTTGAAAAAATATTAAATTTCAGAGACCCCTGCATGTTGCTGCTGTGATATTCTCACTTTTATCTGGGTTTTACCTGGCAATGAAAGTTTCCCAGGATGTCAGGGTGACTCTGAAATGCTGATACCTCATGGATACGAATTGGAATGAAACCACTGCTGGCTACAGCTGCTGCTGTGGAGATAGAGAATAACACTGATAAATGTAATGTAGGGCTCCTACTCTTGCATTTTTATTTGATCTTGGGATGCCAAGCCCCAGTTTGGGTGTAGAGCTGCAGAAACCTTCATGGTTTGGCCATTCACATTCATTAATGGCTTTGAATCAATAAACCAGAGTCTGTGTATTTGCCACAGCCGTGGAAGGAGAATTATGGCTCAGATCTCCTTGGCTTAATTTCTCTGTGTTCAACTGGGTCTGGACTTGAAGACAAAAGTGAATATTCAGGGTCATGAAAGTGAAAAGGCATGAGAGACTTTCTGCTATTTGTCTTTGCCAGTTGTACAGAAAAGACACTTTTGGACTAAAAACTCCACTGTGCAATGCAATGATTGATTGTGTTATATTGGGAGTTATTTTTCATAAAATGTAACTCAGAAGCTGAATGCTGAACTATGAAAGTCTGTTTTAGAAATGTCCTTGGAGGAATCCTGTTGTTCTTTGCCTCCCTCAAAGCTGTCTCCAGTGAGCTGTGGAGGAAAAGGGTGCCCTGAGCCTCTGTAGTTGGATTTAAACAAAGATTTACTCAATGCAGACACTATGATTGGATTTTGTGGTATTCTATGCATGTGCCAAACAAGAGAAATCTTGTGTTTGAAACATCAGTTTGTGGCAGCAGGAAGAACTTAGTCATGGAACCTCAGAGTTACAGGAGGCAGGAAAATGGTGCACGGGGAAATTAAGCTTAAATCAAGGCATTGTGGTTAAGATTTAATCCTTGTTTTTCAGCAGAGAAAAAATGTGTAACTCAAACACTGAGGAGAGTACAGTTATAAATCTGAATAATAAATCAGGCATGTGTTTAGGCAAAGACATTGCTTGTGTCCCTCTTGAAATATAGATCTGTGGTATTTCTTATTCCAGTTAGGAAATAGAACTTCAGGACAGTAAAAACAAAATTCTTTGCTTAGCTCCACAAGGTAATAACTCACCCAGTCCATCTCCATGTGATGCACACATGTTAAAGAGAGATAAATCAAGTGATGATAAGAGTTATTAATTGTCCACATGAAAGAGCTTGGGCCTGACCTCATGCTGGTGGAAGGGATGATCAAACCAGAATGGAGTTTGCAGAGAAGGAGGAGAGAAAAAACCCTTTTCATGTGTCTTCCCAGATGTGTTTTGCCCTTCCCTCTCTTGCCATCAGCTGTTTGTCTTTATGCATGGTGTGGGAAAAGTGGAATTAAACCTGTTCCTTATTTTGCTTCTGTGTGTTTAGTCCCTTCAAACCCTGCTAAAAGTCCATCTTCCCTTTCCTCTGTGACCGTGGATCAAAGCCTCTTTTATTCAGTGCCCCCAAGCAGCTGATTGGCTTTGGGTTCCTTATAATTTGCTGTCTCTGTGTGAATATTTTTTTAGGATTGAGATGTGGCAGTGAAACAGATCTGGTCTCTATATTTCTTGCTCTGTATATTAAGGTAAAAAAGCAATAGTGTGTCTCGAGGCTTCAAATCCCACAGAACTGCATTTACTTTGTTTTATTGGACTGTGTCAGTGGTTTGTTTCTTATTTTTATTTGCTGTTCAGAAAGTGAAAATACCTAAGTATAAACCTCACTAATTCTGATAGGCAGCTTAATAAATAATAATAAACCTTAAATTTTTCAGTGCCACCATTGCTCTGAGAGCTGAAATGCTGAACACTTTAGAGGCAAAACAAGCTGGGTCCTTCATTCTGAGATTTTTGTGTACAGTAGCCCCAAATCCTCCCTGCTCTGAAGAGCCTTTTGTGCACACAATAACGTCTTTTAGGTATTTAGATATTCAAAGTACCTTCTGTGCAGAAGCAGCAGAGATCAGGGCCTAATGGGACAAGAAACAGAAGAAAGAGCTCATTGTCAGGAGGTAATAACTCCTTGTCATTCTCCGTGGGAGGCTGGTGGAGGTTAAAAAAATTGGGAAAGAGTGTTGCTAAGCACTTGCCATATCATGTCTTGGTTAACCAGGATAGCCTGGTTTTCAGATCTCCCCTCCAGTAAATTTTAAGTAACTGTCCTGCAACCTTTTGCTGGAAAATGAAGCTGAATTTACTTGGTCAATCTTCTGAGATAAGTAGATGCAGCTAAGTATTAAAAATACAGCATTGTCTGACCTCTCTGAGACCCTTCTGGAATATTTTGTCTCCATATTAAAATCATCTCATATTTGTCAGTAACTCATATTTGTCACTTTTGGTTCTCTTGATCTCGAGCAGCACATTGCTGTAATGTGATCCTCACACCCGATTTTTCTGTAAATTACCCATATGGGAATGTGAGAGGGGACACTTTGAGCTGGCAGCATGGCCATTCTTCCTCAATTCATCACTGGTTGCTCATTATTTGGAATCTTCCTTCACCTCCATCCGGGCAATGTGGAAATTCATTTCCCAACTCTAAACCTCATCAGAATCCCCTCCTGCAACAAAAGCCTGGTGATTGCCCTCCAAAGCCAGGAAGGCTCTTTGACATTTGTTAGCTGGCTGATCTGTTTGAGAAATCTTACATAAACTCCAGCAGGGGAGCTGCCAATTCCTGCACGTTGGAGGAGAAATGCTTCCTTATTTGGAGAGGTTTGCTCCTACTCGGGGCCACAAGAGTGGTTTCCAAACGCCTCTGGTATTTGATGACTGTGGCATAACTTTGGAGGGCTTTGTGTGCCTCCTTTCAGCTCTTTGGAGATCGCTGGGTGGCAGTCAGAGATCTGCCTTGTCTTTGCTGCCTTTGGAGTGGAGGGGCTTGAAGGGAGGGATGGGCTTGTTCTATCCCAAAAACAACCTGCAGAAAACATCCCAAAATTAAACCACCTCCTTCATCCTCCTTTTCACCCGGATTTTGTTTTTTTTTTTGGTTTTTTATTTTGCTGAGGAATAGAAAACAGAAATGTGAGAGTTTGTGTGAATGTCTGGCAGACATCATGGGTGGCTGCTCAGCTTTGGGAAGGGTCTCACGTTCACCATGGACAGGATGTCCAAAGGCAGCAGCAGCAGCTGGGGCTGAGTCCTTGGCATGATGTGATCCTGCTGTGGTGTGCTGCTGGAGCTTCAGGGGTGGCTCAGAGAGCTCAGCCTGGAGAAAAGGAGGATCCAGAGGGATCTTTTCCCTCTCTGGAATTACCTGATAGGAGGGGACAGCCAGGGAAGTCGGGCTCTTCTCCAGGGAACAGGGACAGGAGAGGGAACAGCCTCAGGCTGGCCCAGGGGAGGTCAGGTTGGAAATTAGGAAAAATTTCTTCCCAAAAGCACCATCTACTCAGGGCAGTGGTGGAGTTTTCATTTCCAGAGGGATTTAAAAGCTGTGTGGATGTGGCTTTAAAGATGATTTAAAGATCTTTTCCATTTGAGTCCATCATTCCATGGCCAAGGGTCACTCCTTCAACAGTGGCATGAGGCCACATTTGGGGGTTAGAGCTGACCTTCTTCCATGGCAATTCCACCAGTGGATCAATGTCTGTAATTAATCACTTTTGTGGTCTGGGGTGGTGCTGCCAATGCTGTGATCTTGGGGCTTCAGAAATGCATTGGAAAAGAAAGGCTGAAAAATCCCTTTCCCTGACCTCTGTGTAAACTCAGTCCACCCCCTCCATGATGCTTTCCTCGCTTTACCTATTTTTTTCTCCTTTTATTCCACAAACTGTTTGTTTAGGAACGTGTGCTACTTTGTGTTACTGTTTCTCTGGAATTTATTTGTTGCCATCTCCAGAGTTGGTTTTACATGTTTAATTTTATTATGTTCATGAGGCAACGTTGGCAAGAACGGCGCTATAAAAAGCATTCATTTCATGGAGTGGTACAAACATGTTTTCAGCTGAGTTGATGACACTGAATATAAAACACTTCTCATTTGCTCTTCCCCTTAAGGTTTGTTTAATGAACTAAAGTTTTTCTTATTACTTAGAGGTGCAGTTCTTTCTACCCATCCAGAAAGAATACAAAACATAATGTGCATTTATGGCTGCCATCTCTTGGAAATAACCTACTTAAGGAACATTCCTCTGTGAATCTTGGGGTGTTATGGAAATTCCTCTACTCTCTTCCCTTACTGTTTCTCCCTGAACCTTGAACTCCTTATTGTGAATAAAAATGACTCCAAATGAGAAGAGCTGTATTAAGAAGCCAGCTGGGAAGGTATCAGAATTTGGAAGCAGATTTGTTTTTACACTCAGGGAATTTATTTGAGGTAATTTTTGGGATTGAGACCACCCTTTTTGGTCTTCAGGTTGCATCGACACTGCCTGTGGAGAGCCATGATTTATTGAATTTACATATGATATCTCTCCCTGGCAGTGGGGTGATATTAATTAAAGTGTTCATTACTGTTTATGATCTGATACCATGCAGGAGGCACTTCCTCAGGGGATTAATATGGGCTGGGATGGAAACACCTGTGTTTCCAATTCTGCTTTCCATACATTGGTGTCTAGAGGCTCAGAGTGGTCCTGTCTCCATCCAGGACTCATCTTAATGCTTAATTAATTTTCTGGTGGGGCTGTCCAGGTGTGCCAGGTCACGTGGGGAATCTGGGAGGGGGAAAAGCAGAGCCTGAAGTGAAATAATCTCAGCTGCTTTCCCATGGATGGGTGGGGTTATGCAGTTAATGCCTCATCAAGGGCTTGATCTCCTGCCCACCACTTCAGCTGACCTAGAATTTAGTGTAAATACTACAAAGAGTTAGAACAAGCATAAACCACTGTGCCTTAGATCCTCACTCTTGTAGGTCTTCATCCTCCAGCACAGCTCCTTTCCCCACTTATTCGTTGACACAGCTCCATCTGGGACAGCTTCAGTTTGGGCAAAAATCAATCATTTATCCACATTCCCTGACACCTGAAGTGTAAATTAAAGCCACCAACCTCGGGGTGCCATGGCACACCAGTGATGGGCAGTGCAAGAGGGAAATGCCACACGCTCATCTGAGCATCTGATAGACATGGGAGACTTGGAAAAAAAAGTTTTGGAGCCAATGACTTATCAAAGCCTGTCAGAACAATCATTTCCCCCCCAATTTCAGTCAATTGCTGCCTGACAATTGAAAAGCAGGGATTCAGAGAGCGTTCACTCACGCTGGTGCCTGATCCCAGTGCTCTGCAGCCATATCCTTGGAATAAAAAGGAAAAGTACACATATGAAGCGCCAACTGGAGTTTGTTAAACATGGAGCATCTGTGTTATTTAGATTTGGAATGTGGTGAGGTTATGAAGCTATTCTTGGGAAAGAAGACAAATAAATTTCTGGCACCTCACAATAATTTGTAACAAATAGATTCATGTAAAGCCTGCTGGAAGATGGGGCATGAGAGCCCTAAAATTCAGCTTCCAACTGGAGCTTCTCCATCCTGCAATGACGGAGTTCAGGCAGTTTTAGGAATGTGATTAAACACAGGGTGTGCTAATGATTAGTAAAGTATTTTCATTTATTTTTGATGGACTTTGCAGCCTCCCGAGTATGACTGGGAATCAGACTTTCAGTTTTCACCAATATCGTTGAGTCTGAACTCAGAATTGCTCCAAGATGAGTGAATTCCAGATTGTTCAATATAAACCCAGAATTCCACTGAAGCGTTATGGTCTAGGCTTACCTGTCCATGTGATTATCAAAACTGATGGTAGAACTCAGAACACAACATAAATTCATTTTTTATTGTATGAGAGGGGAACAAAAAAGATGCCAAAGGCTGCCCCCAACCCAAATATTGTACAGTGCATATCAAATGAGATCTGAACATCAGTGATTACATTTTTAGTAGGATGAGTGTTCTGACTGAAATGCAGCAATCTGTCACTTGGCCTTTCTGTGACATTCAGTGCATTGAAATTACCAGGCAAAGATTGCTTTTTGACATGCTAAATTAACTAAGTTGGAAGTTGGAGCTTTATCATGGCTGCTAATTGTTACGGGGAGAGGGAAGGGTTGTTTGTCTTTTATATTCTGAGCAGGCTATTCAGACAGCAGCTAATAAAAAAAAAAATAAAGATATTCTCCAAAAGGGTCATCTCTGGAAGCAGTAGGATTGGTTAAGAGAAACCACTTTTAATCTGAGCTGTGGCAGTGCTGAACACTTTCCCTTCAATTCCAACCTAACCATAATTAGGGTTTACTGTAAGGAGATGGAAGACCTAGCAACTCCATTAATAAGTGGAGAAAAAAATTATTTAAAAGAATGTTTTAGACATTTAGAAGTTTTGGTACAGCATGAATGAGGGTGTTTCACTCAAGTTTTTTTCTCTTGGTGTTGTTTCCTCAGATATGTAAAAATCCAACTTAACCTAATGCTAAATGATTATACTTCGTATGCTTTGCTAAATCTGCTGCAATCACAACCCTTATGTTTTACTAAAAATTGAATAATGCTTTGTGTAATTATGTTTTCTTTAGCATGGCTATATTTTGTTTGCTTTCTATTGATTTTACCAAATATAATTTTTGTTTCTGAGAGAGAAATGATATATCCATGTAAATTGTGGCAGGTGATGGTCCCAGGACCCTCTCTGTAAAGTTGAGATCTTTCAGATCTGAAATTTTATTTGCTTGAGCAGTCATTATCTACAAATGTCAACAAATCTATTTATCTTTAGCTCCCAGACAAACAGGAGTTGTGGATAAATGTGTAAATGAAATTCCTGCAGGCCTTTAATTGATATTTCAGTATCACACCAGTGACCTTGTCATGAGGGACAGATTTCACTGATATTTCTCATTTATCTGAGAGGCCTCCAACCTTGGCTTCCTATTCCTAGGTGTGAGATATGAATTCCTGGGCTTTATGCTAAGCAAATACTTAAAGAAATACTTGGCTGGTCTGTGTGGGAGAGGAATAGAATCAGAGAGTCTTAAAATCCCAGACTGGTTTGGGTTGGAGGAAAGCTTAAAGCTCATCCCATTTCACTCTCTACTATGGGCAGGGACACCTTCCACTATCCCAGGCTGCTCCAAGCCCCATCCAGCCCAGCCTGGGACAGTTCTGAGGATGTGGTGAAATTAAGAAAGGATGAAATTAAGAAAAGATCCCTGTCCATGAGGCCTGTTAGTCCTACTTTTACTTTTTCTCAAGCAGAAGGACTTACCACAGTGCATGAGAGATTAGATGACCCTGAACATTTTGGGGATTTCAGGACAAAGCTGTGAAGTTTTAAGCTGTCCTTGAATTTGGGTGTTTATGTGAGTGCCCAGAGTTTTTTTGGCACTCTCCAGCCCCAGGTGAGCAGTGTGGGCAGAGCAGCAATGGCAGCAGTGCACGAGGAATTGTGAACAGAACATTCTGTGGGCAGCCTGACACAGCCAGGCAGAATGAGATGAATGGGAGCATCAACTGCTTCATCCTGACAGGATGGGAGTGCATCAATTAGGGAAGGCTCTGCTCATTCATCCCACTCCTGCTCTGGGAAGCAGTTCCAGGTGCTGATGGCAACTCCATGACAGTTCATGGAATTTTGATTTATGAGGTGTTGCCAGTCCTGCTGCCCATCCTCCCCCTGGCAGTGCCATCCTGGGAGCACGTCCTGAATTAAGGGGGTGGGATGATCAAAGGGAGGGAAAGCACAGCGTGTGATTTGGGTGCAGACCACACAGGCCTGTATAAATCTGCTCAGTCCCCTGCCTGCTTCCAAGGAAATAACTCTTACCCAGGGTGAAACCACGGGAATTCAGTGGTGTGAGCAGCATCCCTTCCCAGTCTGTGTGGTCAGGGATGGGCAGTGTGGTGACAGCTTCCTGCAGAGCTCCTGTTGGGAATGAGAGCTCAGCAAGGGATGCAGAGCTTGATGTGATGCTGATGTGTTGAATGGTTAATTTAGAAAAATGGAAAATAGAATTTTTAGGAAATCATGAGGATGTTTCTTTGTCGTTATTTTTTTCAGATCATATTTGGGGACAAAAGGAGCACAAGGCACTGAGAGCTTGATCCAACCACTGTAATCCAATGTGTGTGTGAGGAGGAAATGTGCATGATCTAAGGAAAGTTTTATCTTCCATTCTTTCCTGGGCATGCAGTGCTCCCTTCACAAGATGTTAAATTCATATTAACACCTAGATGTCTGCAGACCTGCAGCACTGCTCCTCTGAAGGCATCCTTGGCTTCTCTGGGCTCTGGGTGTGGAGCTCCCATAACCAAACCTGGTGCCTGTGGGAAGAGTGGGGGAAACCCAGAAATTGGAGATGTCCCATCCCTGGAAGTGTCCAAGGCCAGGCTGGACAGAGCTTGGAGCAGCCTGGGATAGTGGAAGGAGTCTCTGCCCATGGGGAAGGGAACAAGGTGGGCTTTAATGTCTCTTGCAACCCAAACCATTCTAGGATTCTATGATAATTATACTTTAATAAATACATTAAATAAATGAAATATTTTTTATTAGTGAGATTAATGATGTGACACGGGTGGCAAAGTGCAGGGAGTGAAGTGAAGCAGTCGTGTTGCTTTATCACAGGGCATGCTGCTCTTTTAATTACAGACTGAGTTAGTTAACACAAGTAAAGAGAGAAAATGAGACCCCTTGTGAGGAGGATACAGTGCACTGTCAAAGCCTGTCCCATTTCCTGGTAATTATTGGGTAGGAGCCCGTGGTGCTGCTCCCCTCCTGTCCCACCATTTGTACACATGGGATTAAATCTGGGAGCAGAGGAGCTGCGTGTAGGTGGAGGTTGTCTCTCAGAAGTTTTGTCTTGAAGCTTTTGGATCATGTGGCTTTGTAAAAGAAGTGAGAGACTGAGGATAGGTGTGTAATAACGTTCCCTAATGTTTTGGCTTGCGGTGCAAAGACACCATTTTAAAGTAAGTGTTATAATTAGAGTTTGCAAAACATCTGAAGTGGTACAGAGGTGCTGTGAAGGAATGTGAGGTAGGAGAAACATTCTTGTATTTTAGTATTTCAGGAAGACTCTTGACAATTTATAAATTTAGTTATTGATAATTTTGTTTTTCAGATTTGCTCAGTATAACCTGTTGTAATGTCTCTGAGGGGAACCAGGGTGGAGCAGGGTTCAGTGCCTGAAGGGGCTCTGAGAGACTGCAGAGGGACTTGGGACAAGGGATGGAGTGACAGGACAAGGGGGAATGAATTCAGAATGACACAGAGTGGGTTAAATGGGATATTGGGAAGGAATTCCTGGCTGGGAGGGTGGGGAAGCCCTGGCACAGGTGCCCAGAGAAGCCCCTGGATCCCTGGGAGTGTCCAAGGCCAGGTTGGATGGAACTTGGAGCAACCTGGGATGGGGGAAGGTGTTGGGGGTGAAAATGGATGATCCTTAAGGTCCCTTCCAACCCCAACCATTCCATGATTCTGTGGCTCTTTCCAATACAGGAATTCCTCTGGCTCCTGGGTCTTGCTCTTCCCAGCCCTGGGGCTCTGACATTTGGGGGGATCCCTCACCCTGGGGAGGAGCTGTCTCTGCACCCCATTGTGCCCAGCAGGACTGTAAGGGCTGAGTGCTGCTGACAACACTTAATTTCCATGACTTTCTGCCAAACCTTAAACCATCTGTGGTTTAAGATCTGTGGGGTGGCAGATGAATGTTCAGAAGTTGATTGTGGGGTTTTCTGCAGCACAAAGAGCACAGGATTGCAGGGAGGGTTGTTTTGCAGGAAATTTGCTGTTTAGGATTTGAGCTGAACGTTTGAGTGGATTTCAGGCTGTGGGAAGCCCATCCAGCTCCCTTCACTGCTCGTGGTGTTTCAGGCTGTAATTACAATTCCCTTTTCCATGGGAACCCCAGGTCATGCTCAGTGCACATGACAGCAGCAGGGAGGGGAGGATCACGATGCAAGAGCAAGCTCAATTTGACTCATTGAAGTTGTGATTTCAATATTGTAAAGGTCTCTGTGTGGTGAAAAACCACCTTGGCTGCTTTAGCCCCTACTTGGTAATGAATTATGTCAGAACAGGTTGGTGGGAAACATTTGGGCTCTGTGATTAAACCCTTTTGTGTGGATATTTCAAAATATTCACTGGGGGATAGCAACATAATTTACAGGGCAAAATATAAAAGTTTTATGGCTCAGTTTTGTCTTACTCTTTGCCTGAGAATTTGATTGATATTATTCTGATCTTGGTTTTCAGACAGAAATAATGCACCTCACTGTTTTAACGATAAACTTCCTCTGTGCTCAAGTATAAACAATAGTATAAAAAAAAAAGGTATTTTTTCTCACCAGTTCAGGATTTCATCTTTCCCCAGGTCTCCAAGGCTTGGCTGGGATGATTTGGGGTTTGTGAAGGACCAGGGCTCTGGTTTTTGGTTTCCTCCTGGAACTGCAGGTTCATTCCTGCTTTGTCCCCACTAAAGTGTGAATTTCTGAGGACAGGGCTCCCTCACGTGGTGGCACCACACACACTTCAGCTGCTTGCTCTGCAAGGAAAACCCAAAATTCCCCTTTTTTCTCCCAAACCCAGCAGGTTTCACACAGTTGTGTAGGGACTTTACCACTGATAGAGAGGCTCAGAAAAGAGCAGAGCTCTTCTATTCTCTCCAACCCGAACCATTCTGGGAATCTAATCCCCAAAAATCACAAAATTTCTATTGTGCAGAATTCTAGAGAACTTCAAGCAAAGCTATAGTAAGTGTTTACAGAATTTTATTTTTTTCTCAATGCTAACTATCCCCGAGGCTCCAATTAAGTTTTTGACTCTAAACTTGTTGGGAACAGACAGCAGGTTATTAATATAGTGTTGTAGGAAAATCAGTGCTCTTAATGAAAATCAGCGTGCTGAGAATAGGACAGAATTAGGCAATCAACTACTGTTGCTTCATGAATATTAATTAAATTACATCAGTATATATAGTGTGTCTATGTATCACATACAGACACACTATACATGAACTGATAATGCATTAAATATATAAAATTTATTTTTATATATTTATAATCATTAAAGCAGTCTACATAAATACATACATATAAAATATATTTTCAGTGTAATCAGTTCAGATTGCAAACTTGGCTGTGGTTATCCATGTGCACCTTCATGACGTGGAATTTGGGTCTACTCAGTGTCCATTGCATGGGACACTTCCAGTTTCTGTAGTGGAGCTTCTTTCCTTAAAATTCAGTTGGTGAGCTCGTCTCTCTTCTGCAGTCAGTGGGAATTAGTCCTGTCTTTAAAAACGGAATTTTCATCTCGGCCTAGATGAGACACGAAAGGAAGAAGGAATTTTCATCCTCCTCTCACTTTTTTAGTGTCATAAGGGGGTGAGACTGTTTCTGTTCAGATTTCATAGCCAAAACTTATATCACCAAATATTTTTTTTTAAATTGTAGTTATTTTCTTCTTTTGAGAAATTACTGTTTCCTGTCTCCTAGTTTCGCAATATTTAAAATTAAATTTGCCTAAAAAGGCATTAGACTTGGGAGTATTTTATTATGATTTTCCATTTTTATTTTCAATTCAATACCAGGTATTTCACTGGCGGATTCAAAGCTTCTTTCTCTCTATGAACATATTATCAAATACTCAGCTGTAGATACTCAGCCCCCTTCCTCCTGAGCTGGTCCCTTTGGGATGTGGGGCTCCAAGCATCCTCTTCCTCATGTTTAGAATTCCAGAGTGATTTGGGTTGAAAGGGTTCTTAGAGCTCATCTTGCTTCAATCCCTGCCCTCCCACAAGACCACATTGTCACAAAAGCCAAATTCCCAAAATATTGTCTGGATGAAGTCAGATCTGCTCTTTGGGATCATGGCTGTGGAAAACCAAACTTTCCACAAGTAGGGAACCAGAAGCAAACCTGATTTTTATTGCCTGATGGTAAATAAACAAAATTGGAATTATTTTCCATCTTCTTTTCTGCTGAAAATTACTCAGGGAAGAACCTGAGCTTTTAACACTGACCTCAGGACTCGTTTTCTCCTCTCTCCATTTGCCATGGGGGTGTGCAGAGGCTGCAGAGATGGGACCCAGCACCCTCCAAGTGTCCCCAAAGAGCATCTGTGCCACAGTCCCCAAGGCCAGGGATCTTTCCTGAGGCAGATGCCTTTGGAGGCACAGACGTATGTGTTTCTGCTTTGTAAAAAAAAAATAAATTAAAATATATTACAAAAAAAAAAAAAAAAGCCACCAAAACTCTTGTGGTTTAGACAGCTGGTCTGGCAGTTGGTAATGTGAAGGCCTATTAAAATATTTATGCTATTTGTTATTTAACTTCATTTGTTTTTTCTGAAGAATTTGGAAGTGGGCTGATTAAATAAAATCGCGTGAGGCCGCCCAGGGTCAGGAGTGACAGGAATTGGCAGGAATTTGGGAGCACTGGCAGCACAGGGGGCTAATATTCTGTCTTTCACTCTGCTGAAATCTCGTCGCTCTGTTTGCCTTGGGAGCGAGAGGAGGTGCTAATAAATACACTGAAAATATTTTCACACTTCTGCTGGGTGGAATTTTGATTTGGGAGCTGGGGCACAAAGGCCTGGCTTCATGGGAACTTCGGAGTCGGTGACAAGGCTCCCTTTGACTCAGCCCCTGCAGTGGAAATCAACGCTAAAAATGACACCCCCACCTCAAAGTTTCAGTGATTTGTTATTTTGGGTGCTCGCAGAACTCGCTGTGTAGGTTTTGGTGAGGGATCTGACTTTTAAAACTTCTCAGCTGTTCAGACCGTGATGTCTCAGAGTTTGGACAAGTTTCAAGTATCATTGAATTGTTTTCTGAGAGGGAGCAGCTCTCACGGAAATGCGAAGTGGGCATTTGGACCGGAGAAAAATAAAAACAATAAAATTTGGTTTAGCATCCTCAGGGGATGATGGTCACAGAACCAGCACTGCCAAGGCCACCCATGTCCCCAAGTGCCACATCCACATGGCTCTTAAATCCCTCCAGGGATTTATCCAGACAGGTCTGGACAACCCTTTGAGGGAAGAAATTTTCCTGATATCCAACTTAACCTCCCCTGGAAAAACTTGAGGCTGTTTCTTCTTGCCCTAAACAGCAAACCTGACATCAACACTTGAAAATCTACAGAAGGGAGATTTTAAAAGTCAGAGGGAGGGAATCCAGTTGTCTACTCTAGCTAAAAGTTGAACAAATTGAATTGTTCCCTGTGTTCAGGGGAGCCCACGTTAGATGTGCTCAATCTCATGCCATTCAGGCTCACCACACACAGCAGGAAAATGGGAAAAATTCATGATGGAATGGCAATAAAAAAGGGGTTTTCCCAATAATGAAAACCATAAGAACTGTTCAGCTACAATGGCCAAATTTTGAAACAAAGAAGAAGAATGGTGAGCATGAAAGAGGGGAAAAAGAGGATAATGAATTCCCAAATTTGCTTCTTTTCCAGTGCCACACTTGAAGGACAAACTTCCTTGAAAAATTATGCCTATTTATGAAAAAATAATGATTTTCTAATCAATCTACGATTCAGCTGGATGCTTTCTAAGTCCTAATGCCGGGTTTTGTTCAACCCTTGGCTTGGGGCAGTCGAGGGTCCTGTGAAAGGTTTAGGACTGAGCCCAAGAGGTCAAACTCAGGCTACATTGAGAGGTGGTGACAGAGCCTGAACAAATGGTGCCAGACGTGTGGAGATCAAATTAGTAAAGCCTGGTTTCGTGTTAACCAGAGATAACATGGTGTGAAATCATTTAATTAAGGAAAATCCCCAGATATTCTGGGAAGCACCGAGGAGCAGACTGGAAGGGAGGTAGTGTTGAAGTGGTCAAGGAGTGGGTGTGGGAGTCTCCATGGCCTCGTGCTGTTGCTGGAGAAGTGAGGAAAAAGCCAAGTTGTGTTCCCTGGGGGGCTGGAGCCCTGCTGGATCTGCTGTGTGGGGCTCATTTTGGAAAGCTGCTGTTTCAAGTCTTTTTAGAATGAAAGGATCTTTAGGTTTAAAGGATCTTTATTAGGGCTTTTATGCTGTGGCAAGTTGTTGAACTTTTATTTTAAGACTGAGAGTTTCTAACTTGTTCTCACAGCAAGCTGTTTCCCAGACTCGCATGTGTTTCCCTCAGAATTTGTGCAGAACCTTTTTTTGGGAGTTCAGCTCTTTGGTGTGTTTTGCTTTAGCAGCCCCTTGGATGAATTGGTCCCACAATATTTGACACCAAAATCTGGTTCAAGTTCCAGCTACAGAAAAGCTCTTCCCTCTTGCTCTTTTCTTCCTCTGTTAATTTGAAACTTTTGTAGAATCCTAGAATAGTTTGGGTTGGAAGGGATTTAATCAGAGTGAAAATAATCTGGAGACACTTCTTTTTATAGGAAGTGTAAATCTTTATTTTTAAGTCATTTTAATGGAGCTGCATTTCCTACCTCTTCATCCCTTTTGCTCCTGTGAAGTTTGGAAAAGCAATTTAAAACCTGAAGAACTATTGGCATTTTTAAAGGTTCTTTTGAATCTTATCTTCTCTTTTTCTTAATTACTTGGGGCTGTTTGAACACACAGTAAGTAATTGAAGGGAGAGTGGATGCAAATCCAGTACCTGGCTTGTAATTTTTGGTGTTTGAATAGATAACATCTGTATTTTTGCTTTTGTCACTCATTTTTTTAGGAACTCTTTTCTTTAAAATATTGAGAAACTATAATTCTTTCTATCTATCTATCTATCTATCTATCTATCTATCTATCTATCTATCACTTT
The DNA here is from genome assembly GCA_024734035.1 of Alethe castanea. Classification (NCBI taxonomy): domain Eukaryota; kingdom Metazoa; phylum Chordata; class Aves; order Passeriformes; family Muscicapidae; genus Alethe; species Alethe castanea. Next base: position 34,671,081 of record JANRGV010000104.1, on the reverse strand, counting down.
AAACTATTTGTATGTTTTTCTCTCATACATAAAGGGTAGAGGAAGGTAATGACCAACGCAGCTGGATAGGGAAAGGAGAATTGAACTTTTCCTTATACCTCAAAAGAAAACTTTCTTAGCAGCTCAGGGAGCTCCATAGATTTTTAATTATCACAATTAAACTGATATTTGCCTTTTGCCAAATGAGTGAGGAGAACAGTGGTCTGAAAAGGGGTTGATATGGTGTAAAAAATGAACAGAAATATGATGATGCATGGCCCTGACAGTGCTTTCCTGTGTAAGCCAGCGTGATGTGTGTCAGCAATTCCTCCTCAAATCCACCAATGTAAAAGCTTAAAAATTCTCTCCTGATCCCATGTGCTGCATAATTCACTTTCAGGCTCTAAAAATAAAGCCAGGCTCTTTACAACACTGTGCACATGCTGGAGTGGAGTAAACACGTGTTCAATCTGTTCCGAGTTGTCTGATTAAAATAATCGTGGTGTGAAGGAAGGAGGCAGGAGGGGCACAGCCAAGCATGTCAGGGAGCAGGGAAGTGTTGAAATGCCCTTGAAAATTGAAACTGTGGAGGCTGTGCATGTTAAAATTATTAGGGTTCATGTGGGTGCAAAGATGTTGACAACTTGAACTTGAAATTTCTTACAAGCGTGGCCTTAAATAAATTTGGATTAAATCAGCAACAGGAGGTGAAACAGTGTTTGATGAAATTGTCTGGCAAATTGGTTTTAAGTCTGGAATTTCATTTTCCAAACAGAACACTGTAGAGAGGGCAGCAACAAGCAAAAATGAACTGCAAGTTGTTTTGCTGTTCCGGGAGACAAGAGACTCTTTATAGTTCTGCTCTAAAGCTTAATTTTTAGGACCTGTATAAATAGAATCCAATCTACCAACTGATTTGGAGAGGATGATCCATCAATATTTAATTTGGTAAGAAAGAAAAGGCTTTAAAATAATAAATGTAGTTCATGAATCAGATGCACTGTTGAGTTCCATTATTAAATGTAGACGTACAATATCGGTGGCCTCGTGTTTGTTATTTTAATAATTCTAATTAACTTCTGGTAATTGTGGTGGACCTGCTGCCAGCTATCCTGGCTATCATCATTACTCAGGGTTATTATTTTCTGTAGACAGTCAGCCAGTGAATAGAGGAAGTTTTATGGCAAACTAAACTTAAATAGCACAAGTAGGTTTCCTTGTTGAAGAAAAATGCCTCGTGGTGGACTTCATCATGATCTGTCTGTGTTTAAGAGCTGTGGAGAGATCCAGGCAATCTTTAGGATAATGCAGTCATTTCCAAAGCCCCCATAAACAATATTTCACCCTTTCTCCTCGGCTGGGGATGATGAGTGACATTTGTGAGGAGAAGCAGGAGCGTTCTCCCTCCCCATTAGCCTGATTCTCTCCTCTCTGTCTCTTTATGGTCCCACACTCCATTTTTCATGCTATGGTTGTGGTGGTTGTAATGGTGATAAACCAGGACACCCAGCCTGAACTGCTGCAAACAGAGACAGAAAATGAATCTATTGGTGGATGCAAGGACAAATCCTTCACTTATCTGAAAGACACTTCAATGTCCAAGAAATCCATTGAGTATGGAGCTGCTGGTGAAGAAGGATCTGTGAAATTAATTTGTGATTTTTGTCTTTCCCCTTGATAGCCTAGGAGGCTTCTCCCACACTAGAAAAGGCACTCAGATCCAGTTTTCCATGTCTGAATTAGGTCTTTCTGCAGCTGCAAAAATTCTCCCCCATTTCAGGTGGAGAAGTGTCACAGGTTGGAGTTTCTCATCGAAGATAAACTCTGTGCAGGAGAGAAAAATCTCAAAATGTTGTGATGCTCAATTTCCAATTAATTGAGGTTGCTGCTGTCTACGAAAGTTGGAAAGACTTATTCTTCTGCCACAGCAGTTTTTCCATGGAGAGGGACAGTTGCAAACACAGATGTTTATTTCATTGAAACAAAACCCCACAAAACTTTTAACTTGAAAAAGAAACTTCAAAGGTAAATTTTCAGTGGTCTTTTGGGTAGATGGTTTTTGTGCCTCTTCGAAGTAGAGTGAGTGGAACCCAGCACCAATTCTTTCTAGAGAAATTGACTTTCAAGAATCCATCACATTCCTTCGTGGAAGTTGGTAATATCCAAAATGTTGCTCTCATCTTTTCAGCTGAACAGATGAAGGCAGGAATAATGTGGAATGATGTGCTAGAGGGAGAGCAGACTGGGGTGTGTGGGAGCATCAAGCCATGGATAAGGACTTTAGGACAATCTGAACATTGCAAACATCCTCTGGCAAGACCTGAAATCTGGTACTGGGAAAAAGGGAAAAAAAAAACAAAACCTTTTTCTAGCAGTTTAACTTGTGACAAAAAGAACAGATATTGTTTATTTTAAATTTGGAAATAGAAAATTCTGTAAGGAAATTGATTTAATCCCCAAAGTATGTTTGGGGTGTAACTGAAAACTCTAAAATAAAAAAGCAATTCAGAGTGGATTTAGGGGTTGCAGCTGTTGGGAGAGATGCGTTTGTGACACCCTAAGAGTACAAAGTCAGGCTCCCATCAGGTGGAATTTTTGGCACTGAGGGACAGTGCCCATTAAAATAACTGCTAACTCCTTGTGCCAGCTGCACCTCCTTCAAAGCACATTGCACTGAGAGTTACTGAACTCCTCCTCTTCGATTTGCCCATCAGAACATCCACAGTTATTTCACAGAATCACGGGGTCACCAGGTTGGAAGAGACCTTCAAGATTGAGTCCAACCCATGTCCCAACACCTCAACTAAACCATGGCACATCCAGTCTTTTTTTAAACACATCCAGGGATGGTGACTCCACCGCCTCCGCCAGCAGACCATTCCAGTACTTTATCACTCTTTCAGTAAAAAAACTTTTTTCCCTAAAATCCAACCTAAATTTGGGGAATCTCCAAAGTGTTTCAGTGCTTTGCAGCAGATCCTGGAGATGATGTGCCCTCCTTTGACAGAGCTGTGGGTCTCTGGATGGCAGTGGGAGGAAAATGAAGCCCTCACTTCCCAGGGATCTCTCCCTTTATTCCTGCCCATCACAGCAGCCAGGGCAAACTCCAAGATCACACAGAACCTATGGGTTCCTCAAAAGAAATTAATCCCGAGTGGTTTTCTCATTGCCTACTGCAATCTGGGCTCTTAATTTGTTTTTGCAAACGATGAATTTGATTTCCTGCTATCAATGTCTGTCTGCCTGTCAAAAGGCTCCAAGCATGACTGGCATAATGAAAAGTCTTTCTTGCATTAGAGTTGAAACTTTGTGTATTAAGAACTTCCTTCTGTCTAATAACTCAGATCAGATAGCAGATCTTCCTATATCTGCACTCCAAGTTGTAGTTAACCTTTATCATCAAAGAGAATAAGAATGATGCTCATTAGGGTACAGCAAGAGTAGAAAAAATAGGTAGAAAATTTAGTAAATGGCAAATCTCAGAAATTTTCTTCTTTTGACTCACTCTAAGATCCAAGAGTTTAACGTTCTATTGCTATAGAAATATTTGTGACCTCTTAGGGATTTCTTTTGGTTGTTAAAAATGGGTGGATCTTGAGGTTTTTTTTTCTCTGCTTGAAATATAAATCTTGTTTGTAAGTGTTTAGAAAGTGTTCAAATCAGATCTACAATAGAATTCTGCTTTTTTGTTGGTGGGGACAACACAGAGTGAAACATGATGCCCTCAGCTGCTCTAAGCTGATGGAGAGTTATTCTGAGTGGATTTTTAGACGTCCAGGTAAATTTTGCTTTGTTCTCAGCTAGGTGCAGTGTAATTATCCTGTTCTTTTCCACAGTAGAAGTAACACAATTTCCCCTGAGGGCTGTCCTTGGCCCCAGTGTGTAAAAATGCTGCTTCCCAGTTTGAATATTGTTTGCAGACAGATGGGAGGCACCCATGGAATTGTTCAGTGTGGAGAACCCTCCAGGGCCATCGAGCCCATCCCCAAACCCTGTCCCCAAGTGCCACATCCACAAACAAACACAACTCGAGCCAATGACATTCTCAAATTTCCAGCAGTTCCTCCTCGTTTATTTTTTTTTTTTTAATCTACATCTCAATTACATAGCAAGATGTTCTTTTAAAAAACTTGTTTGTTATTAAGATATAAATCTACTTATTTTAGTCATGTAGTGCACGGCGGCGTAATGCAATACAAGAAGATTACAAGCTGATGGTGAGATGTTAATAACAGTAACACAAAACATTAAGGCAAGTGACATTTACATAAGTATCTTGATCTTAATACATGTAATTTACATATGAAAATTTAATCACCATAGAGATAAACAGCTGCAATGTTTAATTAAACTCTCCACACAAAATCAGCCTGCAAGAAGTAGTTTGTCACTGCTAATTTATCACAATTCTCATAAGTATTCTTTAAAATAAAAATGCAAAATAAATGACTCTTATTGATAATTTAACTTCTGGTTACTTTATCGTATTCTCAACAGGCTTTGATGATACAATTACAATATGAAGATTCCAGGCTCATTTTCTCACCACTTAGAAGACAAAACATAAATATATGGAGAACAAATGTATTTGTTTACAGACTGAAGGGTCAGCAGTGTGGCAGCACTGGAGCACAATTTAGGCAAATTTAATGCTGTGATAAGTTATGTGCAATGAAGGGCTGGGAGTCCCTCTCAGTGGGGCTGTTTGAGGAGCAAACAATTAGAGGTGAAAATTAATGCTGGAATTATCCTGGAGTTGGAACAGGCTCCATATCCCTCCCTAAACCACATATTTTGGGAATCAGAGATGTGCTGACATTCAGAAGTTATTGAAGCCCAGTTTTGTTTGGTTTTAAAGCCAAACAAAGCACTGAGTGTCTGAAAAGAAACAATTTCCATGTCCTTCCAGGGATTCTGAAAGAAAATTAAAATTAGAAGGTATCCTCTTCACAGCACTAACAGCAAAAAAAAAGAGCTTTTTGGTAACTTCAGGGTAGGTGGACAACAGGAAAAAAAAAATTTTGGTAATGCTGGGGTAGGTGGGAATAGAGATATTTAACATTTAGTACCTGCAAATGCATATTTTAGGTGTGAAACTTGTTCTCTCCCCAGAAGAGCAAAATGTATAATGAGGCTGTGTCAGATGCAACTTTTGCATATGATGAGAATTTATATATATTTTATGTATAAATTTACTGACTTTCCTATCCCATGGCAACCCCAGAACTCCGGGGAACCTTGGGTTACGTTTGGCAAATTCATTTTCATGGACCCATGGCAAAGATGACTCTTGAAAAATCCTATTTTTGCCTTGGGTTTAGACTTTGCTCTGTTTGTTGCTCATTTCTCTTTTTTTTTGTGTAAGTTTTTTTTAAGGATATGATCATTTAAGGTTATTTTTATGCCTAAAGATGATACCCGGATGGCACAGAAAAAATGGGGTTATTTGGTCCTGAGTTCAAAAATCCTTATTCTCAATTATGAACCTCTTTAATAAAATAAAACTGGGCTAAATTCAGCTTTTTATTTATAAATGAACCTTGTAGAAGAAGTAGATATGACAAACATAACCCTAATTAATAGAGATTAGGTCTAGGATAGGATAAATCAATACCATGCTGAAAAAAATTAAAGCACTGTAACTTTTTGTTTATTTGTTTTATTCCAAATTCGAATTTTGCAACATAGTTGCAAAAAAACTAAAAATAAAGAAATGGACGAATTAGAAAATTAAAATCATGGGAGAGATGCAAAAGTTTCTCTCTAGTGATGTTCTCCTTCACAAAACCCATTCAAAATTAAAGAGAAAATATTCTTAATATTAGGAAAAATCCATTTCACCTTTGATTTTGGTGTGGATTTTTGAATGTGTGTGATCCTTAGTTGCAATTTCCTGGCTCTGCTGTTAATTGCCCTGTGTTACAATACAGATGCTCATGATTTGAGCTAGAACAGAGAGATTTAGGCACAGTTCTCCAGCAATTCCAATATGTGTCCAACAAAGCAAATGGAATGAAGATTCCAAGGAGAAATTCTGGATTCCCAACATTTTCAATTCCAGGTTAGGACTGTTTGGTGAGAAACATGAGTAGGTGCAGAATCTGTCAGTGCTAAGAGAAGAGGTGTTAATAAAAATAGAGTTTTTTATAGATGTATTTACATCTCTATATTTGGAAATACATCATTACAGTCCAAAAAAAGAGGTGCAACTCTTCACAAAAATAACATTTCCCACTACTGTTTTGCAGTCAATATAAGTGCATGTGTTTCATATTATCACCTGAGTGGGTTTGTAAAGTTACTCAATTCAGTGATTTGGGCTGTCATTGGTTTATTACCAATAAACAATTGAGTAAAATTAATTGTCCCTCAATTAGGTATTTTCTTAGCTCATAATTCTCCAAAACTCAGAAAAGCCAATAGAAATCTACTCTCTAAGATCTGCTTGCTGGAAAGACAACATCTATTCCAGTAGAAAAAAAAAGGCCAATTCCAAATAGAATTCAACAATATTCCCCACACTCCAAAATTATTTTTCCATAATTTTTTCTATATTTTTTCCCCATACCACGATATCTTCTCTATATTTCTTCAAAGTTCTTTGCCAGTACAGGGCAGGAATCTCTATTTTTCCATTTTGAAGGGCTGCAAGTTGAGGTTCTTCTGCAGTTAAACCATTGTTAAGCAACATTTTAATTAAATTTTGGATACACTTTTGGATGCAAGTCAATCTCCCAAATCCAAGCTAACCTGGCTATTTGGAAGTCTTTATGGGGATTGTTGATGGTGATGTGTTAATTATAAATTTAAATTGGGGTAGGGGACATTTTTCCACATGGGGACATGGGATTTCTCCTTTTGCATGGTCAATGAGAGACAGAAAATTTGGGCATCAGCTAACTTGGAGTCATTAAAGATTTAGGAGCTCCAGCATCCTGCAAAATCAGGTCCAGCTGCACAAATCCATTAATCCATGAGATGATGATGACCAAGGAATAGATACATTAGTTTTTTTTTTTTTGTTTATTGCCTTGTGTTTGTGCTCAGCATGGTGTTGAGCTGCACTTGAGGGTGCTGTAAGAAGGGACTGTGGGAAGTGTGTGAGAGAAGGTCCTCTGGCTTTCCAAATGGATCATGGAACAACTTGGGATGGAAAAGACCTTTAGGATCAAGTCCAACCTAATGGGTGGCTTTTGTTAAATTGTTACCTGGAGCGTGGAAAGGTGGTCCAGGCAGGATGCCAATTTCCAGATATAAAATTTATCCCCATGGAAATTGGTGCAGGGTTTCAAAGTTGGTTTTTGGGGTGTGAGGCACCTCACTCCTGCCTCTTCCTCTTCCTTGTTCCTTCTGTCAGTGTGACATTCCCCATCCACCTCTTGTGCTGGAAACACCTCTGCAGCTCCAGTGGGATCCCAAAAAATCCCAGCCATGCTGGACAGACAGACAGACAAGCTGCCACTGCTCCTGGCAGAGCCAGGGATGCTCAGCAGGACGCTCTCTTTGGAAACCTTTTGAACAGCACAGGCTCGGTTTTTCCATCTGTTATCCCTGTAGAACCCATGTAAATCCTGGGAATTCAGGTGTGCAGCCCCACAGCCCCTGGCCAACATCATTTGCTGTGCCCTGGAGACCCCTGGCTGATGGGGTGACCCCCCCCATGTCCCTGCCCTTTTGGTAGCACTGTTAAAGACACATGTCTATCCTGCTTAACAGGGGCTTTCTGCTGGCTGTAGATGAATTAACTGCTGTGTTGATTAGATTTACAAAATCTTTCAGGATAAAAGTATTAAGGAAATACAGAATGATTAAAATCCAGCTCTGGAAAATGCAGCATCCCTTGTATTTCCTCTTCTGTCTGGCAAACCAGTGACATTGATAAAGCTGTGGACCAGCAAGATGATTTTCTTGTGATTTTAAAGTGACAAAGTATGAGACAAAGTCTGGGTTGGACTAGCAAGGACTGTTTCTTTTAACTATGATCTCCATCATGCTGGATATAAATCTTTGTTGCCAGCAGCATAAACATAAATTGAAGCAATGATTAGAATGCAAACCCACTTTATTTATCTGAAAAATCCACTCATGCTCCCGGTGCAAGTGTAGATTTTCTCCTGTGAGAAGTGATCGGTCCCTTGGGACATCTTTTCTCCCTGTCCCCTGATGATGTCAGTGAGTGGCTGATTAGCTGCTGACACATGAAATTATGGGGGATCAGGGAGGTTAATGAAAGGCTTCTCTCTCCAGCCATGCCCATGCACTGTCTCCCTCTCTGCTCCTTGGCTTTGGGTGGTTTGGTGACCTCGGCGACAAAGTCAAGAGAGAAAATACACACTGTCATAGCAGAGCAGCCTAACTAGTGGTTCTCTGTTAATATCTAATTATTTAATAAAGAGGAGATGAATTATTTGTGGCCCAGAGTTTCCCCCAACGAGGGCTGCTCAGCTGTCCCCACAGCCCTGTCATTGATTAGCCCTGTCATGTTGAATATATTTTTGCCCGTGTGATTTGCATAGGAAATCCTGGTTGGTGTTGAAGGCAGAGGGTTTGTCATTCCCAGGAAGAGCACAGGGCTGGGCTGGAGTCATCAGGGGACAGGCTGACCTGTGCAGGTCCAGTGGGATTGCCTGTGCCCTCGGTGGAGGTGGCTGGAGGTCAGTTTGGAGAGAGGTCATTGCCAGCCTGCTGTGAGGGTGTGATCCCTGAAACTCCTCTGTGTTCTTCCCAAATATCCTGTAACAGGAATATCTGGCATAGAAATACTGATTTTACAGCTCCTCATCTCCATCTCTGTGTCCATGAATTGCATTTTCAAGGAACAGCCTTTCTTTGTCCTTCTCGTAGGGTGTTGAGAATTGTTCACATGATGGGAACAATTGTTGAGGCTGTTGAGGATGTTCACATGAATGTTCTCATGTGAGTCAAAAGGGGCCCCCAAGGATGATCAAGTCCAACTCCTGGCCCTGCACAAACCCCAAAATCACACATCAAGAGGATGCTGTTGGGTCAAACTATGCCTTGTCTAATTTTCTTTCCTCTCCCCTGGCCTCTGCCTCTGATTGCAGTCACTGGGAGCTGAGGGTATTTGCACCTATTAATTTAAATCATCCTCCTTTAAGGATTCAGCTTAGAAAAGATTTTCTGAGTTAGCACAAGCCTGACCTTAACATATGTCAAGCTTTCCACAGGGTGGGTGAAGATTATTTCCATATTAATTACTGTTCCCAAAGTTTTTCCTTCTCAGTTGCACCCAGCCCCTGCAGCTCCTTCCTCTTTGGGCTTTCCTTTGTATCACACTCCAACAATTTAGGGTTTTTATCTTCCTGTGAGGGGGGGAAAAAAGGGTTGAAAATTTATTTTACTGAAAGAATTGTCCTCAATATAAATTGAATTCTCAATATAAACTTTAAAAATTATTGCAGAATATGAATTTGAGTTCTGAAGTTCAGAATTTCAGTTTTGGCTGCCCCATCCCTTGTTGGATGGGGCTTGGAGCAATTTGGTTAGGAGATAAGATGAGATGTTGGCCAGAGAAAGGGAACTATTTTACAGGCAAAGATGTGGAAATAATTCACCCAGGCTGCATAAAGAATGTAATTGTGGATTCTGGGTGCTGAAGGGGTGGGTGACAAAGGATGGCAATGCCAGTGTCACAACATTTGTTCCCCTGGCACCTTAACATGTGTGTGAGATTTATTATTGTGAGCATAACAGTATGAACAAATAAATTCCCAATAAAATAGGATAAAACTCTTTTTTTTTCATCTTGACGTTTAGGACAGAGCCATAAAAGCAGATAATTTTATTTAATTTTTCTTTTTTATTGATTTTATATCTTTATATATAAAGATTTAAAAAATATTTTTGTATTTGTTTTATTTTCTATTTCAAAGTAAAAAGCCCATGGGAAGTGCAACAATGGAGGTTTTTAAAGTTGAGCTCTCAGGACTTTTCTCCATGTCCCATCTTGTCCAGTTGGGATGGAGACTTTAAGGCAAAATGTTCACAAAATTTCCACAGATAAAGTGCTTTTCCTTTTGCTGTTTCAGTCACCCTGAAATAACACCCACAAACAACAAATCCAAGTTGTCTCTATCCTGGTTTTGTACCTTCAGCTCCTGACTGGAGAAATGGGATGGGGTTCTTTCTAAATATTGTGATTTTTTTTCGCAGCATCCTGAATTAAGCACATGAGAGGATTTAGGCTTGAAGCTTCTGGGGAAGAGACAATTGTTCTTTTATTATTATAATAGATCAAAAAAACCTCAGTTTGCACTTCTACAATGGGGAGTATGTTAGCTGGAGGAGTGTACAATAATTCTTTTACAGTGTTATCAAATGGCATCATAGAAAAGGAAAAAACATCTCATTTTCTAGGCTGTTTCTTTTGCATATCCTCTTTGAATTGATAAATATTTATATTCCAGTCTGAGATTCTTTGGGGCCATAACACTGATCCAGTGAGTATCACTTGATCTTGAGCAAGCTGATTTTTGTGTGTGCAAAAGTGTGCAGAGGTTTTTCTGCCTGATTTTACACAGGCAAACTTACAAGACTGGGTTTAAAACAAAGATTAATGCATGCTAATGGCATCTGAAGGGCCATTTCTGTGTAAAAATACCAGAATATTTATGTTAAAAGGGTTTCTGTATCACTCAGTACCTGTGGAATCTGGCACACAGCTGAAATAATTGTGTATAAACCCTGCACATTTTAATCAAAAATACTTCTGAACTGTTTGAAGAAAAACTTATGAAACTTGATATTATCAGAAAAGTTCTGCCTTTATCCACAGGCTATGGATTTTAGCTGAAAACAATAGATTTAAATTGGATTTTAGGAAGAAATTCAGAGTGCCCAGAGAAGCTGTGGCTGCCCCTGGATCCCTGGAAGTGTTGGTTGGAGCACTCTGGGATAGTGGAAATTGTCCCTGCCCTTGACAGGGGGTGCAAAGATGAACTTTGAAGTCCCTCCTACCCAAACCATCCTGCAATTCCATGATTCTCCAAACCCTTTACCTTTCCCTGCTCTCTGTGACACGTTTGAAGGACAGGGCACATCAGCCCCCTTCTGTTTCAGTGCCCACTTGCCATTCCCAGAATGGTGGTCGATTTTAAAAAATGGAAAAGTAAAAAAAAAAAAAGATTTACACAGATTTTGTGCCCCAATTAGCAGTGCTAATTGGGGCACACAAGTACATTGCACTCTACCCTGTGGAGATTGTCAGGCAGTCAACCAGAGCACTGAGTCACTGAAAGCGTGACTCTAACCCTGAGCTGGGGCTTAATCAGGTGCAAAATCCGAGGAGGTCCCTCCAGGAAGGACACAGTTCTCTGCTGGGTATCAGTGAGAGAAGCTGCTTCAGGGGTTTTGCTTCATTTTTATTTTTTTTTTTCTCTTTTCTTCTTCTTTTTTTTTTTCTCTTTTCTTCATTTTTTTTTTTTTTAATGGACAGAGTTTAAAATAAAACCCTGGGTAGTTGGGAAGGAGACTGCTGTTAATTCAGCATTTTAAATTAAAAAAGGTTGAGTTAGGTTAGATATGAGAAAGTTTTTTACAGTGAGGGTGGTGAAACACTGGCAAAAGTTTTCCAGAAAATTGGAGAATGTCCCATCCCTGAAAGTGTCCAGGGCCAGGTTGGATGGGGCTTGGAGCTATCTGGAAGAAGACTAGAAGCCAGTCTTGACTTAATTTGGTTTTGGAAATGCATTTTTGACCTGTCAAGTATCACAAAAGGCATTGTGAGAGGGAATAACAAAAAAGGGACACAAAGGTGCTGCGAGAGGGAAGTGCAGATGGTGCTGCCCATCCCTCTCCTGAGGCAAGAAGTCTGAAAAGTCCCTGGGCCACTTGGTTAAATAAAGGGATAAAATATTGGTCCATATTTTGTGATGTCATGGAAAGAACAGGAATCAATATAAGTTCATCTTGCTGCATGTGGAGAAAGAAAAACAGGTTTAAATAACTGCCAAATAATTATTCTTTATTTTAAAAATATGATTAAATCAGTCAAGCTGTTTCTACTTTTTCAACCATGAGGGGGGATCTCCTTATATAATGGAATTATTTTCTCCAATATGCAGATAAAAGAATAATCCAAAAATCCTGTCTCAAAAATCTTATCTGGATCCTGTAGCACAAAAAACACCCAGCCTTTTATCAGTAAATCCAGCATGGAAAACTCCATCCTCTTTCCCTCCTCCAGGTAATGGGCAGCAGTTCCACTTGAAAAGTCTTTTTGGGGGAATTTGAATCTTTTTTGATTAGATAGGGGGAAAAAATTGTCATTCAGAGGTGTGGTTTATGTGTAGATGTCTTTGCTGCTTTTAAAAAGGAGATTTTAAAAAGGCATGGAATTTTAAAAAGGTGAATATGGAATCAGGGGATTGTTTGGGTTGGAAAAACCCAAGCTGTTTCCAGGGCTGGACAACCCTTTCCATGAAGGAATTTTCCCAAATATCCAACCTAAATCTCCCATTAAGGTAATTTTTTCCTATTTTATTGCTTGTATGGGTGAATCACTGATTTGGAATTTTTGTCCATTTTTACAGTGTTGAATTACAAGCCACAAGGCACATGAATGCACACAATGTGAGAAATAATTTCATATTTGCCATAAAATGGATAAATTCCATCTATATTACAGATTGAATATTTTTATCCCTATTCTTTTAATATAATTGTGGCTTGTTGTAAGTCATTAAATCCACTAGATGGTGGTAAAGACCATCGACTTTATCCTCTGGCAGAAAGAAAATAAAATGAAGTAGTGAAAAAAGTTAGGAGTACATATAAAACCCGAAATCCAACCCCAAACCCATGTTTGCCTTTCTGTGGTGTATACTGCAACCAAGAGCAAGCATGAGAAAGCAGTGATGCTTTTTTGGGCATCATGTGATGAGGAGCTCCCCAAATGAAATGGTTTTGTCAGGACAAATATCCAGGCAGATGATTATGAATCATTGTGGCAAGTTTTAATGCAGATCAGAACCTAAATTAATCCTGCTCTAACTCATGGATCGTGGCTCTCCTTTGCCTCGGATACAAATGAATGGTAAACAATATTTTGGCAATATTTAGGTTAATCATGTAGAACTGATTACTTGAAAAGAATGCTATTATCATTTAGCCAATTTATACCCTGCTCTGTGACAAATGAAAATTAATGTTGCTGTTTTTAAGGTATCAAATGGGTCATGATTTTAAGAAAAATTATTACCCCTGAAGATAACTGATAATGATGGCTAAAGGCAAGGAGATCCGAGCAAGTTAGCAACATCCATAATTCCCTAAGTAAATTCAGTGGAAAAGCAAATAGAGCTTGGTGTGTCGGGTGGCTAAACAGGCAGCACTTTAGGTGTTGTTTGTTGGGTCTTTTTGTTGTTGTTTTAAGTGTAACATTCCCCATTAATTATTTGTTAGTCATTTCCCATTTAAACGGGCATGATTGATTGTTTTCCCCACATTCAGTAACCGAAAGCAAGATTCTGGAGTTGAGTACTGTGTGCTTTTGGTGCAGATGTAGTAATTTATATTCCAGGATTGGTTATTCTTGTTGGTATGGAGTTGTGGAGTGGATCTCTGCTGCCCCATTGATAAATAAATGTTTTGTAGTGAGCACTGGAGGTGATGTGATGAAAATTGCTGCAGGCATTTGCAACAAGTGAGGAGTGAGGAATCCAACCAAAACAGGCAGGGAATTAAGGCTCGTAATGAAAAAAATGTTCCTCATTCTAGAAAGATGTGCTTTATATCACAGGACTGTATAGAAATTAGGCCATGCACAGGATTGTTGAAAAGCTGTTAAACAGGGATGGATTTATCCCAATCATTCCCAATTCTCTCATGGATAGCTGATCCCTGTGTGTGAGGCTGGAGTCGCTCCAGAGCTCAGACTTGCTGCCTGCACCTGTCCTGTTTGCATGGCAAGTGTTGCTCTACTTTCCCCATGAAATAATTTTAAAAGGTCTTGACCTTCTGCAGAACCAGAAGAAATCCCTGCCAGTCGAGTTCTTTCTCTGTACCGTGTCTGTCTTTGGGAGTGATTGATGTGTACTCTGGAATCCGTGTGTGAACTTCCCAATGGAGACAGAGATTTCAAACAACATTCCTGTGCTTGCTACAAATCCCTTCCCTAATTTTTAAAAATTACATTGCATGCTGTGGTTTTACCATGTACTGATTATCACAACAAAATTTTACTGATTTTAAGAACAAAACTTTACTGATTTTAAGAACTTTTGAAAGTGTAGGCATATTAAAGAGGGCTTTTTGAGGTGATTATGTGGTAATTGTGGATCTTTTAGGGTGGCAGACAAGCTCTCCACTGCTGACTTTCCTGTGTTCCAGGACAGAGGGATTTGGGCTGTTTTAGAGCCATTTCTTTGCTTGTCCCCAGCTCTTTGGGCCCATTCCAGCCAGCACCAAGTGGGATGGATCAGGATCCAAGCCAGAGCTGACCTTTGTGACCTGGGGGTGATTTGTGGAGCCTTGCTAAAGCTGGAATTCTGCATTTCTCATGGTTTACAGCAGCATTTTCACTCCACTTCCCAGCTGGGTGCTGACCAGCTCTGGTACCTGGTAGGGCACTTGGAAAGATTGATATTTTTAAAAGGCTCTAAAGCAGCACTCGTGGTGAGAGCAGTGCCTAAATTCCATTTTCTTTGGAGGATTGATCCTAGCAAAATTTCCTTTGCAAGTTATTCAGGGATGGAGCAAGGGTAGTTTTGTGGGGCAGTATTTTTGTTAGGTGTTAAAAAGGAGTCAAGAGAAGGCTCCAGGGAGGGCTCAGAGCCCCTTCCAGTGCCTAAAGGGGCTCTAGGAGAGCTGGAGAGGGGCTGGGGGACAAAGGATGGAGAGACAGGACAAACTTTAAGCCGCAGGAGGGTGGATTTAGGTCAGATATTGTGAAGAAATTGTTGGCTGTGTGTGGTGAGGCCTTGGCAAGGGTTCAAGGCAAGGCTGGAGCAGCCAGGTCTAGTGGAAGGTGCCCCTGCCCGTGGTGGGGTGGGACCAGATGGACTTTTAGGTCCTTGATGCTTCATCAAGAGAATCCTTTTTGGACATTCAGCCCTATCCATTGTTTCTGGATCTTTTAGTGAAGTTGTGCTAGTGGCAATAAAAAAGAAGAATCTTGGTGGATGAGGAAACAATTAGTCATAATGGTTGTGAGGAAATTTGGATATGGTTTCATTTGTTCCTAAACGGCCAGGGGGAAAAAAGCCCTAAGAGTAAAGGGATTTCAAGGCAAAAGTGATGTCAGATTTCATTGTCAAATTCTTGCTTTGGAAAACAAACCCTGCAGATGTGAGGCTGAGGAGAGCAACCCTGGGAGCCCAAGGAGGGCCAGGGCACTCCCAAACCAGCAGCCACCAGTGCCCAGGTGGGGAGGGACAAACCTTGGAGGCACAGCAGAAGCAAGGAAGGAGCTTGGATTTTGCTCAGCAAAGGATATGACCCTGAAAACTGGTTCAAAAAAGCCCCAGAAATAGATAGAAATATATAGAGATAAATGTGAAGTGAGGGAAAGCTGCTGTGAGCAGTGCAATGGCTGTTGGGCAATACAGTAGTTAAAAAACTCTTATTAGTCCATTTAACAGGACTAATCCCATAATTTATATATAAATATATATATTATATGTAATAATATATATTTATAAAATTACACACATAATTTTATATATATATGTGCATGTGTGTATATATATACACATATATATGTGTATGGCTCTGAGTACTTTGCATAGTAGGTACACTTAGTAAAATACACATCTGGATTCGACTTTTCCATGGGTCATACACTTA